>JAGSMR010000020.1:6715000-7315000 GCA_029286605.1 Sericinus montela
TATTAATTTTGTTACTTTGAGATTTTTTTTATTTCTGCCAGTGATAGCAAGGAATATCCATACAAGATTTTCTCTTAGGAATTTATTTATAGTGATGATTCCATGACGTAAGATTTGGCTTTGAATCCATGATAGGTATGCTAGTTTTGATGGTACTAATAGTTCTTAAAGTTATATAGTATTTTTGAGATTAAAAAATATATAATTGACTTCATTGTAGAGAACCAGATTATCTAGATATCCTTCCTTGTAGTAAACATAAATTTGTACTCATAAATATATAAACCGTGCCGGTTTTATTTAATTTTACATACTTAAAAAATTATATAATTTTACTCTAAACACGGTCGATGGTAATTTAACTGGTATTGAAGATTTTACTCAAATTAACATCACACTACAAAAGTTTTTTCTGTCGTATTCGCAATCAAATTATTATCATATTGTTTAGAAAATTATTTAAACTAGCAATAATGTGCATGGCTGACATTTGAACCGGTATCTAATACGGTATTCAGTAAGGAGACTAATAATTTCTCAATTTTAGAAATTTTAATGATCTTTTGAGATTTATTTAGAACTCCTAAAATTAAAACTAACTAAACAGTATTTATAATTAAACTTTTTAAATGTCGGTAGTTTCACTTTTCGAACTTTTCGTAATTTGTATATTCACCAAAATGACTCGTTGCCTTAATTAATTTATATTGATTAAATTAAAATCTTGTTAAATGTTATCGATAGGATTTTGATGAGTATAATATTTTAGCGCATATCGTGAATATTGTAGGAAGATTAAATGGAATTGCCATTATCACTTTTGATAGAAAGTCTTTGCTAGGTTAGCGTTTTTTTAAATTGCATTCCTCTTAATAACTGTCTGCGTAACAACGAAATATAATTAATATGCATTTTTTAAATTATTTTCTATTATAAACGTAACGAAGTACTGAGGTGCCAGTAAATAAGTGCTATTGTTATCAAAAGTAGTTTTAATAAAGAAAAATTTTATTAAAGAAAAGCGCGGTAAAATTTTATTAATTCTTTTGGAGATTTATGTCTTTATTAAATGATTTTTGAATTTTAAAAATATTATATTTTTAGCACAATTTCAAATACTTCTCATTATGCAAAACTCAGCTACTGTAATCTACTGCACCTCGATGCTTTAAGAAATGTAATTTATGAATATTTAATATTTGAAAATTTTTGTAACTTATTATCCTCTCATTGACGAATTATATTCGGATTGGAGATTTTAATTTATTTCAAGTTGTGACTAATTGTAATTTTGGCATAATTATTTATTTTATAATTAATAAATTTTTAATCATATCAAGCAATGTAAGCATATTAATAAGAATATTAGAATTTTGTTTGATTATACCGACATCACTACTCAAAATTTACATATTTAAGGTATATATAAAGTTTAAGGTATTTATGTAAAGTACGTTAATTTTATTTAAAACATCTATATATATATGGATTTATAATATGATCTTGTTAAAACGAAAACTGTCATTCTAAATTTCATTTAGAATGTAGGTATCTGTGCAAGGGTGTAATTATTGTAAATACGTTATGTTATGAGAAGATTCGTCCAATTGATGTTTGTATCGCAAAAGCATTTATTCGTTGAATCGAGAATCTCTTATTATTTTGTCCATTTCGTAATCAACTGTGCCAAACTCTTCGAAGTGTGTCAGATTCGCCATTCCAATAGACAGAAATAAATTGTTTTAACTGAAAAATTATTTGGACTGAATTTTAAAATTGTGTTTCATTTCTCTTTTAATTTTCATTATTACTATAAATTAGTTATCACTCTTAAAACATAAATGACTTAACCTTAGGTTTCCTTGTGTCAGATAGAGGATATAATTATAAAAGCACTTGAATGTCGGTTACATTTCAAAGGTTCTCAGAATATAGTAAATAATAAGTGTAAAATTATTATGTTGATATGTTAACACTTGCAACCGTTACAGAATCCCAACTTCACGTCAAGTCAATAGCCGAGTGGTTGGGTGATCGGAATTGAAAAGACCCGGCTTCAATCCCCAGTGCTCTTACTAATGAGGTTTTTTTAAACTTATGTACGATTTGTGTCGATGGCTTGGACATAAAGGTGGCAACTGGGTCACCACCTGTCACGTTGTGCCAAAACATGTCTTCGGTGGAAGGTGGGCCGAAAGTACTTCATTGTATGGACCCTTTACCCCTGTATTAGGAATGGCGTAAAGATATATATAAATAGTTGGAAAATCCAAAAGTGCACGCCTCATAATCTCATTCATAACAATAAATTGAGATTATTTGTAAATTTGTAAAAGTATATATGATATAAATTTGTAGATATACATGTTTTCATGTGCCATACCTCTCGCACTGTCTTAAACCATTCAAGGTATCACTACTGTTGATTTGAGTGGTGATTTAAAATGAAAAGTTGAATCATAATAAATAGAGTTAAGGAAATCTGAGTAACAACTATAGTGTAAAATAAGGAAGCTACAAGTACATTTAACATCATTTTACATTCAAAATTTCGACATTTTAGAGGCTCATTTAATTTATTAAATAATAATTAAACTACATCGAATAATACTGTGAAAAGTAATAGACTTCTATTCCTCAAAATATTGAAGCGTATAAAAACCATCTCGATAAGTGAAGTATTTCGCTCGTTATCGTGACCACAAGATACCCATAAGATGGGATTCGCACATACAGACACACGACGTCCAAGACATAACTTTTTAAAGATTTTTAATTAGTTTAAACAATATAAGCGATTTAAAAATATGAGTGTTAAAAATAGTGTTTTTTCTCAACATTTGTCTCTTTATATTCACTTATAAAAGTAATAAAGAATAAAAAAAGACATTTTAAGTTAGAGATTCACTCGGTGTGCGTAAACTGACAGTAATACTCACCTCAACGCTTCGCTTATGAGACGTGCAGAAATCCCAACTGTCCGTGTCATGTCCATTAATACCAGTGACCTAGTTGTAATAATTTGTTTAAATTTAAATATCAGTTGTGTTGGCCAGATAGCCGAGTAGTGATCCAGTCTTCAAAGATCAGGGTTGCGCATTCGAATCGAGGCTAACATTTTTGCGATGCACATGAATCTTTGTACCCGCTTCCGGGATGTTTATACGTAAAAATAAATATTTTTTTGTGTAAATTTATGTGTAAGAATATAATGCCGTTGACTTGGACAAAGTTACGATAGCCGGGATAAAGGTTGGGTGATTGGAATTTCGAGTCAAGAGACCAGAGTTCAATTCCCAGGTGGCAGACACGTACGAATGGGTTTTTCAAAAAACTTATTTACGAATTATATCGATGGCTTGGACATAAAGACTGCCACCTGGGCCACCTGAGTCCGACGGGGCTCACCACCTGTCACGTTGTCCCGAAAATATCTTCGGTGGAAGGTTGGTTAAAGGGACTTAATTGTCTAGACTTGACCTCTGTATTGCGTGAAGACTTGGACATTAAGACGATGATTGGCTCACCATTTGTCACGCTTTCCCATATAGCATTCGGTGAAAAGTGGGTCGCAAGGATTTGTCTAGATCTCTGTCTATACCAGTACTGCGAAAACCGCATTCTTTTTGTAGGCGCTTGATAGCGCTCCATTCATGGCAAGTCAATTTTATCGTGATATTTTTCTACTTTGTGGTCCTTGGAGTAATAGACTAAGTTCATCTATATTGACAACAAAAAGAGCAAAATGTTAAAAACATAAGAACTATCTATATAGAATGTGCACTGTAAAAAAGTATCCAATTTAAATGAATTCACGGCTCACAATTTAGGATTTAGGCCTTCCTATATAACGCCCTGTTAAAGTCCACTGCCTCTCCAATAGGGAGGATTTGTCACAATCGCCGCGCTTGGCAGGCGGATTGGCGATCGTACTACCAGACCACTCGCACCGCAGACGCTGCTGCTTATGACATTTTCAGAGATGCCATTGTCAATTATGTATATAATTGTAAAGTTAAAAAAACCCGGTCTGTAGTTCGGTTTTGCATAAAAGAGTAACAAAACTCCATTCTCAGAAACTTTCGCATTTATAATATTACTACTAAGAACGTTAAATTGTCCAAAGTCTAAAGGCAAGGCGTAGTGAAAAGTGCACGCACGCCTTGCAATACAAAACGCAGTGTTGGTACCGACTTTGCTATAAGGCAGCGAAACCTGGGTATGCCCGAAGAAGCTAAAAGCAAGTTGAACAGTGGAGATGCGGTCTCTTCGTAAAATGTGCCGCCTTGGCCAGACCGAAAACGAAACGAAGAGATTCGCAATATGGCGGGTTTGAAAGATGACCTTATCACTAAAACTGATTAGGGCGTGCTTCAATGGTTTGGGCACGTTGAGGTGAAGAGAATGAAGACCGAATGGTGAAGAAATAACAGCGCGTAAGTTAATATAAAAAGGTTCGGAGATAGACTGAGACTAACTTTCGAAGGCCATGTGTGCAAATTGTTCGAAGAGGGGGTCAAGAGTACTCGAATACCTAAATGCATGAAGAAAATGACGAATCTAAAAGAAGCGAAAGAGGTATGTAAGCATGATGGCACTTACGATCTGTATTCTCTGGCTACCCAGTCAGGGACTGTGAGTGAAGATATATAAAATACATAAATTAAAAAAAAGTATACTATCAATTTAATAATTTTATTTACCGTATTTGATAAATTTTATGATTGTCCAGTCGTGTTAATTTAAAATACCAGTAGTAGAAAGGACTGGAATAATTTGCTTGCATCAATCAGTCTTTCCGTCCGATTACAATGTGGGTGTTTTCACGAGAAGAGTGAATAGGCTTTTTCTAAGCTAGTGTGCCTACCAACAAAAACTACATCGGCACTTACCATCAGGTGGGATTGTAGTTAAACACTAGCTTATAATGTTAAAAAAAAGTAGACTCCATTTAGAATATCTTAATATTGTTAAGTGGTAAGTTAGTCCATAACGCATATTGCGTTACATTGGGTTTGATATCTTTAGGTTTAGGTTTAAAGATAATTTATTACGCATAAAGAACATGGTTCACTTACAATGAGATTACAGAAATTTATAATATGACTTTCCTTTTGGCTGTTTATGCGCCGGTAGCTTCGTCGTCCAGAGCTGAGCTGGAGGAGTTTTGGGAGAATGTAAGAGAAGTTCTAGACTTGGTTAGAGGAAACGAAAGAATTGTTGTTTGTGGTGATTTGAATGGATGGGTTGGTACCGCTCGGCCACGGTACGAGTCGGTGCTTGGAATGTTTGGTGATAAAAGGGTTAACGATGCTGGCAAGCTTATACTAGCTGTATGCAAGGAAAAGGGTCTTGTTGTGACAAACACTATGTTTAGTCACAAGAAAATCCATATGTATACTAGAACAAGAGAGAATGAGAGAAGTATGATCGATTTATTCCTGGTGGATGACCGACTGCGAAAACAGGTGATGGATACGCGAGTGTTCCGGGGTGCTGACCTGGGAACGGATCACTATCTAGTGATTACTAGATTTAGGGGTCTGTTCGCGGGTTGGCGCCACCGGACGGCGATACCAGAACCACAGTCGGTCGATAGCATCCAAAGCTGGAAGCTTCAGGAAGCGGACACTAGGGATAAATATCAAGCAAGGGTAGCCGAAAAGCTGGACATCATCGATGTCAGGAAAGAATGTGTGGAAGAAATATGGCAGAGCCTTAAGAGATGGAATGGTTAGTGCAGCGGAAGACGTGTGTGGAACTCTTTTCACAGGTAGTAGTAAAAATGGTGATGCATGGTGGAATGACGAAGTGAAAGAAGCAGTAAATAAGAAGAAAGCATGGTTAGACTACTTGGCCTCTAGTAATGATAAGGATATGAGAGAGAAGAGGAAAGAAAGATATAAGCTCCAGAAAGTTCACACAAAAGCATTGATTGAGGAAGTGCGTGAAAGGAGTAGAATAGAAGCGGACAAAACGTTGTCGCACAACTTCAAGGAGAACTGAACAGCCTTAAGAATGAATAAAGTGCTTTCGGTAAACAATGACGTCCTCTCAGAAAAATCGGACGTCATGCAGCGATGGAGCGAATTTTATAGAGATATGATATGCGTGTGATGATCTTAGTGAGGGATCCGGGGGTGACGCCGTGACTGGTACGCCAGACTCGGACCTCGATGACACTGAGGTCATCAGTATGAAAGATTGAATGTGCGATTAGAAGTTTGAAATGTGGTAAGGCTGATGGACTAGACAGTTACTGCTAAAAGGTGGTACACGCGTCTGGGACAGCTTTCATCTGCTGTGCAATTTGTGCTGGCGAATGGAGGCTGTTCCGGATGATTGGCGATCCGCGGTCATTGTGCCTTTATATAAAGGTAAAGGTTCACATTATGACTGCGGGTGCTATCGGGCGATCAGCTTGACCAGTTTAGCAAGTAAAGTTTACTCGAAGGTTTTGACAAGTAGGATGCAAGAGAAATCGAAAGGATTTCTATGGGAGGCACAATGCGGATTTAGACCTGGAAGAGGATGCACGGATCAAATGTTTTCTCTCCGCATGATCGCGGAGAAGCTTCTGGCTGCTAACCGGAAGATTTTCTGTTTTTTTGTGGATCTTGAGAAAGCATTTGATAAGGTTGTAAGGAAGAAAATGTGGGAATTGTTGCCGGGGTATGGTGTGGATGGTCGATTGCTAAGGGCTGTGCAGTTACTTTACTGTGACTGTAAAGCCTGTGTGCGGGTAGGGCATGACCTGTCACCCATGTTTAGCGTCCAAACGGGCGTAAAACAGGGTTGTGTCATGTCTTCCGGGCTGTTCATACTGTATCTCGACAGCTGTTTACAGAAGCTGAAAGATAGCTGTTTGGGTGTAAAATTGGGTGACATAAAAGTAAATTGTCTGCTGTATGCTGATGATGCAGTGCTTATTGCACCATCAGAGGCAGAACTGCAGGCATTAGTCACGTGTGTGAAAGAAGAATGTGAAATTAATGGTCTCCGTTTGAATGCTAATAACACTAAGGTTCTGGTATTTGAAAGGGACGAAGAAAGAACGAAGTGCGAAATTTGGGTAAATCAGGAATGTCTAGAACAGGTGAATGAAATTGTATACTTGGGGAGTGCGTTTAGCCGGGATGGAAGATGTGATTTAGATGTGGACAGGCGTGTCGCTGCCGGGAACAAAGTCAATGGTGCCCTGACTGCGTTAATCAAAAGGCAAGGCGTAGTGAAAAGTGCACGCCTTGCAATACATAACGCAGTGTTGGTACCGACTTTGTCATATGGCAGCGAAACCTGGGTATGCCAGAAGAAGCATAAAAGCAGGTTGAATGCAGTGGAGATGCGATCTCTTCGTAAAATGTGCGGCCTTACCATGGCCGACCCAAAGCGAAACGAAGAGATTTGCCATATGGCAGGTTTGAAAGATGACCTTGTCACAAAAATGGATAAGGGCGTGCTTCGATGGTTTGGGCACGTTGAGCGAATGAGTGAAGACCGAATGGCGAAGAAAATATATAGCGCTAAACTAATATTAAAAGGTGTCGAGGTAGACCGAGACTAACTTTCGAAGACCATGTGAGCAAATTGCTTGAAGAGGGGAGGGTCAAGAGTACTCGGATACCTAGACGTGCATGTATGAAGATGATGAATCTGAAAGAAGCGCAAGAAGTATGTAGGGATCGTGACACTTGGCGATCTGTTCTCTCTGGCTACCCCGTCAGGGATTGTGCGTGAAGATAAATAATAAAAAAAATAATATAATATTATATGATATGGTTTAACTAGCTGGATTCGAACAGATGCTTAATAAATATCTTTGGATATATACATTTTAAGTTTCTCTTTGAAAACATTGACACAATCATTAATCTCATTAGGCAAATTATTGAAGAGTTGCGCTCCCTCAGACATTATACTCTTTTTACCATAACCAGTTCTGTGTTTTCGGACTTCAATTTTTATCTTTGAGCTAATTATACCGCAACGTTTCTTCCGCAGTATTTAGGCTAAAGAATAGAAATTGGCTCGGCGATAATCAGGAAAAGGTGAGAAAAACCTGTGACATTTGAGGATTAATAAAACAAAAAATAACTATATAATTATCTATTAAACTTAACATTGTATCATACAAATATTCTTAATACTGCTAATACTATTGTAACTTATATTTAAAATCTACATTGCACACATTCAATTAAAATTTTTTGTTTCTAAAAAAAATCGATTGATTAAATTTTACAACCGATTTAATCAACAAAGTCAATATATAAAAAAATCATAATTTTAGTGAATAAGCACTAAAACGTGCTCAACACATTCGATAAGTTAAGAAAAAAAGAGAATAGTACAACAATTTGTGACACACTGTTGTTGTAACAAACTTCAAAACAATTATTACATTTAGTATTGCCAAGAATTGTTATTTTGTTAAAATAATACATTTTCATAAGAAGTATTGAAAAAAAGGTAACAACAAAACCTTTAAAGAGCAGTGTATTTGTTAGAGGAAAAACTAAAAGAAAACATATAAAGCATTTTACATTATAACATCCTTACAATTTCATATCAAAAATGCACACTAAATGACTTCAATAGGTTCCTGTAACGGAATAACTAACGCAAGGCTCGATCGTGAGATCAATTATACAACTATAATTATAGACAATTATGAATAACAAATTTCGATAAAGAGCTACCCGCTGAATTTATCCACATATGATGTCTACCCAAAATTTGCGTATATCAATTTTACTTTTCAAAGTAACTAACACATTAATGTATACTCTATAATACCGTACAATACAATCGATGTACACTATAAGTCTACGATTACAAAAAAGTTATTCACAATCGTCTACTCCCAATTAAACCTTACAAGGCACTTCAAAAAGCAGTCTTTTGTATAACACAACACTAGAAAAACGTTTGCATTTACTAATGTCGGTACACCTCAGTGACATTGCGAAATGGTCCCTTAAGGGTGAGTTCACCCGAGCGAGGTGACGTCACTCGTGTGGCATGTCCTCTTGTAGTAACCAACTATCGTTCTCAGCTCGCGCTAACTGCTTTTTGAGTGTACAGTATAATTTAAGTAACGAGTCCTGGAATACAAGAAAATAAGCTTTTATAATACACTCACGGTTGACTTAAATTAAAATTTTTTAGTGTTTCAGTACCTGCTACACACTTACCGCATTCTGGTGTTAGTGTATATGATCCTATATTGATGATTAGTGTATGTTTAAAAAGTCAGAAGAGCCAGTATAGTTAGGGACTACCTTAAGTCTTAGTGGCAGAATGCTGTTATCGATTGAAGTTATTTGCAAACTTCCATGGATTGCAGCTGCCATTTACCATCGCAGTATCGAAAGTGAATTGGATACCATGAATAAAAAAATCTTTTAGACCCTAACTGATACATGATTGATGAGCTACTAGCTACTGGCTGTCTGTTTTTTCCTTAGCCTCCTCTTACGATAACTACCGGAAAAAATATATTTGATGTCACTACCACAAGGTTACAAAGATAAAGCCTAGAGATAATTTGCAAAAATAAATACATTTCTCACTTTCATTGTGTGCAGAAAAGATTCTAGCGTACTTTTTTTTAAATGTTTGGAAATGCCAAGTGGGGAAGATAGCTCGTTTCCGGTCAGCGGTTGAGGAAAACATTTTGAGAAAATATCAAAATTGAATTGAATATCAAAATTGAGATAGCATAAAGAATATATTGCATACATCCCGTGTCAGTTGAAATTTTAACTTTTTTCTCTTTAATTTAATCAAGCATGAAGACGATATATAAATAAGTCACGATAGCCGAGTGGTTGGGTAGTTGGAATTTCGAGTCAAGAGACCCGAGTTCGATCTTCAAGTGGCCGTACCAATGGGTTTTTCTAAAAACTTTGTACGAATTAATATCGTTGGCTTGGACATAAAAGGCGGCGATGGGCTCACCACCTGTCACGTTGTCCCGAAAATATCTTCGGTGGAAGGTGGGTCGAAGGGACTTAATTGTCTAGACTCGACCTCTGTCTACCCCTGTATTGGGAATTGCGTGAAGATATTTTTTTTTAATAAAGACGATATCATTGATGTTTGAGTTCAATGAGACATTATAAGGAAGGTGGTCTATCCAGGGTTTGTAAATACTGTGAGGCTATGTCCAGCAGAGAGACATTTATACGCTGGTTTCTATATGGTATTTCAACATGCAAGAAAAATTATGTCTTATCTTACCTTCTCATTTTCAAGTTGTATGATCTCCCTTTTTTGCCGGAGCTCTTCGGAGTCCATTTGTTCTTCCAGTTCTGATTTGTGATTGCTTAAGTACGCTAATTCAGTCTGCGTCTGAAAACAATAGTCATACTCTAATCAATATCTCCTTCGATAATAATAATATAATATATAATAAAACAAATGTCCAATGCAGGATTTCAGTATTTATAGACACTTTCTGCAAACGGATTGGCGATTGTGAACCTGTATGTTGTGTAGTATATGTCAATTATTTTGGCCGCTGTAAGTCGGTAGCCATTGTGATTTACAACGTATTTCTTTAGCTACTTCGTTGGGATACTGCTGATAACCCACGGCAAAGACATATTCAACTTTTCTTACTTTTAGGTACTCTTGTGCCAGCTGTTTATGTTCCTCGAAAATGCGCTTGGACTCCTCGTTGTTAAGGTCCGGCGAGATGGGCCTCAGGTGTGGATCGAGCATCATGTGCATTGAGTCGAGGTCAGGGTCGGGTTCGGACGGTGGCTGCGCCGCGCCTTCCGCCGGCGTAGACCCACTGCTGTTACCTGAAAACATAATTATATATGTTATGTATCGCATTATATTTACGACGAGAGAAGACACCTGTTTATTGTTTTAATGAAGTAATAACATGAATCATTATTATGTTATATGTACATTACCACATAATAATAATGTAATGTTAATAATATTAAGTTTATCATTAACTTAACACGAAAGAGCGAGCAGCATCTCTTACTTCATTATCACCATCATCATAATTGCCTATCAAAAGTATATTCAGTAAATCTCCCCCAAAGACTGCCACATACAACTGTCATATGTCATCTGCATCCATCGAATCTGCGCACTATTGTGCAGACCACTGTGGTTGATTGTACGAGAACACTTTTGTTGTTTTCAGTTCTACGAGCTATGGCTGGCTGATCTCTCTTTGTTCTATGATCTATGATTATTACTTCAATGCAACTTCTATTTTAAGCTGGTCCAGCAGCGCGGATGTCTTCGTTCGTACGTTACTTATCTAAATAAAAATGTTATGATGCGATGATATAAAATTCTCTTGTCACGGTGTTAATTTAACTCTTCCGAAATGGCTCGACCGATTTTCGTGAAATTTGGGTGCATATCGATTAGGACTGAGAACTGGACAACACCTATTTTTCATTCCTCTAAGGGTTCCTACCCCTAAATTTTGTTTTATTTTTTAAACAAAGTTTATTTTATTATTTTTTATGATACAGCATATAAAAATACATACAACCATAAATTTTCACCCCTCTATGACCAACCCGTATTTTTTATATATATATATATATATATATATATATATATATATATATATATATATATATATATATATATATATATATATATATATATATATATATATATATATATATATATATATATATATATATATATATATATATATATATATATATATATATATATATATATATATATATATATATATATATATATATATATATATATATTGATTTTAAATAAAACAATTTTCGGATTTTATGGCGTTTTTGAATTAGTTTTTACAAACTATTTTTATTTCCCGACGCGTTAAAATCCGAAAATAGTTTTATTTAAAATGTGTAGTATTCGCGTAAACACAAGAAATCATTATATATATTGAGTTAAGTTTTATAGAGAATTAAGACAATTCTTACAAATATTTAAAAATTATAATGTGGCATTTCACGCTAACTTTAATGTTGTCAATTTGCCTCTACTAGTCAGTGCCATAAAGTTTATACTTCATCGTACTGTTTCTACAATAGACTTTATGGAATAAAATGGTAGAGAAACGATCGAATTCTCATCTTCCACACTATTCCTCAACGGACTCATTGCATCTTTATTGTAATTTATATGTAAGACGATTAAAAACTGTGATGTTTCACATACGAGTCTTTCATTCAACGACCACGCAATCATTCCCATCCTACAAAACGGTGAACTCTTCTCGATAGAGGATTCAATGAAACATAATTGTAACCATAGCCTCGAGGAAAAAATTGTATCGGTACATCATGAAATGTAACATATAACAAATTAATTATCACATTTAGGCTCCACATATTTTTATCATTTATTTTTTTTTTTTTGTTAATTTTTTTTTCGTAAGTTTAAAATAAAGTAGCAGTATTTTAAATACACGAAAGAAAATAAATGATTTATAACATACAGATATTTACTTTCATAATAGTTGTAAATTCATGTTAATGTTAACACATAAATAGTCCTTAGTAATCGATAATAATCAGAATGTTTAGATAATCTATAAAGAATTAGTCGCAGTTTCATGACGGTTAAATACGTCAAGAGTTAATTTTACTTTTGGTTGCTGATGTCAGACGCTTCACCTAGATTTCTGCTTTCAACGTATATTTTCTTTGCTCGCAAATAGATGGCAGCAGCGTTCAAGAGAAGCAAAGGAGAGAATATTTCACTGACGTACGAGAAGACACTGACGACTTTTAGGATAAATTTGTTCCTTTAGAAGATTCTTGGTTGGATACGTATTAAATCTTTCACGGTTTTGTTCACACGACCTTAAAGGCGAGCCACATAATCCAAACTGACGTGTATGAACTTTAAAAACCACATCGAATTGCGACTACGTATTGGTGTTGGATGCGGAAGCGCACGGCTTCGAAGGAAGGACAAGACTGACGCAAATCACGACCTAAAACGCAGGGCGAACGTTGTAGCGTTTCGGTGGTACGCTTCACTGGGTGGTGATTATCAATACTCTCCGGCCAACACTCACTGTAAAATATCCAACTACAGCTGACCGTGTCCCTGATGGTGGTGACGATGCCGGCGGGGGAGTCGCACTCGTCGCGGCGGCGGAGGCGCGCGGGCGGCGCGGGCAGCGGGGTCATGGCACGTCCGCTCGCGGAGACAGTGCGCCGAGCACTGCCGCGCCGCCGTGCACGCGGCCGCCCGCTCGAAATAATCAGTGGGAGAGCCGGGAGCGGGCGGTGCAACAAACAAACCGCCGCTATTCGCGGTGCGGTGACTCAGCGACGTCAGCCCGAGCTAAATGCGGACACCGTGCGCTGCCGCCCTTCGCGAGGCTCTGCTCTCGCTCGCAGGGCGCGCGCCGCTCGCCGCAGCGGGTCGACGACCCCCGCCCACGTCCACAGTTGCATTCGTCAAACGATCCTCCCCTGGCGCGTTAATGAATACCCGTTTTTAAGGGTTGCAGTGGGAGAATGAATGAACTGCCGATTCGGTAGACGAACGCCGGTGTTTGTCTACCGAAAGAAAGTGCCATTGCAGAAAGAAATAAGCATGTTTACAAACACATGCGTACAAGCATATCTCTCAACAAAATACATTTTGTACTAGTTTTGAAAGAAGAGTTATATTCAAGTGTGCGACACTTTACAATGTAGTAATGCCATCATTATCTGTGCACCTGAGCCCAAAAATAGTCGGTGATTATTGTTGTCATCAGTCACATGGTTGCAACACGTAGTTTCAGCGTGTTGGAAAATATGCGTGTACGGAAATGCTGAATTCATTCTACAGTCGCCCAGGCTAAGTAGAACCATCGGTCGACCCTATTGAAGTCGAAGCATTGTTCGCCCGCTGTGGACCGACCAACAGTTGTGCAGTGCGCAAAAATACTGTATATATAACGTTAATAGAAATTTGAAGAAATAACGCGCCAGCGTGGCTTGATCATAATGCGATTTGTTCAAATGTGGCTTTATTTGTATACCATTTTAAGTCATAAAGGCTGCAAAATTAATTCAGCCAATTCTTTAGGGTAAGTACGCGATTAAATAAGTGGTGAGGTAGTGCCCTATGAGCGATTTCTAAGTTTCCTTAAGTGACTTAAGTATAAAAAAGTCCCTGTAGGACAACTGGCATCCCAGGTAGGAAAGATTCAGTATGGATAATATGTGTTTGTATCTTTTAATTACGATGAAAGGCGAGCTAACTGTCCATCTGATAGTAAGTGACTACTGCAGCCCATAAAACGCCAATTCAAAAGATGCTTTTGCAGCCCCGATATCTACGATGAAAACCGTCATAGCTCGTAATTACACTACTTCTCTATACCTTTCGAACCAGATAAAAACAATGGTTGAAATGGGCAAGACGGTGATATTGACTTGGGCGAATCCAAGGCAGAGAAGTTTACCACCTTGGGAAATAGTAAACAATAGCTTGATACCATTGATATTTAAGTTCGGTGTGCACGCCGGTAAACCAGAAATTTGTGAAACAAGACTGAGATTTACGTAATAAAAACAAGAAATAAGTAATAGTTAAGTGGTAAAAATAGCATCCTTGAAAGCCCACTATAAAATAAAATTATGTTAGTTTTGTATTAACAAAAAATGGGCGTTTGCAAACGACGAAGAAAACTTTGATTATTCATTAAATAGCAACTTCGAAGTGGTAATGAACGAGCCGATGCTGAGAAGCCCTCCGGGCGCGCGAGGCGCTGACAGATCGTCTCCGCATGGTCGCTGTATGATGAGTAACAAGCCACATTTTACGACGATAAAATTGAAACCGGGAAACAGTAAACTTAATGCGTATTTAATTCCGGCGTAGTGTTGCCATAGTGAATTCAGAAAGTCAGTTAAGCCGGGTCTTTTCTACGTACGCCGGAGGGCAGTTAAATGTAATTTATGAAAAATTTATGCAATTTTGCACGGGATTTCTTTCGTTTTATTATAATACACATAACAGTCTACGACAAGACATGCTAAAATGAAAATACAAAGTATTCAGTACTTTGTATTTTATACGGCCATAGTCTAAAGTATGTTATGTAAATACGAATTATAAATAAATGCAAAGTGCCTTTTTCTTACACTTACATATAACTAATACTATCTATCTACTTATCTTTGCTGTAACTAGAAAGAATGGAAGAATATATTTGTCCAGTTTAGAGTGGTTCTTGTTGCAGTACTAGTTCCTGAAATGCAATCCCCAGTTTCATGTTCAGTTTGTTTGTTATGTTATTTAACGGCTCATTTTAAATCATTATTTGCAAATACATTTCATTTTATTAGTTACAAGATGTTTTTATTCTATTTGATTTTATTATATTGTAATGAGGTTCCTCTAATAACAAAGATCAAGATTAAATTCTTAATCAGTGATCTGATAAGCAGAAGTATCCATGGGTCACAGGTGTTGACTGATATACGGCTTTAACCATGTCTTTTAATCGAACAATTTCCCTAACTAGGTCCATAGGTTCAAGCTCACGCCTCAAACAGTAACAAAAAATAAACTAATTTCAATGTAATCAACTAATTTATTGATTAAGTACAACAATGTAATGCAATAGACGTAAGGAAATCGAGAAGTATACATTATAACTTGTCATCCTTTGAGGCCAAGGAAGACCGCGTGCCATATATATATCGGTTTTGTAACATTATAAATCTACGGGCGAGTAAAACTCTCTTTGATCGGTGGCATTAATATGTTTTCGATTTGGTGTCGGGACGGGACGCAGACCGCGCGGATTGCGTCATTTGTGCGGACACCGCGCGGAAACTGTCCACAATGATGACTCTCTCTATTAATTATCTAATTTATAGCCAGCCTGAAAAATATTGAAGAATTTCGCACCTCCAGACACAGATCGGTACTGTTTGAAAAGAGTAAATCTGGATATTTGGAATAGAGTGAAATGAGTTGTGTTTTATACCGACGAGTATAATTGGGGAAGATTGACAAGCAAGTTAATTTTCAGTGCCAAAATTTTTTATATGTCCAATCTTATAATGTTGGAATTGCGCTGCGTGGCTGACACTTGTGTACGTCCAACTTTTAATATTGTGAATCACTCGAGACTCTTTCATTGAATACGGAAATATCTTCTGTACAAATTTAGTCGTCCTTGGATGAGATTTAAAAAATGAAAATATAAGGGACTATTATACACGAGAAATGGTTATAGTTGTTTGACAAAATACTTAATTTTGTTGTACTTCAGAGAAATTGTTTGTACTAAATAATTATGACATCTCTTGTACATCTAGTAAGTTTGATTAAATTTTGGTCGAATAACAGTTATGGAAGAGCGGGGCATCCTGGCACAAGTACTTATTTACTTAAAAAGATGTCCCAATATGGGCCACCTCCGTGGTCGACAGGCGTAAACACCGGTTTTCATGGTGTCAGCTCCGAGGTCTCGAGTACAATTCCCGGGTCAATGTCGAAAACGCTTTCTCGGGTCTGAGTATATGTAATCCTTCGTAGTTTCTTATTCCATAATACTAGTGCTTCAGCGGCTTACTTTAGGATCAGAGCATTGTATGTCATGTCCCTATCTATGTATGTATTTATTATAATTATTTATTACTATTACTATCCCAACAATGAATACATTTTAGTAACAATGTTTTTATGCATTTTTACTATTTTTATTTCTAATATGCACATAAGTTTTTGCTCAATTTCTTTTATCTCAATTTCTGGAGTGAACTAGAAATTTTGTGAGTAACATTCGCATTTGGCCAGTATTTTACGATGAACGATTCGACGTATATTAGCGGGGAAAAACAGACGTAAAGATCCGCTAGAATATTTAGTGCCTATTGTAAAGAGGGCAGTTTACAATTTCGTGCCAACTTCTAAGGCGAAATCAAAACGGGAGCAGTCGCGTTAATGTGCTATAGACATGATCGTAACCAGATCACATCAAAGATTCGGGTGTAGAGATAGGAAGCAGGAACATCGAATAGGACAGATGGGTGACGTTGAAGCTTTCGTATATCGTTAAACATATTATCGATTAGTTGTAAAATATATATACTCTTATAATTTTGTTTGAAACTCTACAGATTTTGAAATTCTTTAATACACACATCCACCTATATTAAGATTAAACCTGATTATTAGAAAAAGAACAAAATTTGTTTATTTTCGAAATACGTGTAAAGAACCCGGTTTTCGATGAAACTGGTTTTATAATAAAATTATTTTTGTCTTTATCTAAAAAAAAAATATTTAATGGGCAATATGTATTTTACATGCCGTTCAGAGCTTGCGTATTTTCAATTCAAAATAGAAAAGTGTGTATTATTATAAGCAAATTATCAAAAATTAAAAATGAATATGAATGAATTTGAATTGAGATATCGTCTTATAATGCGTAGTTTTCTAAGTTACAGCATATGGCAGATTTAAAAGAGTGTAATATTATCACCAAAATGGATATGGGTCTGCTTTGTTGTGCACCCACTGTGAACCAAGAGTGAAAGAAGTGGCCGCGAATTGAAAGCTAAAACTGTTAGACTGCGGAATGCTCTTCTCGTCCTCTATTGCAGAGTTGAAATTGCTGTGCAAGAGGACTTATGCTCGGTTCTGACCTGACTTAGCCCCTCCCTGTCAAAAACAGACCAAGATTTTAAAGATAAAAATTAAATCACTACGCCTTTATTCACAAATTTAAATTTCATTGTCTGTGAATCAAGAACCCAGCAGCACTCATTTTATTTAGAAATTTTGTCATCTTTCAAAACTCGAAGTCTAGACGAAGGAACTCCAAAATGGGAAGCAAATCATTTTCGGAATGATTTTAAAAATGTGAAGATAATAACGATATAATCGCTTTGTGAGAAACAAGAAATTATTACTTCTCGTTTTAGATCATGTAACAATATTGCACATAATTTTCTTGACTAATTTTTTTCAATTGCTTAAGGCTTAGTGACATTACCGAGAATTTCATCAAACACTTTTGTAAGTATTTTCAAAAGAAAGATTCAAGATCAGTGGCGCAGTCTATGTTAAAATTTTGCAGAAAGATGCAGTTTTTTTCTCCCTCTTCGTTTTATGAAGGCCATGAAAAATGACTATATTAAACTATTAATCGAGGGATAACAGCAACAGGAAGCAATACGAAAGCTATTGGCAAAGGTATCGTTGTGAAATAGCAGCGTGAGTCACTGGTGTATTTTGGAGGTGCGCTCCCGAACCGAGCCGCCCCTACGACGTATACACCGGTCGCTACACTTTTATATTATTTTATATTCCGTTCTTATTTATAGCTGGATTTGTTTTCTTACACACGACAGTTAGTGAAGTGCTATAATTAAGGGTGAGGTTGTGATTAATCCAATCGGATTGAAGATGTCTTTGACGATTTAAACCGTAACAATTTTTTTTTAATTTCTCCTGTAAAATATCTATTAGTTTTTTGGGAATTATTGTAAATTATACTTTCAGCACTGCTAGTTACTATTAACTGTTTTTCAGGTAAAGTTAAGAGGAAAAGCTTATTTCTACTTCTTATTTTGCGAATAGAATAAGTTTAAATATTCCGAAACGCACGTATAGAAAGAAGTGTAATTTCTTCAAAAATTTCAGAAGCACTTTAAAGACCGTAAGAGTGATATACCTTTCTCTACTTTCAATAACCTATGTAATTTCGTCTGTGATGGTAGGACCTTTTAATAGAATAGCAATAGTGTCCATACATTTCTCTAGGTTTTCTGTTACTCATCGCGGTCGTCACTTATCAATGGGATCGTTATCTGAATTCCATTCAGAAATTTCACATATATATACCGCCATGGCTTGATCAAAAGACCATTGATTATCCGCATGCAGGATACGTTCACGTATGATATCAGCATTTGGAGAAAAATATTGTTTCACACGTAATAAATGAATTATGATTGAAATATTATGTAATCCTGATATCAGATAGTTAGGTTAGTTACAACGATGGCATAAACCGAGGTCATAGACAAGCGTAACAATTTCGCGTAAACGTAAGCAAACGCCGTTCGGCCACGGCCGGGGCGAGCGTGTGACGCAGGCACAAGCCCCGACCTACTTATGTCGTCAAAAAAATCAGCAGATGTTTAACTTTGAAGCGGGATATATCGAGCCGTATGTTGTTACGAATAGAAATAAACTTGTCACATATTTTGATTGTATCTAGAGCGGGCGGTTAGTCATGTCGCGGTACCGATGCCAACGTCCCAGTCGCTGCGCACCACCATCAAAGCTATAAAGGCAATCGTATTCCAGACTGAATCACGTTAAGCGCCGTCTGCAAAATGTCTCACTGATACTCATTTAAGCTTTGAATACTGCGTTCGTGGCGCGATAGTGAAAGACGCTCATACGTATGAACGAAACGCCATGTTTGTTTACGGCGCAACGGCGTTTGATGTTTTGGTTAATACTTTATACACAATAAGATTTTCTAAGTGTTTGCTATAGATAAAGTTCTGTTAAATTTATATCTTTGTAAATAATCTTTAAGTCTGAGCCGTGTAGTGTGGCAAAATTTACCACCCGTTTTCATCCCTATGTCATAAGAGCCGACTAAAGGAAATAGCAAAAAAAACTTGAAAATAGCAACAGGTGACGGGAGAACCCGAAGAATTATGAATGGCAGCAGCACCTGAGGTGCAAAAATTTCTTAACGCCATTTCTATAATAATCACCAAACTTGGCAATTATGGCAAATCAGAGTGGATTAGGTGAACAGAAGAGATGTCTTGCATTGCAGAGTACAGTGGACGCTTAGCAGTAGTAGCTATAGCTATTAAACAAGCTAGAATTGATTTAAATATGGGATGACGCCGTAACTGGCGTAACGTGCGTTTTATGGGACGCGTAAACAAACTTGTCTTCAAAAGAGGGTAGAGTATCGCTTTAAGAATCGTACGGTACAACAAAAGATTAACATTGGGAATAAATTTAGATCGGTCGTAATTTTGGACAGCGGCCGAGAGCATTAGGTGTTGCCATACGAAATACCTACCAGCGACTAGGCTGCTAGTGGAGAACTGTAATATAGCGGGTATAACAATTAAAAAAGGGCGGCTTATTAATTTATTTACGATGTTCTCGTACTTACATATTTTAAATTTTTAAATAATTATGTATATACATAATTATTTTGAAATTTAAAATTCGGTGGAAGGTGGGTCGAAACAACTTAAGTGTCTAGACCTCTGTATACCCCTGTATTGGGAATAGCGTGAAGATTTTTTTAATTTGTAGAACTAAGGAAGCAGCAAATTTTTACAATTTTAAATTTCTTAACACTATTTTTACAAGGTACTTGACAATATATAGGCCGAAATTAAGCAGATTTACAGCACTACGATAGCCCAACCCACCTGCATAGCGTAGTGGTTATGGAATCTTGCAGTGGACAGGCCAATATATATACTCTCGCCCGTTGGTCATTTCATGTCAGACCTTGAAGAGCAGTATATTGTCCATTATACACCATTATACACTATATAGTCCAGTACCAGTCACTTCGCATCAGGACTTGTTGTATTTTCGATCTCGGTTCGCCAATTTGGTCTGGTGTTTAGAGATAGTTATTCCGTTGTCTGTCGGTCGGTTACAGTAGCGATTTTAAAGCCTTTCTTTTAGTAGTTACGCTAGTCAGGATACTACAAAAAGTGGTAGATTCTTTCATCGACAACATTCTCATATTACGTTCAAAAGGGAATTATGCGGGAATAAATATATAACCTATATATTAAAAGAATTTATTTATGAAGATTAATTTCAATTAATCTAAAATGGATTAAGGCGTGCTTAGACTGTCTGACAAGAGAATTAGCCAAGACCGAATGGAGAAAAGTGTGTGAAAGTGGTGAAAATGTACAGTGCCAAAGATAACATTAAAAGGAGTCGAGGTAAGTTGAGACTTTTGAAGACCATCTGAGCAAATACAAGAGTACGCGGATACATAGACCGACCGGAAAATAGGCTAAGAAAGTGACACTTGGCGATCTGTTTCCATGCTTACTCCGTCAGGGACTGTGTATGATGATATAATAACAATAAAAAATTAATAAAATCTGGATTAAGTTCGTCAGGTCTAAAATCTGAATTATATCCAACCTAGTTACTTAACATTTTTTTTTAAATGGAAATTATTTTTGCACAGATTTGTTATCAAATATTGAATACCATCAAACTTTCAACCTTCTCAAGTTATAACTAAACACGATTTGGTCCGTGTACGTATTTACAAATATAATACGTGACCGTCCGGGTCATTTTATGAAAACGATTTGCATAAATTTTATTTTATATGAAAGCGATCGATGCTATGATTTGGCAACAACCATTAAAAATCACAGACTTTGACCCTTCCCAAGTTATGGTCCAACCTACTTTTATCCTATACGATTTTCGTTTTCATAGCTTTCTTCCCATATACTTCAAGTTCTATTGCAGCAGCGGAACACCGGAGTCCTGTAGTATGATATGGAATAATATTCGATCACAAACAAACTTAACTAGTAATCTACTCATGATGTAATTCCGAATTCTTCGAACTGGACAGCTAGATTTGACTCACTGTTATTGTTCTGTTATCGAAAATAAGTCAATTAGTACAAAATAGAAACCATTACTGCGCTCACCATCGGTGTATACTCTACGTTAAGTATGGACAATCTTTTAAAGAATTTATTACGATCAAACTTTTAAATAAATCCAAAAAAATAAGAAAGAAAAGGGAGATTTCCAGATCAGACAATGTTTAGCAGTGGATTCTCTTTATTGAAACAAGATAAACATAGTTATAAATTCTCAAACAGTGACACAATAAAAGGCTGTACATTAAATTCGCAACCAGTGTTTAACATCGTTGTTGCTCCCCGCGCTCGTCATTAAATAATTAGCAGTGATTCACCGACACGCCGAAAGCGTCACTCGACACTACAAGATCGCAGTTAGCACAGAGCTTTTGGCATAGCGTTATGACAGCCGATTATTTCTTATGTTGTCCACGATCGTTAGCGACGATTATAAATTTTACCGCGCGATTGCGATGCCGGCTGTTCATCATCTGCACTGTGATTGATTGCAATCAAGGTGAATATATGAACTGTGCGTATTGGCAGAAGAGCGATAAGTGACCATGAGTTAGTCTAAATGAATGCGCGCTTATCTATTGTTTTTTTGTTTAATGACGTAACCTAAACATATTTCCAAGTAAGTGGTTCTGATTATATGTGAATTCTGGTTAAGTAAGGATTTTCCTGTGGTGTTTCTGTGGAATACGAGTGTAAATGTTCTCAAGGGTAATTTAAGAGAAGCGTTTTTTAATTATTGACATGACATCATATACTCGATAGGATAATTTTATTTGTTTGTATATTTTCGAAATAGAATAAATTATGGTGATTTTCAAGATAATATAGTTTCATACAAACAAAAGTAGAGATTATGATTAAAATTGTGTCCATGTTTTCCAATCTCCGCTAGGTGTAGGCAGACGTTAGGGGTTCAAGTCCTGCCTTGTTATGATATTTTAAATGTTTAATTTAAATATTAATATAATATTGAAACTGAATTGAAATTTTTTAAATCAATATTTATAATAGAATCCCTTTTTCTCGTGTACGATCTACGGTTCAAATGTCTTCGCGAAGAAAAGGATATTTGAATATTTTGTCAGAAAATACGTGGAGTTATCGGTATAATGGTTTATTTCATCAGTGTCGGGTTAGCTGATCCGGATTAATTTCAAGTAAACTATTTCCAAACTCAGTTAGGATCTCTCCCAATAGGATGAGGAATTCTCCAAATCCTTAATAAGAAACAGTTATCTACAGTCTAAATAAAACTCTAATGTGTACCAACTCTAATACGTACCATGTTAGCAAATAAAGATTATTATTATTATTATTAAAAGGTACCTAAAATAATAAATAAAAAAGAATAGGTTTCTTTTTCAAAACCTTTGAATAATCAGTGGTTCTTCTCTAAATTATGCAACCAGTATTCAGAGTCAATATCAACACAACTTTATCCTGTGCTAGACTCGGTTTTTAGGACGATACATGTGCCTGATAGTAAACTACAGAGAACTTAGAAATAAACACAGGTGCTAGCGCCATCTATTGCTTGATGTTTATTTTTACGAAGCTATCACTTTAATGCTAAATAAATTTTAAAGACATTGCAAACACATCCAAATTAGAAAATAATTTTGTAATAAATAATAAAACATTGAAGTAATTCTATAGACGCTGCTATTATTGTACATATTTTTTTATTAATGTATCCTGGGCACAAGAAGAATAACGGTTATCTAACAAATATTTACCATACTAATTTATACATATAAATGAAATTGAAGTGTCTGCAATTTCAAATTTTCAGCTTTTCACTAAATGCTTTTGAAAGTACATATGGTATGTACATAATCATCGTACATCATAAATCGAAGTAAAAGAAATAGGACGCGTACATCGACAAAATATTTTAATTTATTATCCGTTTGTTGAATTATCTAGAGGTCAATTATTGCTCTATTAGATAAATTTCTCACTCAATTACACAAAGTATTCTTAAATATTACGGATTTAAATATATTAGAGAATTCAAGAGAAATTGGGGATTTTTAATGCCTTTGCCTTTAGCCCAAAGACAATGAAAATGAAGCATGCAAGTCTCTACATTTTATACAAAGATGTTATCACATAAAAGTATTTCGAAGCTTCATCACTGCACACGAAACGGCGATTTAAAAAAGTCCATCGGCACTTACTCATGAAAACGTCAACGTACACTTCTAGCTTGTTACCACCGGGTTGCACTCTTATAGAAACTTGAATGGAACAGTCTTTTTGTGGCATCTCACTGAACTACCGCATAGGTATGGTCTACTATCGGCGTTCGTACACAAAACGCGGTATAACTTTGCGACAGCGGTGTCGCCAGTTCGGTGGTCGGACGTCGAATGCGTGCGTGTCGCTAACGCATCCGTATGCAATGATGCGACCGCACCGCGAGACTGTGCGTCGTCGTCGAGCACGTACTATATATCCCGATAACCTTAAATTAGATTAATTGTATCGAGCTGATTCATGCGAACACTCTTGACGCCCAGGGTTACCAAGTGCGAACTGGAAAAGACGGGACGCGGTGGGGATATGTAAAAAAAACAATGGAGGGATTCTAAAAATAAAATATCTTCACGCAATTCCCAATACAGGGGTAGACAGAGGTCAAGTCTAGACAATTAAGTCCCTTTGACCCACCTTCCACCGAAGATATTTTCGGGACAACGTGACAGGTGGTGAGCCCGTCGCCGCCTTTATGTCCAAGCCAACGATGAAATTCGTACATAAGTTTTTTGAAAAACTCATTGGTACTGCCACCTGGGGATCGAACTCGGGTCTCTCGACTCGAAATTCCGACCACCCAACAACTCGGCTATCGTGATTTTTTTTTTTTTTTTGGATGGAGGGATTCTATTTTTGATATTCGAATTTATTACGCCACAGGCGCAGACGTAGGTTGCATTTAAATTTAAAAAAATATGTGAAGTTAACAGCCTGTAATTTTCCACAGCTGTCCAACAAACTGTTTCTAATATTCTGAGAGGAGGCATATATACAAACATACACATATATACATGTGTATGTATATATCGGCCTGTTAAAGTCGACTGCAGGACATAGGCCTTTCCCATGAGGAGGATTTGCCATAATCGCCACGCTCGGCAAGCGGATCGGCGATTGCAGTAATATAGAAAATAAAATTGGTCTGATATTTTTTGAGATGGTTATCCTGCCTGATATATATATATATATATATATATATATATATATATATATATATATATATATATATATATATATAAGGTATGTAAAGCAGCTCCAGTATGAGGTATCATAAGGTAATGTTATATTCGTTATTTCATCATTATTTGCCTTAAGGTGCCAAACAACTAATATAAGAAAATTAAGACATTACGTAAAACACATTAATTTGGCACACGGATAGTTTATAATCTGAATTAACACACGGGACATTCTATTATTCCCAAAAAGTTACCCGTTCCTGATAACTGTAGAACCGTTGGCAAACCCGTGGAGTGCAGCCCCGTAATATTTAAACAGTGTTTTTTAAATAATTAAAACTGCTACATGTTTTATTATTTTTAGACACGTTTATGATTTTATTTTCATTCAACTTTCAAATTGTATCAAAAAATTATCCATCTGTACGTTTTATGTTTACACTAGTCCCAAGTCTAATCGCTTATAATAATATATGTCGGGCTAAACTTATGAGTAGCACTAAGATGAAACAACATAATTGTTTGTTTTGAACATATGTTTTGCAAATGTTGTATTTATCACGCTGTTTATCATGTATGTATTTATCATCAATAATTGTTGATTTCTCATGGAACTTAACTTAAAGGTATTCTTTTTTAACAGCCATAGGTTATCGAAAACTCATGCTGATCATGATTTTTTTATAATATCTAAGTACGTACATGTGAAAGTATATACATTACTTACATAACACATTTATCGGTCTGTCAGTTTGTTCCCGTTAATCTATGAAACGGTTGGACCGATTTAACCCGGACTTTCACTGGCAGATTCCTGATGTTATAAGAAGTACCTTAGGCTACTTTGAATTTTGAATAATATCAAGGGGTCCCCGTTAAGTGTTAAACCGCGAACCAAACCGCGGGAGGCAACTTGTTATGCATAATTTTATATAATGCATTTTAACAGACAATCCAAGAAAATGCCGGACATTTGGCGACCCTGTTGACACCGGACAAATGCGTCGGCTTAATATAACAAAAGGAGATTAAAGACAGAGACAAGTGGTGTTTTCGACTCACACGCGGCTGCATACAGATGCAGTGTAGTAGCGCTGCGTCAATGTACGGGTGAAGCGCATCTAAAAATATTCAACTTTATTGTAAAGTTGTTGACGCGCGTATGTATGTGTGCGGCAGTTGGGTATTTTCGTAATATGGGTGTGATAAGTACTTATAGTAATATTGGTAGTACGTCATTTTGGACAGTTGTTGCATTTACTTATTTAGTCTTTATTTGCACAAAACATACAATACAAAATAGTTAATTAATGCCCGGGGACTATCAACCAGGTTTAGTTGCAAAAACATACGCGTTAAGTTTTTGGGTCCATAATATCCAATACTGGGTATACAGTCTAAACAGTCGCGAGCTGACTCCTTTCAACCTACGTTTAATCAAAGCATACTATAAATACGTAATTACTAGAGGACCCATGCCTACCATACTTTAAAGTCAATCTTTTACTTAATTTAAAAGGCAACCTCAAATACAATAGTTCGTTCCAGCGAGTACTCTTAGATGAATACGAACCGCGTACTTCCATTACAACCGGAGAAACAGATATGAAATAAACACATACATAGACAAGGACAACATCACATACATTGCTCTGATCCCAAAATAAGAAGGTAAAGCTTTGAGTTATCGTATCGTTATGGTGTAATATATATTATAATAGGAAGCACCGAAGGCACCATAAACATCTAGGCAAGACAATAAAAAAAATGTATTTTTACATTGACCCGTCTGAAATTGAACCAGGGACTTTAGAGTTAGCGACATGAAAAACGGTGCGCCACTCGTTCACGGAGGTCGACAAATAAAAAATAATAATAAAATATAAATGTGAGAAAATCACATAATTTCAGTATGGGCCAACCCATACTGGTGACGTGTTGGTAGACGGGATGGGTTGAAACTTGAGATGGGTAAAAGTAAGGCCATATCTAAAATAATGCTTGATGATAAAACTGTGCAACATACCCTCAAGCTAAAAAGAGAATTAAGCAAATCGGACTAGATATTATATTTGTAAACATGAGAAATGCCTCACTGTCCATCATATATGCTCTTTGTTTCTTATAAATCAGAAACCAATAGTTGTTACAAGCTGTTTGTCGGCACTTGCTTTGGGATCAGAGCAATGTTGTTCTATATCTATATATAGTATCTAGAATATTATAGTAAATAGTATAGGTAATACTTTTACATACATGCATATTCTTTAATGAAAACTATTAAGAAATTATGTACACTGTTTCTTAATAATTTTCATTATTAAGAGCATACCTCTTTTTATCTATTATATCTCTTAACTTTACACAAATATTCACGCGACTTCTAATATATTCTTCTAATATATTCTAATATATTCTGATGTAGACAGAAGTCCAGACAATTAAGTCCTTTCGACCCACCTTTCACCGCAGAAATTTTTTCAGACACCGTGTCAGGTGGTTAGCCTTTCGCCGTCTTCCAAGCCAACGACATAAATCGTAATAAGTTTTGAAAAAACTCTTTGGTATGAGCCTAATGCCGAGATAGAACGAGAGCCACTTGCCTCGTATTCCAATCACCCAACCACTCGGTTATCGGGACTCCTTCGTTATGGTTATATAACGTTAAGCCTGAAGTTTCCGCTAAATCAGTATGTCTTTCCACCTGTGCTATATAAGACACAGACACCGGAAACAGACAGGTAAACAACGGAAACGTCTGGCCATGAACGGGACATAGACAAAAATATATAAAGATTTGTCAGCGTCTAGGAGGTAATTTTAATTACGTCAGAGTAAACACGCCGCCTGGGTCAAGTAACAAATTGATATTACTGTTTATAATGTTGGTAACGAAACACTTTTTCACGTGAATTCATTTGTACTGATAGGATTAATAATAGTTAAAAATAAATAAAAATATCTTCACACAATTCCCAATATTAGGGTAGACTCTTTCTACCCCAGATAATTCTAGACAATTATGTCCTTTTACCGAAGACATTTTTTGAGGTACGTGATATATGGCGAGCCAGTCGTCGTCTTAATGTCCAAGCCAACGATATACATCTCAGATTAGTTTTGAAATAAAAAAACCCATAAGTACAAGCCACCTGGAGACACAAACACGGGTCTCTTGACTCCAATTCCGATCACCCAACCACTCGGCTATTGAGACTTTAATAAGTATTCTAATATTTTACGTTTTATTTTAACGACGCTTAGCCAATGCAAACATATTGACATGACTACGGATTTCTACTGAAATAACTATAATTAGGATAAATATAACTTAAACTATCAAGTAATAAATAAGACTCGTAAAGAGTAAACATTTCAAATCCTATGTTTATATATGCAACAGATTGTATCTCTATAATCTCTCTGAAAACAACCGTGCCATTTGTGTCTCGGGGGAACGTCCACGGAAATAAACGAGCCCTAATAAAAAAAGTAACGCGAATAGACAACACTTCCTCATCAGATATGAAATGGGTTAGCGAGAATAAAACAAGGAAAGGCCCGTCCGTGATCTAACAATACTCCCGGCCGTTGAGACCGGTCGTTGGTCCCACGCCATTCGGTTCCTAGAAGGTAAGCGGACACAGTCTAAAATAGTAGCGGCCTCTTCCGAGAGCCGTGAGTCACGCCGGGACCGTCCCGCGCCGCATCTGGACCAAACGTAAAGCCAATCCCGTATTATAGGCGTACAATTTATAAATGCACCTAAAACGAGCGCACGCGCACGCTTCGGTCTAATACGGACGCAAGCGTTTCGTTTAGAAAACTTTCAATCACGTGCCTGCGTGAACGTGGTTTTTTTTTATAAAGAAACGCTTAACTTATTATCACGGTAACCGCGTTTCCGGTGCCGAGAGATGAAGAAAGTTATATAAGTTGTCTGTCTCTATATGTAAGCTTTTCTATACTTTTTCACAGGAGTGTAAGGGGATATATAAATTTAATATTTAAAAGTCAATCTCACTTGCATATAATGTGTAATTATCACATCAATCCTACTCTAAAGATCGATTCCATTCCATTCAAATTTCAGATACAAATAAATACAGATATAGATATGAAACAACACTAGTGCTATAGCATCAGCGACCTGCTGACTAACCGTGGTGATGCTTTTCTGGTGAAGCTAGCTGTACTAACTTTGTCATTTCAATAAATTTTGGAACGGAGATATCTAGAATAAAAATTAAACACGAAAAGAAAGCCACGGGCGTGATATTTATATATTTGACTAACTTATATACTTCATAGATTTTTCTAAAATAATTATTCAAACAACATGTATGTATTACATTGTGTAATATTTATGCAATATTATTTGCAAAAAAACCAAATTGAGGCCCTATTAGATATGGTCCTAACAAAGATATGTATTGGAGCTAAAATTTTACAGAATCATGGTCAAAGAAATTTACAGCCTATCAATCTGGGTGAAAAATATGATTTTATAATGACATCTAACTCTGACATAACTAATAACTATACGTGGTATTACTATAAGTGCCTTTTTTATTATATGATGGATCAAAACTTAACTATACTTAACTAAGTAACTTAGGATGAGAAGCTGACGCTGATGATAAGAGAACGCTTTTTAATTACTTGTCCGGTTATAATCAAAATTCCAAATAGAGCTCCTTTAATTTTCAAATAAATAATAATTCTGCGTTAACTAACAAGCGTGGTCCTTGTGTAAAGGAAATCATTTGACACTTAATCTTACAGTCAGGCAGCCTGAATAAGGATGAGGCTCTTGGAGTGAAATGGAGAATAAATAAATATATACGTAGATAGAGACATCATTGTTGTCTGGAAGAAATCGCTTTTAGCGATAAGACCGCCATTTGTGTCACCATAATCTTACAAAATTTAATGTTGTATATTTTCTGTGTTGGTGTGCAATAAAGAGTATTCTATCTATCTAACATCATAAACATTTTTCTGTTTCAAAAATTTCAAATATTTTTTCTTCTTCAACATTGTTCTGATTTCAAAGTAAGTGCACCTTAAGAATGTTTTATGGGATCAGAAACAACAAAGGTGCCACAAATACCAGAGCGGGAAAATGTAGAAATGTCGGTTACCAGATGTATTTTCATGGCTTTTCTATTAGTGAACTCTCACCATAACCACGGAAAGAAAGGCCATCTCTTACTATTAAATTCTTGCTTCGTAACTCGCGGCAAAGTTAAATTTAAAAGTCAATCTTGTCGCCATATGTTACCATCATGATTACTAACAATACGATTGTTCCAAGCTCCTCGGCTTTCTTTTAATATAACTATTCACACAAACTAACACGAGTCGATGATTCAGTAATTTGGAAACTTATTTTAAACAAGTATCTTGCTACACAATTTTCCTTTGAAGAAATTAATTATTTTTCAGTCAATAAATGCCGATTTTAAATTTGATGCGGCCTATTTTAAATAATTTACTTTTCACTCCCAATTAATTGGAAATGAAAAGAATATTTAACAGTTTTTAAATACAGATTAAGGAAGATCGACTATTAGTGTTCTTATTTTACATAGGAATTTTAAAATGAAAATATAAAAAACAAAAGGCCGTTATTTTCTTTAGAAATGTACGTCTAAAAAAATTACGGGAAAGAAAGTACAAGTAGCGATAATATGTAAAATAAGAACTATAATATATGGAGTGTAATAATAAAGAAAATATAAATTTGTGGTTACATGTGGGAGTTTCAAGGAGTTATGATAAAAATTTTATTTATTATCATAGTTTTTCTACTACTTGAATTATAATCTAAAATCTTATGGCATAATCCAATGTTACGAAGTGTAGATGAATTTTAGAAATTTACAACATACTTAACACGCATTTCGCTTCTGTTATATTTCTTCGTTTACTTCTTTCTCGTTACCAATTTTGATTCGGTTCTCTAAGATTGTAGTAGACCTTGATAGAGTGAGAAACAACAAATTTAATATAGATTCTAATTGTAATTTTCCCTATAGTATAGTGGATATATATAGTATAATCAAAAAATAGCTTGCTTTAGATTGTAACCGTGAAAAGTCGGGGCGAGTTGCAACTTGAACAAAAAGGAAAAACAAAGTCTTCATACTGAATAGGTCGTGTATTCAGAAACGTTAAGTCGAGACAATGGTCGACGGCCACAGTGATAATAACTTGGTATTTGAAGAGATTTACATTGTTCAGAAGTGCTCCGTTCATTTTGAGATACATTACAGATCAGTATTTACACAGGCAAGACAGTGTCAACATAGCCAGAGATTGTTTGCGAGTATAACTGAAGATAACCAGCGTAAAGGTGGTAAGAACATTGAAGATGGTTAATGATTTTGACAGTGAAAATAAAAAAGAGACAGAATTCCGCCCTGCAGAACACCTACAGTTTAATCGGACCAGTCCGACAATAATGGAACGACAACCTACGGAATATTGCAGGGAGTCGATGGATGCAGATGACATAGGACCGTTCTATGTGGTAAACTTGGGCCTCCCGCAATATGTACATGTCCATGTGGACTCTAGATAGCTTGTAAAGATGATGATCAGTCAGACATCTAAAAATTATCTGTATATATAAAAATGTGCATAACATACGATGCGAGTTACGACTTATACCGCGACATGGTCTTCCACTGTAGGCAGTTTTGGACTAACATAGTGAGATCGAAAAAATGAAAACTAAGGTAACTGAAATAGCCATAATTATCAGCCAGTCAAAGTTGCTATGGGCAAGACACATAACTCGAGTAACGGACTAACTATTAGGATAAGTTTTGCGACTCAATCTCATACTCTTTGCAGGTGCTCATAAACGCAGACGACGATAAACAATTACAACAGACAGTCTGCCACTGGTCTGCAAAGTTTTGTCCCTTAAGTAATCTACTATAAGTTCCTAAGTACTTTTAGTAGATTACTCAACCTGGTTTAATTTTAGGGCTTAAATACATACCGTGTAATCAGTGTTTCGTTTGAAAAGGGTAAATTTCATTTGGGATTTAAACCTAGCACAGTTAAAAATCATTAATTCATTTATAACCAACGAATCGTAAATCAAATACGTTTCAGATCTACGACCAGACAATAAAAGTATAAAACATGTATCGCTCGACGCTCGTAAATAAAGCACTAGCGAGAGGCTGAGTCATGCTGCACGCGTGTCCTGGCACAGGACTCCGCTATTTCGATGTGTTGGCTCATACACGATGATGCATTGGGTTAACTTTAGACTATTCATCTCTTTTTGAAAGTGGATGAGATGTTTATCACTTATTGATTCTTACAACTGTTTACGAGATAATATTACAAGCCAGCATATTCATATGTTATGTTACAAAATTACGGCGACAGGTAGACCTGTCTGGTCTCGTGGCTCCAAAAGAATCTTCGCCGAAAGGTGGGTCGGAAGGACTTTATTGTCTGGACTTCTGTCTACCCCATTTTTGGGAATGGCGTGAAGATTAATAAATGATAATGAAATGTTAAAAATAATTATTATCCTATAATGATTTAAACTATTTCTATAAATTTTACCAGATGGTGGTAGTATCGGCTTAAGCCGATTAGGAAAGAGAATAGCATATACTTAGGAGTACTACTCGTTTCTTTTCCATGGACGTCGTATGAGGTAACTACGAGAAAAGGCTTGAATACCTAACTGCAACCGACAGTTAAAAGCGGGATATCTATTTAATAAAATTACAGAACAAAATAAAGGAGACCGGTGACGCGCAGCAGAGTCGGTAAGGCGCGTAGTGTCTGGTAACGCGAACGCAATTCCGCTTGCCCAACGTGGCGATTGCGATAAGCCCTCCTTTAAAGAAGAGTCCTAACTCCTGCAGTGGACTTTTTCTGGCATTAGCGAGAGATATTTGTTTAGGTGTCTATTTGTAATCCAAATACAGGCGTTGTTTTTTAATCGGAGTGGTTGGTTCCGAGAAATTTCAGAAATGTCATTAAAATTATAAGTAATATAATAAGTCACGATAGCGGAGTTGTTGGGTTGTCGGAATTTCATGTCGAGAGACCCGAGTTCGATCCCCAGGTGGCAGTACTAATGAGTTTTTCAACAACTTATGTACGAATTTCATCGTTGGCTTGGACATAAAGACGGCGACGGGCTCATCACCTGTCGCGTTGTCCCGAAAATATCTTCGGTGGAAGGTGGGTCAAACTTAATTGTCTAGACTGGACCTCTGTATTGGGAATTGCGTGAAGATATTTTTTTTTTTTCATAAATATTCCAAAAAAATTGTTTCCCGGTTCAGACTGACAGAGTGGATCCGTAAACTTCTATCTCACCCTAAAATCCTCCATAAAAAATTTGCATGTATTAATTTAAAAGAACAACAGACATGTCAGCTTTGAAGCACTCGCTGTACATACATAAAATTAAAACACAACAATTTCAATTTCTTAAATACTAATAGGAACACAATGTACAAAATAATGTTAAAATTGTAACACATTTCTGCTGGGACCATTCATCAAACCCTTTTGAAAAGAAAAATCATTATAAAACAAATACGAAAAACTAGTCACTATAGCAGAGTTTTGTGAGTTGCCGAGGTTGTGTGCTCGGAATTTGAGTTAACAGACCCGAGTTCGAACCCCAAGGCTCGTACCAATGAGTTGTTTCCAAAAATCAATGTACGATTTATATCGTTGTCTTGGACATAAAGACGACGACGAGATCACGATCTGTCACGTTGTTTCAAAAAGTCTTCGGTTGAAGGTGAGTCGAAGGGACTTAATTGTCTAAATCTCTGTCTACCCCTGTATTAGGAATGGCTTGTTTTTTTATAACTGATATGATACACAAGTCATCAAGTGAGCCACCTGCTGATTTGCCTCCTTTTCTATAAAGAAAAAGTTGAAGCAAACACAGTGGAAACTATTAAAACAATAAGAAAAATAACAAACTTATCTCATAGACGAATATTCATTACGAAATTCCAGTGAAATCGTGTGAAAATCTAATCAGTCAAAGCTTAATTGATTCGTAATGGCGAGGGACATAACTGTCTTCACATACACACAAATTGCACTTTTTTCACATACGTGCCAACCTTTTATATTTTTATTTTTAATATTTTTATTGTAACCTAGAATCGGTAAATACTCAATATGCCAACTGGTGCCAAATGACTGTCGACAAATCTCATGCTCAACTTAGCGTCTCTAGCATTTAAACATAGACAGACTTACACAGATGTAATAAACACAGTTACACAGATATAACGACAAAATAGATACTGACACAGATCTCTTAGTTTTAAAACTCGTGTTATAACATGACAGTATTTTATTTCGTTGAATACTCTAACAATAGTCACGATAGCCAAGTGGTTGGGTGGTCAGAATTTCGAGTTAAGAGACCCGATTTCTATCCCCAGGTGGCAGGTTTGTACCAATGGGTTTTTCAAAAACTTATGTACAAATTATATCGTTGGCATGGATATAAAAACGGCGACGGGCTCATCGCCTATCACGTTGTCCCAAAAATATCTTGGGTGGAAGGTTGGTCGAAGGGACTTAATTGTCTAGATGAGACCTCTGTCTACCCCTGTATTGGGAATTGCGTGAAGATATTTTTTTTTATTTTTTTTCATAAATATTCCAAAAAAATTGTTTCCCGGTTCAGACTGACAGAGTGGATCCGTAAACTTCTATCTCACCCTAAAATCCTCCATAAAAAATTTGCATGTATTAATTTAAAAGAACAACAGACATGTCAGCTTTGAAGCACTCGCTGTACATACATAAAATTAAAACACAACAATTTCAATTTCTTAAATACTAATAGGAACACAATGTACAAAATAATGTTAAAATTGTAACACATTTCTGCTGGGGCCATTCATCAAACCCTTTTGAAAAGAAAAATCATTATAAAACAAATACGAAAAACTAGTCACTATAGCAGAGTTTTGTGAGTTGCCGAGGTTGTGTGCTCGGAATTTGAGTTAACAGACCCGAGTTCGAACCCCAAGGCTCGTACCAATGAGTTGTTTCCAAAAATCAATGTACGATTTATATCGTTGTCTTGGACATAAAGACGACGACGAGATCACGATCTGTCACGTTGTTTCAAAAAGTCTTCGGTTGAAGGTGAGTCGAAGGGACTTAATTGTCTAAATCTCTGTCTACCCCTGTATTAGGAATGGCTTGTTTTTTTATAACTGATATGATACACAAGTCATCAAGTGAGCCACCTGCTGATTTGCCTCCTTTTCTATAAAGAAAAAGTTGAAGCAAACACAGTGGAAACTATTAAAACAATAAGAAAAATAACAAACTTATCTCATAGACGAATATTCATTACGAAATTCCAGTGAAATCGTGTGAAAATCTAATCAGTCAAAGCTTAATTGATTCGTAATGGCGAGGGACATAACTGTCTTCACATACACACAAATTGCACTTTTTTCACATACGTGCCAACCTTTTATATTTTTATTTTTAATATTTTTATTGTAACCTAGAATCGGTAAATACTCAATATGCCAACTGGTGCCAAATGACTGTCGACAAATCTCATGCTCAACTTAGCGTCTCTAGCATTTAAACATAGACAGACTTACACAGATGTAATAAACACAGTTACACAGATATAACGACAAAATAGATACTGACACAGATCTCTTAGTTTTAAAACTCGTGTTATAACATGACAGTATTTTATTTCGTTGAATACTCTAACAATAGTCACGATAGCCAAGTGGTTGGGTGGTCAGAATTTCGAGTTAAGAGACCCGATTTCTATCCCCAGGTGGCAGGTTTGTACCAATGGGTTTTTCAAAAACTTATGTACAAATTATATCGTTGGCATGGATATAAAAACGGCGACGGGCTCATCGCCTATCACGTTGTCCCAAAAATATCTTGGGTGGAAGGTTGGTCGAAGGGACTTAATTGTCTAGATGAGACCTCTGTCTACCCCTGTATTGGGAATTGCGTGAAGATATTTTTACTTAATACTCTAAAGTAATACTTTTAATACTAAATACTAAATTACTCTTAATACTAAAATGGCTCGGCGATTGATATCGACATCGCGAAATCTTCAAGCTTCAAGATAAGTTGAATGATTTCAGGTATAAAATGGAAATAAAAGTTTGGTACAGTTGACTAACCACAGTATGGTACCTAATTTAGGGGTAACTTATTTGAAGGTAATCATAAATGTTTGTCTATTTTTAACGCTCTAATGAACAATGTTTTATGGTTCTGTGACAATGTTATTTACATTTCATAATATAATGGGTTAGTCACAATTGAAATCTCATTACTTTATTTCTACTAAGAAATAGTAAGTCGAAATAAAAAGAAAGGATTGGCAAAATCATTAGAAATTCAAGAAAATCTGACGATTGATTGTGTCGTATGCAAATATTGCAGAATTACAATCGTTGACTAAAAATGTAGCATTGAATAAGGAGGGGCCTTCCTACACTTGTATTTTTTTTTTCAGTTTTGACATATTTACTTATCTTCACGCACAATCCCTAATGGGGTAGGCAGAGAAAACAGATCGCCAAGATCACGATCCCTACATACCTCGTTCTCTTCTTTCAGCTTCATCATTTTCTTCATACAGTCGTGGCATGGTACATTATTTTACATTTTGAAGAATAACTGGATTAAAATATATTGTCATTTATAAATATAGTAAGTAAAGTTTAATCATTCACCGAACCACTTACAGTAATTGTAATATCATGACATAAATAAATAAATAAATATCTTCACGCAATTCCCAATACAGCGGTAGACAGAGGTCTAGTCTAGACAATTAAGTCCCTTTCACCCACCTTCCACCGAAGATATTTTCGGGACAACGTGACAGGTGGTGAGCCCGTCGCCGTCTTTATGTCCAAGCCAACGATGTAATTCGTACATAGTTTTTGAAAAACTCATTGGTACTGCCACCTGGGGATCGAACTCTTGACTCGTAATTCCGACCACCCAACCACTCGGCTTTCGTGACATAAATGTGTATGGTTATGCTATACTGCTAGTGCTAAAGATCTTATAGTGTGTCGGTAATAAATAAATAAATCCGATCGGTAATTCAGTAAGCGTTCGCGGTTAAACACATGCCGTAAAAAGATTTTTTTCTACGATGTTCCCTTACTATATTTCTTTCTACTTAAATTCGTAAAAACATGCGATAAAAGTGCAGCGAGATTTACACGAGTCGAACAATTAAACAATTTTTTCATCTCTTTCGTAAAGTATAGTTCTATTTATTTTCTGTAATATAATTTTAGTGATGATTTAAGGTTTGAAGGTAAAATGAAGAAGTTTTTCGCTTCAACTCCTTAGTGACAAAATAACAAATGACAATTCAAAAATAAAAGCTATAATTTAAATAATATAAAAAAAATTGTGAATTTGGCGCAAAACCTGAAGGTCGACATTCTGTATACATCAGAGTCATGATTAATCTGGGAAATAAACATTTAAGCAGTGGAAGCAGAAACGTTAAAATAAAATTTAATTTACAGCTGTGCTGATTTAACGTTAATTTGGTGAAATTCACAGTGCGTTTGAATAAGCATGTAACACTCACCGACTGGGATAAATTTATCAAAACCCGCCATATTCTTGACTTCCACGTAACCGTCAAAATCGAGCGGCAAGTCGTTCAGCTCCCACGCGTTCTGAAAATTTAAATACAGATATTTTTATATTGCACCCGCCGGAGTATTAATCCGTTTACGTTGAAAATATACTCACGGGATCCACATCAATTTGTAATGGGGTTTGGTATCGCGAATCAACGGGCCTTTGTTGTAGATTTCCATTGAACTCTCTTGGTGTCATTGGGCTATTCGCTGCGCTCAATCTATCACAGTAGTTCTGATTGTAATCCTCCTTCCTAGATGAGTTTGTGTTACATGTCACCGATGGACTGGTGGCAGGTGACTTGTCGTTTTCCCTATTCCAATACTGTTCAATATCTATGTGCCTCGGGTTCATATTGCCAATGTTATAATTGACGATTGGCGAGAGCCTCCTTGGCGAGGAGCTCTCACTAAATACAGCCGGGCTACGTACAATACGTAGGGTATCTTGCGGTGTGCTACCTTCACTGGGGACGTACGTTTTGTCTGACGGCACAGGGGAACTGGAGGTGCGATTAATTGTAACTGGCGATCGTCCAGCCTCCCCATGAAACTCGGGCTTCATGAATTGCTGCGGGATTCGAACAGGACCTATCTTATTCTGTAAGTCTAAATCATCTTTGTGAAAAGCGGCCGTTCTCGGTTGAGCCTCAGACGCTATGAGATTTTGAAGTTTATTCACTTGAGTCTCGACGAGACTGCGTGGCCGCGGCGACAGTGCGGTTCTGCCAGGATGTCTATGTAGGACGGGATTCGAAGCAATCTCGTCTGTATAATGTAAAGAATTTTGTGGTTGTGATATATGGTCTGTGTCTGTTTCTATGCTGTCATGTGTGTCATACATCATGAAATCCTCATCGGAATATTCTGCGTCATCATCTTCGCAATCGTTATAGTCAATTGGTATATCAGCTCCAGGAAAAAATTTACAAAGTGCCGTCATCATCTCTACCACCTAATAATCAAATTAATAAATATTTATTTTATATACAATCACTTTAATCATTATATTATTAAAGCAAAGATTGGAACAGTACTTACTTTAGCCATACTAGGTCTCTCTGCTGGTATTTTGTGCCAGCATTGTGTCATTAATTGCTCTATTGGCTCAGGACAACCTTCAATAAGATTAGGCCTTTGTCCTGAAATATGTACATTATCAATGTTACAATGTGGTGTTAATTTGATATCCCCCAGATCCTCAGAAAGAAGGCTTGTACCAATGAGTTTTTACGAAAGTCATGTATGTAATTATGTTAGCTTGAACGCTAGCTGTTAGATGGCCACAGGCTCATCACCTAAAGAAACGTTTTTCTTAAAGAAATGTTGGTAAAAAAGTCCAAATTTCCTGGTCTCTGAAAACCCAAGTATTATAAATTTAAATGAAAATGAATGCAATATTGTTAATGGAGAAATAAATATATGTATATATATGACGGTATTAATATAATCTGGGATTGGGCAGCAGCATTGAAGATACAAAGGTCTGCAATTTGGTATTGCCAGCACTCATTCGTTTGCCAAGCGTGGCCAATAATCCTTCATAAGATCGGTGGAAGCTCTATTGAATTACTATATTCATGGGTAACCTGTGAAATTTCACAGGTAGTTACTGTTATTGAACAAAATAAATGTTTTATTCTATCGATCGGCATGGAAAATAGTTCTTGATTATGGTGTACCAAATTTTAATGAAACCGGTCTGCCTATATTGATACTTATTGCAAAGCAAACAACAATTAATAGATGTCATAAACACAATTTGTCATCTGATAAGTAAAGATAAAACATAATATGGTAAGTAGTGCTTAAATATCAAACAAAGCTCGCATTAAAAACACAAGTTTAATCCAGAAGGGGAAAGAATTAGTGGTGCCTACTTATGTTGCTATTACTTAAAACTTAACAACTTCTTAACAATTTACATGTATGGACATGATTATGCTTAAAATATATTTAGTGACGAAACAGTATCCAAGGCTGTCCTGATTTTGTTTGCCACTTAAAACCAACACAGACTATTCTCATGATAGAAAGGATGAAGAGTTATAGCAGCTCCAAATTGGAGAGCAGTTGCACAATATATAACTGTAATAGAAGACTTTGCATCTTTGTATTTTAGATAAACAAAATATGTTTCAAACATATTTTGTTTAACAAATTTGAATTTTGGGCATGGGGTTTTTGAGATGGATAAGGTCAGTTTTATGCAAGAATTTGAATGTGCTGTGCGAACGAAGTCGCGTGCCGAAATTTGTAATGAATAATCATAATTTTTCATTACCCAATTTTTTTGGATTAATAATAATTATACTTCAAAAATATATTTATATGTAAATATTGCAAAAATTACGTTTATTTTCTACATGGTGAAATAGACACAAATACATAAATATTGCATATAAATATTGCATAGATAGGGATTATCACATACATTGCTCCGATCCCAAAGTAAGCAGCTTAAGCACTTGTATTATGGAATCAGAAGCGAAGGTACCACAAACACCCAGAACCCGAGAAAATGTAGAATAAATGTTTTCTACATTGTCCCCACCGGGAATCGAATCCGGGACCTCAGTGCTGGCGACATCATGAAATACATTTAATCACCCTGCATATTCTTATACATTTTGAAAGTAGTGATTAAATGTGTATTTGTATGCGTTTTTATAGTGTAGTGATCAAATACATGATTTTCAGCAATGCTAAGTAAATTACAGTGTTTGATTTGGATTACTTCTACTATACATATTTTGTATGTTTTAAATGTTACAGTCTCAAATGAAATTACAGTTTTTAGTTAGTATAAATATGTAGAAATAATTCACCAAGATAACCATTCATTTGGCATTGAATGATATGATGACTTTACAGCAAAAAGCTTTTTGCTGTATTATTACAAACAAATATCAACTCAAATAGCGATATTATTTTTATTAAGCTCATGTGCCACTAATACTTTTATATAGGTAACATTGAAAGATACATTACACATTAACTCATCATTTAATAGTTTCAGTATAGTCATAGTATTAAACAAGGTCAAAAGCTGCTATGGCTATATCCTACAGAAACATTTAAAATTTGATTATTTAAAAAAAAAACTGGGAGTTCATAAAAGTAATATTGATTAAAAAATATTTTAACTTAGAAGTAGCAGGGGGATGTCAATTGTAGTAAATATATAATTGAGCAATAATGATTGGTAAAAGTAGTCATTATTAATTTATATTAAAATGTATTGATAACTATGTGAAGTTTGAATTTAATCTGAAATTCAGAAGGGTATGACAAACACATTCAAAGATTACATTGTGTACATGCTACCATGCCTACTTATGTATCTGTATGCAACATAATAAAAACATAATAAAAGCAAAAAAATAAAAAAAAAATATATAAATATCATCACACAATTCCCAATACAGGAGTAGACAGAGGTCCAGTCTAGACAATTAAATCCCTTTGACCCACCATCCACCGAAAATATTTTCGGGACAAGTGGTGAGCCTGTCGCCGTCATTATATCCAAGCCAATGATGTAATTTGTACATAAGTTTTTGAAATACCCATTGGTATGAGCCTGCCAACTGGGGATCGAACTCGGGTCTTGCAACTAGTAATTCCGACCGAATAATAAATAAATGCATACAGACATAGGCAAGCCATCTCATCTCAAAGTTATGGAATCAGAAACAATAAAGGTACCACAAAGACCCAGACCCGAGAAAATGTAGTATTTGAATTCAGGAATTGAATACTGGACCTCGTAGCAGGTGATACCATAAAAACTTAATTACACCACTTATCCGCGGAAGTCAGAATGCAATGACATTTGGTGTAAAATATTCTGGCACTGAATTAGATATAGCACATGGCCCCTTAACCAACATTAATGATTTAATCAATTTTATAATATACCTGTATGCACTGCCCACATTATTCTAAATGCTGTTCCACCTTCTTCAAAGGGTTTCCTTCTAGACAACACTTCCCAAAGTATTATGCCCCAAGAAAATACATCACACTTTTCAGTATATGATGAGCCTTCAAACACCTGCAAAAGCAGTAAAGAGAAGGGTGTAAGTAACTTGCCAATTAATATTCTACAAATAAGTAAAAGTTGTTTAAAGCAGTGGTTGATGCACATCTGCTAAGCCTCTGGTGTTGTGGGTGTTCATGGGCGGCGGTAATCACTTACTATCATGTGAGCCACCTGCTCATTTACCTCCCTTTTTCTATAAAAAAAAGCAAAAATTTTTTGTTGTACATATATAATGTATGTATATAAATATGGGTTGTAATAGTTTCACAAATATTTTTGTCAAACAGGCCAAAAGCAGTGGTGGTTTGAATTGTCAAACCGCAGAAAAAAAGGGGATATTAAAATGTATATTAGTGTACCTAATTAAATCTTGTTCCTGGCCTTAAATGTACTTATTTACTTCATTTGATTTACAATTTTGTAGTTGAATCACACTTTTGACTAAACCCATTGTTCATTCAAGTAACATAAAAGGGACTTTGAATTGTAAAATTTAAAAATTCCTATTTATTATTGAAACTTTCTTTTCCGTTAGCAATATTTCAGCAGTTTATTAACACTTTAATTTGATTTGATGGTTTGTATTTACTGTTACAAACCTCAGGTGCCATCCAAGCTGCACTTCCTTTATTGTTTGTCATGTATGTAGCTTTATCAGCAGCTGTACCAAAATCACATATTTTAAGTCTTTGACCTCCTCCAACTAATAATAAATTTGGTGGTTTTAAGTCTCTATGTATTAATGGCTTTGGTTTCATGGCATGTAAATATGCAACACCCTGAAAAAATGTTTATTACAGTATTTATTATATAAAAATGTTTGGCGATATAATAATTTGTAAATCTATCATATTTAGATAGAAATAAAACATCACAACAAGACCAGTTTTAAGGTTTAACATCATTTAACAAAATTTGAGAATATTACCTTAACATAACATAAACATGTTTATATCATTTTGGGGCAATGCTGTCTATTTACTGAACATCAAATAGTATAAGAGAAACTATAAATCAGAAAATAAATTGGAAATTATACCTCAGCACACTGGAGCGCCCAACTCATGGCATGTGCTGCAGTGTATTTTGGTTTTGGCCTATTGTGAAGCACATTATACAGTGAGCCACCTTCTGCATATTCCATTACCAGACAAACATGAGCACCTTTAGTACATGCGCCATAAAGTCGTACGATATTCGGGTGGGACACACGAGACAACTGTCGAACCTCTACTGCAAACGCACGCTTTTCTGCCTCTGAGTTTATGTGTTTCACTGCGACATATGTGTTCCGCCATAAGCCTTTCCATACCACGCCAAACGCGCCTTTCCCTACAACCTGTTCATATAATTACAGTCAGTAATCAGGTTTCACTACAAACTTAACAAAGCTTACAGTAATTTACCTTACCGATAACTCTTGTATTTCGCTATAATCTATTTCCTCAACAAATGTCTGCTGGACGACAGGTGAGTCTTGTGCACTGGAAGCCATCGGTAGACTTAATATCACATTATCAAAATGACTAGCTTTTTGGATTATGTACTATTTATCAGTAGTTTATTATAATCCCTTATAAAAAAGGTAAAAATAGTTGGTTATATCAATTTTCTCGTTAATGTTTGACAAGGAACAGCAACTGCGACAAGACCGCCATCTTTGAAATCGTAGAACAAATGTCATTTGACTTTTATATTTATGCATTGTGGCATTGGCTATAAGATTTCCAGATCTCATGTTTAAATAAAACTGGAAAGAGATATGCTATAAAAATTTCGAATAAATAAAATATAATTTTTCTGTTAATTTTTAGATTTAAATCTTGAGCGTTGAAAAATCCTTATCGATTTTTATATGCTTTTAAATAAATTGAATGATGAATCAAAGTGAACAGGTTTATTTTATTGAAATTTCGATTCGTAAAAACTAGAAATAATGGTAGCTGCGTAAACTATAATACATGACATTTTAAAACCTCCAAATTATAAATACATAGATATTAAAAATTATAAGACATTTGCTTGTATGCGATTATTTGTTTGCATTTGAAATTTCTTTACATATTGATAAAATATGTGTTTAAATATCCATTTAACATGTCACAAGCAGGTTATAGAAAGATTATATTTTAAATACTTACTTAAATTGGTTTGTCAGGTTCACCAATGTAAAGGAGAGCATTGAGTTATTATACACATTTACTTATTTTGTTATCCACATTTAATAATTAGTAATTATTTCTTTTGATCGACTAGTGATTGAATTGTATTAGGTATACGATCTCATAACAGCTGTAGATCAGCAATGCTATTACAGTATCAATCATGATTGAAATACTATATTCGCCACGAGGGCGATCAAAGAACTAATATATTAGTTTGGCTGTTACTTTTATTATCAGGGACGGAAAAAAAATCATATATTTCAGTTACCTTTATTAGAATATAACTTTGACACAAACAACCACGTGAAGTGTATTACGTGCTATGTAATATATGCGGCTTAAATTAATATTGTAAAACTATTATTACATAATAATATTTTATAAACTGTGCTTCGTCTTTTTCGTGGAAGTACCAATGGTAAATAAGACACTCGCTTACAATTCATTGGTTTTTCAGCAGTTACAACGCATCACGATGCGAAGTTGGGTCAGTTCAATTCAATTTTCAAGACTTCTGTCTACCCCTATATTAGGAATGGCGTGAAGATATTTTTTTACACCGCGTGCATGTTGGCATTAAAATAAAATTTCGTTTCTATTTTTTAGAAAGCAAGTTGAACTTCTAGTCACGAAAGCCAAGTGGTTGGGTGACCGGAATACGAGTCAAGAGATGAGTCGAGTTCGACCCCCAGGGGCAGGGTTGAAGAGTTTTCGACCAATGAGTTTTTTTAAACAATATTGGGGCCCTATTCACTATATGATAAATATGTGGTGTCTCTACTTAAAAGTAGAGCAGCTTTCAGAAGACAGTCTAATATTGTGGGGTAATATCGCCATTATCGAGTACAAAAAAATATTTGTCTGTATTAAGATGCATGTTACGGCTATACTCCAGAGGAGTACAGCCATAACTGTGAAAGAAGAACTGAAGAATCCCGTGCTATGCTTCGGAATGTGAAGCTTGTGTTTGTTTAGTGAACGAGGTTCTCGGTAAAGAGTAGGATGTAGATTTGAAAATTATCCTTTAAATAGGACCGAGAATTAGGATCAGTTAAAATGGAACATAATGTTAATAAAATTCTGAAGCTACGCTTTTGACGAATATTGAGCCATTTGAGCTTAGAACGATAGGAAGAAACATGGTCGTACTTAGATAAGCCGAAGATATAACGTATGATATTGTTAAGTAGGCGCTCCAACTTATCAAGAATATTTTGCGAAAAGCCCGAATAATACACATCTGCATAATCAATTATGGGTAATATTAGGGTATTAACAAGCGTGAGATTTGTTTTAAAAGGCATTTTTTTAAAGATGATTAAAGAAACGCAGAGTGGTAGTTACTTTACGAGAGACCTCGGCTACCTGAGTCTCCCAAATCATACTCTGATCCATGTGAAGGCCAAGATTTTTTACGGAACTTGAGAATGGAATCAATGGTCCATTGTAAAGTAGGGGAGAAAGACTGTCGTAATCAACTTTGGGCTACCCACAAAAATCCCATGTCTATGTGACCAGTTAGTGGCTGGCTTCTAGGTTATCATTAAGATTTTTAACTAAGTCGTTAAGTTGATTTAAACTTGACTGCACATAGAGTTGGAGATCATCGGCATACAGATGGTACGAACAATTGACAATTAAGGTGATAGAGTTTATAAATATAGAAAACATGATAGGAGACAGAATACCGCCTTGCGGCACACCGCTTTCAATGTCAGTCCAGGAAGAGAACTGATGTTCTACACGAACTGACTGCCGGCGGCCGCGAAGATAGGATGAGAACCAATTCAAAGCATGAGAAGAAAACCTAAGATTTCCTTATTTCCTTAAGATTCAACAAGGAAATGAGGATGTCGTGGTCAACTGTGTTGAAAGCATTAGAAAAATCTACAAGCACCACCACAGTTAGCTTCTGTTCATCCATAGCTTTTCTTATGTCATCTGTGACCTTGATTAAAGATGTGGTAGTACTGTGACCTGGACGGAACCCAGATTGAAAAACATTCAATAGGTTATGTTTAATCAAAAACTCAGAAATTTGCTTATGAACACTGGCCTCTAAGATTTTAGACAGAAAAGGTAAAATAGAAATAGGACGGAAGTTATTAGGTGACGAAGGATTTGGGATCTTTGGAAGTGGTAGCAACGTTTGTCCGCAAAGTTGGGTACTTGCCAGAATTTACAATGTGTGTAAGTACTGATAGCAGACTTTCTAAAATCAAGGACGCCATTAATTTGCTAACTTCATCAGTACCTGCTACTGCTGGTTTGGATTTAATTGATAACACAGATTTATTAATTTCTTCCATATTTACTAATGTGAACTGAAAGTGTGGAAATTGAAGAGGTGACAAAGAATTGATAGAAGCTATAATCTGTGAACGAACCGTGGGATCCAATACAGAAGTAGAAACAAAATGATGATTTAAATCATTTAAAGAAAATGATGGACCACAGTATGTTGAAACAGGATTGCAGAAGCCAAGTGTCTTAAGAAATTTGCACTAATCATCTGAAGAAGAGTTAATAATGTTGTCCTGGATGTATCTGCGTTTGGCGTTCCGTACCATCTGATTGCATGTGTTTCTTAATAATTTAAAACAAGACCAATTTTCTTCGGTGCGATCTTCTTTAAATTTCTGGAAAGCACCATCTCTCATTGACATTACCACTCGTACGCCCTTAGTCATCCAGGGAGCGGAAGGACGCATTAATGTTACACAATGTAAGAGTGCCTGGATATTATATAAATCAAGAACTAATTTGTTCAGAAAAGTTACTTTCTGATCTATAGCAGTCGAAGCCATCAAAGGTGCTAAATCAATCAAAGCTGCGTCTCTCTTAAGTTTGTCAATATCAATTCTAGTAAAATTATGTAAGTGTAAGATAACTGGTTCGTGTTTAACGGGTTTTAGTTTATAAGAACAGCAGATAAGATAAGAAGCAGATAACAGAGATCAGCAGAGTGAAAAACAAGGTGCCAAAATTTGTCCATATGTAATTACACGATCGGGGGAGGCTACAACGATTTGGTCAATCCAAGAATCACTAGTGTCTAACAAATATTATTTTATAATGAGTGGCCTTATATACATTGGTCAAACTACAAAACTAACAACAGGAAGTTATGATTTAGCTACTGTAACATGAGCCCGGTTATACCACATATCCATAGTTTTGAAACGAAAATTATCACGTATACCATATAAAGAGTCACGATAGCCGATTGGATGGTCGGAATTTCGGATCAAGAGACCCGAGTTCGATCCCCGAGCAATGGCAGGCTCGTACCAATGGGTTTGTTCAAAAACTTATGAACAATTTATTTCGTTGGCTTGAACATAAGAACGGCGACGGGCTCACCACCTGTCACGTTATCCCAAAAATATCTTCGGTGGAAGGCGGGTCGAAAGGACTTCATTGTTTAGACCTCTGTATACCCCTATATTGGGAATGTTGTGAAGATATATTTTTTATACATTATTATGTCTCTATCTATGCCATATGGTAGACTTTCGCGTCATTAATTCAATATTTAAGTTTATAAAAAAAAGAGATTTTTTATCACTCTATAATATTTATTAATAGTAAGTATAATAATAACTATAGCCAACACAATGAATTACAAAGATTATTTCTTATTGTAAAGAAATTATATATCTTATGCTTCTCTAGGTTTTATATTAAATCATTCGTTTTCCAAATGATTTAAACAGGCATATGCTTTCTTACATTTAAAAGTTAAGGCTACTTCTTTCGGTGTCTCGTTCCGGTGGTTTACGACGAATAGATCAGCTCCTAGCTCGATCAGAACGTGGATGAGCTGGCAGTTGTCACTCATGGCTGCGAAGTGAAGGGCTTGGCGACCGCCAGGCGCTTCTGGGTCATTTATCAGAGCGCCTTTAGTTAATAACAGACGGAGGATCATCACTTCTTCCTCAGTCGGAGTGCACATCATAACGAATTCTGTCGAAAACGTAGATTAAATCTTTTAAAATCCAATAATAAAAATGCACCACCACCACCACTACACTCAAACCAGGTAACATATACCACCAACGAAAACGCGACATGTGTTTCGCCTCAAAACACACGTGTTTCGCTCGATAATGCCTTGTTTTGAGGCGCGCGTGTCGCGTTTTTGTTGGTGGTATATGTGTAGTGGTGGTGGTGCATACAGTGGAATTAGTGCAAGCATCTCTGGGAGGGAGGGTGGTGCTTTTCTTCTCTTCGGACCAGGTAACATGTAGCTATACTTTTTCAATAACAATTTTAAAAATAAATTTTCAAAAACGAAGGTTAAAACAAGAAGAAACATGATTCCGGGTTTAAAATAATCAGACTGTCTTCAGACGATTCACGTAATCTGCATTGCATAATGCCGGGCAGAACATTTCAGTGAGGTGTGACTAAGAAGTCCGGACGAGTGGGCGAATTGCACCTAGGTAAACCGTAGTGTCGTATAGCTTGCACCACGCCTCTTTAGGCTCCCTAAAATATAAACGTCGCGCCTGAGTCATATCTTTTGTAATCATTCCAACTCTACTCCAAAGAGCTATCAACAGTTGCTCACATATAAATTTAACCTATTGTGATTGAGATGCCAACGTTCTAATATTATGTAATAAATAAATTTTACTAATTTATATTAACACAATGTGTTATGAAATACTGTAAACCATGAAATCAAATTTAACAGTCTACAAAATATCGCAGCAGGAAGTTACATAGGCCTCTCGCGAAGAGTGTGATTAGCCAGAATTACCATGGTTGACTAGAAAACTGGTAATCCCTGCACCGAATAACTTTCTCCTGAGACACTGCGTCTCTGTCCGTCCCCGATTTGTTTTATTTTGGACTGGTATACTACAAAATGATCCCGCATTTTGTCGGTTGCTATTCGTCACTGCAATGACCTTGCTACAACCATGGGAAGAAATAAGGCGATGCTTGTTACCACGATACCACACGGTAAGACAAATTTCTTGAATGCAGTATACAAAAAGGATTTAAACTGTGTTTAACCTACACTAAACTTTGCTGTCAGCGTTAAGAAAATTGATACGATATGATAAATGTATAAGAACCCGCGACACCCTTACCATAAGGACGATTTGACGTCATGGCATCGCTCGAGCGATCGCAGTACCTGGTTCCACCTTCGAAGCTGGTTTTCATCACTGATCTTCTCAAATTTGGCCATGTATTTTTCGAGATGGCTATCACGCCATCTGTCGGCAGCCTTTGACATTTTATAAGCTTTTCCCTTTGTCGCCTCTTACAACATCCTCGGAAAGGAGGGAGGAAGAGGGCAACATACTTACGTAGATATAATCCCGTATCCATTACATTAGTCCGAGGCAAGATTTTCGCTCCATGATCAAAGAGAAGAGTTGCCACTTTCAAGGAAGGTCTGAAATTGATACGATAGATTAGCACAGAATTTATGAAGGAATTATAAATAGATGCGTGTTAGTAGTCAACCAATCTCTGTTGACTCTTGGGTATCATTAGAGGCTATTAATGAAATAAACATGCGATAACTGCTAAACCAAAATAAAGAAGGGACAGATAATAGTTTAGTTGACGGCGGCGATTCCTTAACGGAACGCTGCTATTATGAGAATATGTTCTGCTTATAGGTGAGGCCATGGCTCTTAGTTGCAGAAGGCGGGAAGGTTTTTTCCGTAGGCGTCGTTAGCGGCGACTAAAAAACGGCCAGCAGATAGCACGATAAAGGTCTCAAAAATATAAGGCGAAGTAGTAGACCGGTGATTCTCAAATCAATTCTAGAACCTTAAGGAAGATTTTTGGAATTGCTATCGGCATGGCTATTATGGTAATAAGTCACGATAGACGAGTGTTTGAGTGATTGGAATTCGAGTCAAGAGACTCGAGGTCGAGGACCAGGTTCCAGGCTGGTAACAATGAGTTTTTTCAAAACTCATGTACGATTTATATCGTTGGCTTGTTCAAAAGGACGGCGACAGGCTGACAGCCCGACACGTTGTTTCGAAAAATAGCATCTAGTTCTCTTGTGACCTTATTGTAACAATAAAAATATATAACTTTGCTAATTGCGTTACTATCACAAGTCTTTAAGCGTAAACGTTACTTGCGTTACTCACAGAACGCCGCAAGTACGACAAAAGGTAGAAAATGATCAACTAAATTTAGTTAACCAATAAATTGCTAAGGTTAAACACTACAGCGACAACGACAGGCTCACTACCTATCACGTTGTCCTATATAGTTTCGACGACCGTAAATATAATCCTTTAAGGTCTTAAAGGTGCAAAGGACTTATTTTTCTAGACTTCTGCTTACTCCAATATTGGTAAATTTCGTATAAGATTAAAATTTATAATATTCATCTATCAAAATAGAATTTTCCGTCATCACAACGAAGTTCCATAATATTCTATACATAATATGCACATGTAATCTAAAACAACTTTGTTCTGTAGTCTGTAAAATATTGTGCCCGATACTTTAAATGTAGTCTGTCTACTACATTTAAAGTATCGGGCACAATATTTTACAATAAAACAACTACCTTCTCATGAGGCAGAGTGAGAGCGGTGTCATGCCCACATTGTCTTTCACGTTTGCGTGGACTCCGGCGTTCAGAAGTACGACGATCGCTCGTTCGCTATCCGCGCATACTGCCAAGTGTAAAGCGTTTCTTCCAAGATGATCCATTTGCTGAACGTCTACACCTTTCCTAATAGAAAAAGTTTCTGCATATAATGAATATATTCAACGATTTTAGTATAGCAATATCTCATAAAAAGCCGACTGATGTTTACTTAATACTTAATACATAAGTTAAAGAGTTTGTAACTTTTGGTGAGCACCATAATATCTGGTGTTGCTTGTTAGATTAGAAGACTTCGCATTCTCAAATTAATTGTATATTAAACGATTAGCGAAAATGTTGACGGGCGATGTAATGCGAAGTGTTTTACAGAAGTCGATTACTATAATGACGATTGTTACTCCTATATGTCATTAAAAAACTTTTCTCTACCAAATTTTATGCAACAAATGTATAAAATATATAAAAAAATAAGAATGCTGAGGCGGCCATTGGCTCAATACAGACACGTTGTCTCAAATAAACTTAGGTTCTAGGTGGGTCGAAAGAACTACACTACACTACTACAGTCCTTTGTCTACCCCGATTCTGGGAAAATGCGTGAACATTAAAATATTCTTAAAAAAAAGTAAAAAGAAATTAAACCGCTATTGCCTACGCATTAAAGAGAAGAATTTATGAAAATAGGAGTCATGATAGCCGAGTGGTAGGGTGATCGGAATTCGAGTCGAGGGACCCAAATTCGATCCCCAGGTGGCAGGCTCGTACCAATGGGTTTCTTCGAAACCTATGTACGATTCATATTGTTGGCACGGACATAAAGACGGCGACGAGCTCACCACCTGTCACGTATCATAAATATCATCGGTGGAAGGTGGGTTGAAATGACTTAAGTCTAGACCTCTGTCTACCCCAGTATTGGGAATGGCATGAAGTTTTTTTTAAATAAAATAATATTTATAAAAGCATTTTGCTGGTAAAATTAAAAATAATGTTTACATATTTTTAAAACAATAATAAATAAATGTGAAAAACTAATGGCGAATAAAATATAGATTCTATCACACTTTCGAGATCTACGAGTATATTTTGTTGAGACATGATGACCATGTGAATCGATTTCTCAATTGCAAAAGATATAATAAAAAGTTAGAAATATATTATGAAATAATATAAAAAAATATACTTTATAATTCTTAAATTCGCTTGGTTTCAATAAATGGCGCTATACCAAACTTTTAAGAAATTGTGATTAATGATTTTTCGTGCATAATCTACTAATTGTATAGTGTCATCGTAGGTGTCATCTCCTAAACAATTCATTTCTCTAAGCCATTGCTAGGTAAAATATCTAATTACACAATATTATCCACAAATCCGAATAATCGGACTCACAAGAACCCACAGAATCTTGTAAAAGCAGAGCATTCTTTTATAATATTTTCATTGATAGATACCTGATTAAGATTTGAAGCATTCTGTGATTGCCAATTTCTGCAGCAACGAGAAATTCTTTGTCGTCGTGTAGAAACTGTACAGCTTTTCTTAGTTGTGAGTCTTGGCCATCAGAACGACGTGAAAAAAAGCTAAGGTTTGCTCGTATGTTTGAAGTAGATGGGCTTGGAGGATCCAATGACGTAGTAGGTACTGCCGACGTGAAAACATCAATTAATATTTATAACATTTTTCATACATTACTTTAAACATTAAAACTAAAAAAATAAATAAAATAAATATATTCAGGCAATTCCCAATACAGGGGTAGACTGAGGTCTAGTCTAGACAATTAAGTCCCCTTTATCCACCTTCCACCGAAGATATTTTCGCGACAACCTGATAGGTCCAGAGCCCGTCACCGACTTTAAGTCCAATCCAACGATATTTGTACATAAGTTTTGAAAAAGACCCATTGGTACGAGACTGTCACCTAGGGATCGAACTCGGGTCACTTGACTCGAAATTCCGACTACTCAACCACTCGGCTATCGTGACTCTTACATAACATTAAAACTATATATTTTAAAGGAATGCATTAATTTTTTCCCAGTCAGCGTCATCATCGTAATTATAACCACTACCACTAAACTGTCTCCTGCTGGATGTAATACGTAAATCATGAGATTCAGCTCAGCCGTTTGAGTGGAAGCCGGGGAAGTGGAAATTTTGAATTAGAGAAAAAAAATTTCAACTGACATGGGCGGGATTCGAACCTTTGTCATACCGTGGCTACGCTTACCTCTGAGCCACCTTGTCCTACACGCATCAATTGAAATTTTTAATCTCTTTCTTTATTATTGCTGTTTCTGTCATCGGAAGTGATTTTTTTAAACAATTAGTATTTTTACTAAGCCTATCCTCATAAAAAGAATAAATAACTTGGCTATCGCCAATATTATATCGAGTAAATAACTGAAGTTATTTACTTGATATAATTGTATACTATCGAGGAAATCTTTTCTTGGAATATCTTGAAAAATCTTGAAATTTTGACTCACCATGTCAAATTTCAAGATTCCTCAGACCTCTTTTTTGTTTTCTACAATTATAGTTATAATAATGTATTGCATTTATAAAATATCTACAAATTTTTCGTGGAAGCTGAATTTTTTTTAGTTATTGATTTAATTTATCATTTTCCCTTAGAGTAAAAGAGACTGGAGATCTTGATGTGAAAAAAATATTATTTAACGTTAAATTTGTGTTGTTCAGGGACCCAAGAAATGCGTTAAGATGGGTGACGTAGTTAATTAAAAATGAGAGTTCCTAATATTATTATCATGATTTTAATAGCTAACTACCTGATACCTGCGACTTCGGCCGCGTAAAAACTATTATCTTGTATTTTTATTCCGTTACATTTTATATAGAAAAAATTATTATTATTTAAGAGTTATTATTATTATTAAGAGTTATCTATTACAATAATAATTGATAAAAATTAATGTTATTAACAATTTGATTTGCCTTTCTCCGTTGCGTTTCGAGGTATAACTCACCAGCATCAGGTCGCTCGCGCAAAAAAAAGTACCCGGCAGGCCCTAACTTTATCATGAGGCAGAGGGATAAGAGACTTCATCTCTTCTACGCATGCGTATTTCCATTTCTTTGGTTATAAAAATCGATGTTTCTTAATAGTTTAATAACTTTATATTAAATGAAGATGTCATAAAGTGTGAAACAATAAAACTTTACCAACTTATTGAAATATGTCGAGCAGTTTTTCCGTGTTGTGCGTACAACTGCAAATCTCTTTTATTTTATTTATATAGTCCGCAACATATTAAATAGTCGTATTGAGAGGTCATGTTAAGGGACTGTTTTTTAAAAAGATTTATCGCCAGTGCAATTATGTCGCCCTCGTAAAAAACATAAGCGGTCTAGCGTTGCCAACCGTACCATATTTCACGAGAGGTCCTGTATTTTTAACATAAATTTCAGTGTTCCGTATTTTAAAAAAAACTTTAGAAAATCGGACGTGACTTTGATAATGAATGTAAAAAAAATCATGTGTATATAATGTATATGTGTATATAGTTTACATTACACTTTTAAACTATACTATAATCAAAATCTTTAACGTTAATAGTTATAAGTACAAATGCCGGTACTAGAATCGGGATGTCAATTTGTATTTATGATTATTAATATTATCTAATGAGATAGATTATTTATTATTTCAAATTTTTTTTATTTATTAGAGACAAATAAAAGTAAACAAGAATTAGTAGTTGTAAAAAAACATACAATTTATTATATCTTCTACATGTTTAATGGTTTTATGGGTTTATTCTAACTTTTCATGGTGAGATGAAATTCGGAAAAATACGTATTCGGAAAAATACGTACTCCTTTAGGGATGGCTCCATTTTTAGAAATTTGTCAAAAAGATATTGCTTCTTTTGTATTGTGAATATATGCATCATTCAAGCACATCATATATATGAGGTCAAAAAATCAATCGTGTTTTTTTAACATCATATATACTATTTAATTGTGTGTCTTTGTTCTTTTATTCAACATTTTGGCATTTTTTTGTAGATTCGTTTTTCATCCAATTTTATTTTCATTGCAAAAAGATTTTGTACAGCAAATAGCATTAGTGTCAAAAGCCATTAATTCAATGACGGCTATCGTACAATTTTCATGACTGGGATTATAAATAAATGTTTTCTTCAAGGAGCTATTCAAATACCCAAACTAATTAATGCGAAAACTTGCACATACTGATATCAAAAGGTCTGTGTTGAGCGATCAACGTGTGTGAGAGAACAAGTTCTTTCGTTGACGTTATATCTGTATATTGCCAACAAGTTTCGATGTTCTGTATGTAGATCCGTTCTATGTCTCATTAGATCCGCAATATGATCCGGTAAAATTTCTTCAGAAAAAAATAAAAACTTAGTAGACCGGCATAAATCATTGATTAAACGAAATGTGAACATTTTGAAGTAGTTAAGGAACCAAATGAAAGATTCATACTTTGCTCGCGCCAACGCCAAAACATCTTTGTCGTTTTCTGTATCTTCTAAAGGTCTGTTACTTAATCTATTTGAATTCTGACCGTCTTCATTCATACTAACTTAGAAATCATAAAAAATATCTTAAGTCTTAACCTTTATAAATTCACCATGACATTTTCATTGTTGAATAAATTTGACGTTGACAACCCATTTTTTATTTTTAATTAGTTAAAACAGGTTAAATTAAAAACAAAAAGTAATTGCCTACAAATTAGGAACCAATCTTTATATCGTAATAATAACATTTCAGATTTAGATGAAAAAAAATCACGATAGCCGAGTGGTTCGGTGGTCGGAAATTGGAGTCAAGACACCCGAGTTCGAGCCCCGGTGGCAATAGGTATTTAAAAAAAACTTATGCACGAATTATATCGTTGACTTAGCCATAAAGACGGCGATGGGCTCACCATCTGTCACGTTGTCCCAAAAATATCTTCGGTGGAAGGTGGGTCGAAGGGACTTAATTTTCTAGACTAGACCTTTAGATAGGGAAGGTTGAACTATCGACCCACTTTTCACCGATGCCGAGATATTTGGTACAACGTGACAGGTGGTGAACCTGTCACCGTCTTAGTATCCTAGCTAACGATACAATATTCTAAATAGATAAATGTTCATACGTATAAGCTGGTACATAACATCCATGACTCGAGTACAAATATCATATTCATCATACAAATGTATGGATTCTAAACCAACCCTTGCCTTGGAAGGTGGGTTCACCACTAAATAGGTTGTGGGGCCATCAAATAATCGTCAGATCATAAATAAAATTATCATGAGTGTATTTTGACATTACTACGCTTCGTAAGAGAGTGATATGTATGTTTCTTATTTCAACGATTTGGTCTGCATCGTTTATTTCTTCCGCTCCTCCGATTCCTCCGCTTGCCAATCGCCAATGCAGTCGTAATAAAATACTTGTTTCTATACGCGACTTTGTCCGCAAAGTATTCCGAAATAACCACGGGATCCCTTAATTTACGGAAGTACAAGTAGCCAAAATTCAAAAACTATTATTCAAAATAATAATAAAGCATGTTTCAGATCTCTCTTATGAGAACCGTACGTTTTTCTTGGACAAAAATACTCTACGTGCTAATCCAGAGTATAGCCTACAGTACGACTGTAGTGATTGTATAATAAACATCCATTCAAACTTTCGTATTTATACATGTATGAGATTAAAATATTTAAGAAATTCAGTGAAGCGTTGGCGTCTTTTTTTTTATATAGGGAAGGGAAGCAAACGAGCTGGTGGCTCACGTGATGGTAAGTGATTAACGACGCCCATGAACATCCGCAATACCAGAAGCATAGCAGATGCGTTACCGGCCTTTGAGAAAGGTATAGGCTCTTTTCTTGAAGGTCCCTAAGTCGTATCGGTCCGGAAAACCGCTGACGGCTGCACATTCCATAAAGTGCAAGTGCGTGGCAGAACATTCCGCGAAAAACACACTGTGGTGGAATGCCAAGCATCAAGGTGGTGTTGATAGAATTTTTAAATTATGCCGTAAGGTACAATGGTGAAATTCAGCGGCTGGGATTAAGCCGAACACTCCCCTCCCCTCGGAGCACTCCCCGTAGTAAATATTGTAAAAAATGCAAAGAGATGCAACGTCTCTTCGCAATGCCAGGGGATCTAGCCTATTCGATAGAACATGGTCGTCGACGATTCGAGCCGTTCGTTGGATACGGTCGCGTCTGCACTTATTGTGGTAATTCATTGCATACATTGTATAACATTAATTAGCTACTAGACTCCTTCTCTACTTAGGTGCTCGTCTGTCACCAAGTAGCAACGTAACAATTGTTGTGATCCGTTATGAAGGATGTAGAGAGTCAGTGTAATTACGATATTTAAGGCATTCCAGATCCATTCGAATTCGATTTCGGTTTTACGTAGGTTGAAATAATTTATTGTGGAATTAAAAGTCCCTTTTTATTATTACACTAATTTAATACATCAATTTTATGCAATTTACACATATAGACTAAATCCGAAGACAGTTAAAATAATACGAAGTTTGACTTCACTATCCGCGAAGAACCTAAAAATGCAGCAGACTGTTACGATGTTTATGCGTTGTCCGGAATTGAAGATATGTTTAACCGAGGTAGAAATAAGTTCAACAATTTTATTGGCGTTGCTTAATTTTTATATTGATTACAATATTAGGCCACTTAATAACAAAAATAGAAAATAATGCGTACTTGAAAATATTATTTTATTCTGTATTTGTATCTTATATCTAATTTGGTAGATATCTATAAACTACAGACTGAATTAAATGCGCGACAACCGGCAATCTTCCTCCCAATGACAATGCCATTCAGTACTCAACCCATTCAATTGAAGATCATTTTTCTTTCATTCGCTTACCAAGTAAACAAGTTAGTTTAACAACAAGTTTATAAATAGAAATTATTTAAATATATCGAAGAAGTTATAGAATGGGTTTCATACTTTCTGAAAATGTTTAAAGAATCAGTCGTCGATACACGGGGATATCTTGTTCCTGAACTCGTGGCGCAGAACGGAGAAGTTCCGCAAGAGTGTAAAGGTCATCGCGTGGGCGGTAATTATTCTGACGCATCATATTGTCCGATCGTTTCCTCGCTACCATGAATCGCTTCACCTTATTTGTGTATTGTCTTTTACGGCGGGCCTCTTCGTATCTCTGGGCTAATTCATTTGGATCAACTTGGTACATGTCAGGTAAGCCATGAGCTAATGCCATACGATTCTGTTCAGAAAAGTAAGACTGGCGAGGGTAGTCTCTTTCACGTGGGCCGAGTACAACTGGTTCATTGTACCAAACATCACCATTCTCGTCAACTTCAGGTTGATCTTCCTCTAGTGCATTCATGCGTCCGTACCAGCCGTTACGGTCAGCTGCCCATTGGTTGGCAGTCCATTCTTGTTTTCTGCGCTCCTGAGCTTCCCACAAGTTTAACAAGGCTCGTACGTCTGCAGCACTGAGACCAGAGTCACGCTTGCGCCGTTCAGATATAGGTCTGAAATATCAACAAGATTGCCATTGAAGCATAGCCATAAAGAAAACGTTAATGTGCTGCAGTGGATTTTTGCACGCCGTCATGTATGTATGTATGTATGTATGAAAAATAAAACAAAGATACCTGAAATTCTTCTTATTTCCACCCGAATTCTTTGTAGCCGTTTTCGCTGATGCTGCTGCACCGCCTACTTTGGTGCCACTGCCTCGTTTAAGGCGATGCACATCGTGATCCTCTGAGATTGATTCGACCGGCGAAAGAACATCCTCAGACCTGAAAAAATTTAAATTAAATCATTTTTGAAGTTAATAACTACCACTAGGCAAGTCCATTAAAAATTAATTAGAAAACTTCTCACTTCAGATTTTTTTTGCCTGAACCAGATTTTGTGGCTACTTTGGTTGCTGCTCCAGCACCTCCGACCTTAGTACCACTTCCTCGCTTACGTCGTCGAGAATCGTATCCAGTAGACAAACCTTCCATTGCTGGCGGTTCGCCGTATAGTTCCGGTCTCATGATGAGATTGTCAAGCTCGCCAGTCGATTGGGGAGTATCAAATCGCTGTTCAACATTTTGTTCATAGGCTTCTGCATTGCCTGAAAACGTGAACAATTTAAAACTGCCACCATACCAACACCATCATAACACCAACCATCCAAATTAAGATTATCTGGAATTGGAGAAGGTTCATCGCATATAAGAGACTCATAGTCTCTTGTTTACATGTCCTCGAAATTCTGTTTTCTATCACAGTTTTAAAATCATCTTATAATATTACATACATACAAGACAGATTTATTAGTGTAAATAAATCTACACATACATGAAAATGTTTTCGTGAAATGACAAGTGAATGTATTTGTTTGTTCAGGAAAAATCTCCTGGATGAATATTACATGAAATTTACTGAGACGCATTGACTCAACATTTATGGTTGATTGGACTATATTTAAAAAAAAAATAATCGATTAAACACAATGCAATTTATTTTATACATTTATATTAAGTCAGTCAGAATTACCTTCCTCGCTCAAAGCAAGGGGGTATGGTTCAAGGTCATTTTTGTCGCTTTTATTCAGGAACAGAGACTGATTGTCATCTTTCGTTTGGTCCCAATTCTCTGGGAGATCACCGATAGAACCGCCATCTAAAATTACAACATAGTGTTATTTCCATGCATTAATAAGAGATTTTATATTGACCCAATCATATTAAATTTGATATTAGGATGAAATTAAAAAACGTCCTTATTTCAATAGAGAAGATGGTTAGGTACTAGCATCTGCTTGGGATCCTGTTATAAAAAAGTTAGGACCAAGGGCATGCATACCACGGCAAAACCTCCAGCCATGACCTCTTTTTGGGTAAATTGGATAAATAAACTTTTAAGGTAGCTGAAGCATGCTGTAACAACAGGACAGAATGATCTTGTACCCACGTGACCACGCCCGCCGTGCACTCGAAACGTCGGGAAGTTTTAATAAACGAAAAAAGCCGATAAAATCCGTATATCATATTTTTATTTAAATGTTCGCGTAAATACAAGAATTCATTAGGTTATTATTTGATTTATTTATTCATGGCTATAGTAAGCGCTGTTACGCAAGGGCGGACGGACTGAATGTTTCGCAGCGAGGGACCAGTTCTGATTTAAAATATGTCGATAATTGTTTTATTTCCAAGGTTAGGTTTATGTAATTTCTATTTTATTTCTTCTTAAGTTTCTTTAAGTTACAAACTGAGCCCCTGTCTGTAACTTGAAGAATGACTTTGCACTGTAGACATGTTTTGGGGCAACGTGACTGTTGGTAAATCTGTCTCCGTCTTTATGTCCAAGCCAACGATAAGAATCGAACATAAGTCTTGAAAAAAAAGATAAAGTTAAGTACAAGTCTACCCGGAAATCGAACTCGAGTACGAGTAACTAAACACTTAGAAGCGGTTTAACTCATTATTCAATTAATCATGTCTCACGAAATTTTTTAAAATTTAATAAGTGTGAATAATTTGGCACGATTGCCAAAGCCTTTATTTTAGATTGGTAATCGGAATTAGAGTCAAGAGACCCGAGTTCGATCCTCAAGGCTTCGTTTTTTCAAAAATTTATTGACATAAAGACCGCGAAGAGCTCACCACACACATTGCCCCAAAAAGAATGTCTTCGGTGGAAGGTGGGTCGAAAGGACTTAATTGTCTAGACTTCTGTTTACCACAGTATTGGGGATGGTGTGAAAATATTTTTTTTACTAATTTATTTAATGTTCACTATGAATCGTATTCGGAGGAAGATACTATTGATACCTTTTATGCTGTGATTTTGTTCGTAATAAGTATCAATACGGTGCGGGGCACTGTACAAAATGTTGGCCCATGCAGACTTCATAAAGTGGAATTTGCCACGTTATTTATGTGACAATTGCTGAATCTTATTATTCTCAAGCCGCGAGTATGGAAAATCAATGACGATTGATTATAAATAACGAACGGCTTAAGAATATGCCACCCTCTTTCTTCCCGTGGGTGTCGTAATAGACGACAATGGAAAAAGCCTTGAAAACATCATTGGCTATTGGAAAATGTTTTCAAAAATTTTATAAACCTAAAAAGATATGGTAACAGTTTGTGAATGTCCACAAGTGGGCAAAAATCTTTTCGCAAATGACTCGAAAATAACCAGACCAAAATTAAGCAAACCGGTGACGGTCGGCAGCCGTCTATTGAGCAAGGTGAGCCTGCTAATATGATCGCAGATCCGCTTGCCAATCTTGGATTCGAAAGCGACCAAGGTCTTTCAACGGAATTTTACAGGTCGTTCTGTTAATTAATCTATTATAATTATCCTTTTTTTATTACAAAAACAAATTTTTGTTTGTTAATATTTATTCATTAGTTGTTAAAAGTATCCACCATTATCGGTTGGCATATAAATTCGACTCTTGTATCAATGGAGGCTATTTTTAGACGAGGGTTGAATAGAAAAGGTCATATGTTAAACACCCCGGTGAAAGGTATTACGCAGTAAGAATACGGCGCAATCACACCACCTGTTGCTAAATATAGAACGCGGCCCGGCCCCGGTTTGATCGATACACATCAAAACAACAATATTGTTATATCTATATTCTAATAAAACATGCAATACGAAACACAGACAAAAACATAAGTGTGAAGCAAAGAATACATTTTTTTAATAAAATTACTGAACTAAATTCATTTGAAATGGCTCACCTTTGTTATTAGTTGGAGCTGGCACCGCGTCGGCAGCGAATAAAACCGCGAATAACGCGGTTAGCGTTACAAGTAACATTTTAATGACGTGACAAGACTTAGAAATAATAAATAATACTGTTTAATTATTAAAATATATTTTGAGAGGGACTCCGGATGCGATGGTGAGATGGGCGCACTCAGGGAACAAGTGCTGTCTGCTTAGTACCACTGGAGAGAAAACCCATCGGTCCTGTCGATACATTCGCGACCTGCGCACTGAGCACGCCAGAGACGAATTGATAGCGAGATGTTATGATAAAAATATGTATAACCAACGTGTGATCTATCTGCCTATGTCTATTTAATAACTGAATCTCTGCATAGGACAAATTATATGGCTTCTCCGTAAACTAACATATAATTTTTTAAATTAAATAGCTGTGGTCTCCGATATGGCTCGAGTTACATAAATAATTTCAAAGACTGAGTCCCGGTATTTCCCTTAATATTACTTCAAACTTTTTTTTACGTTGTAGACTCAAACTGTAGCTTTTGATACTGCATGAATGGGATATACCGACCAGGGTGGTATTTGCCACGACATAACCGAAAAACTTATTCGCTCGTAATTTTACCTCTACAATCCTTCAAAAGTGAGAACATATTGCAACTCTAATGGCGTTGCCACCGATACTGATACCAACTGTTGATATTGATATAATCAAAAGTCATTTGCAAGTTTGAAAAACTATAAGATTTTTATCTATTTAGAAGGGTTCGTCACGTTTCTTGTAATAATTTATTATAAAATTTGATCAGTAATCCACCCCTGTTGCTATGACGTCAGAGTTCTTCAATATATGCAGGTCCTTCATAAAATAAACATAAATTATTGCATAGAAAATGAAGTGGAAGGAATGCTGTCGACATCTATTAATTACATTACATTAAGCATCTTCTAACTTTTGCTCGTGCAAAAGCCTTTCGGAACAAATAGAGGTCGTTTCCATGACAACGCATCTGAAGTGCCTCCGTGAAATACGATGAAATTATCCTGTTCCAATTCCGAAACTAAATTACCTTCATCATTTTATTAATCTAAGTTTAGATCACAGGTATAATGTAGTTACACGGGTATAATGTAGTTACACGGCTTAGTAATTCATTTTTCTGTTCAGATTTTCAGGTACTAAATTTTATATATATAATACTAAATTTTATATATGTGTCACGATAGTCGAGTGGTCGGAATTTCGAGCCGAGAGACCCGAGTTCGATCCCCAGGTGTCAGGCTCGTACCAATGGGTTTTTCAAAAACTTATGTACGAATTACATCGTTGGCTTGGACACAAAGGTGGCGACGGGCTCACCACCTGTCACGTTGTCTCGAAAATATCTTCAGTGGAAGGTGGGTCGAAGAGACTTAATTGTCTAGACTAGACCTCTATCTACCCCTGTATTGGGAATTGCGTGAAGATATTTTTTATATTTTATAAATTTTATATAGGTACGATTTATATAAAATTAATACCTGGTAACGAAGCTTTCTGGGCATCAATAGACGTCGATTTAATGACATTTTTAATAAATTAATGTGATATGTTTTTTTGTATATACCTAAGCATACTTGTATGAGAAAATTCGTTCCCGTATCTGGATAGACTTTGAATTGGAGTGTAGTGTAATGTTCAGAATTGTTAAATAACCTCCATAAACTCTTCTCTGGTGGCTCCAAGAAGCTGTAGACAGTGGCCACACTTCGGTAAACCACGCTAGTGGGCTACACCTAGAGAAGGGGGCTACTTTCATGAACAACTGTGAAGTAGCTATCGGTTGATACCCGACTGAATCAAATGTCGATGTGACACTATACATTTAAGACCATCGATGTGACTAGGTATTGAGAAACACCTCAAGGGAGTTTGACAGGGTCCATTTAGTGTCTTACGGTCTTTGGCTGCGTCCCAACATTGGATCACAGATAGAGGGACGAGTGAGTGGACATATTGCAGGAGCGCAGCCGCTCGTTCACTATAAATAAGCTCACGCGCAGATGACCCAAGCTATCCTTCCCAATATAAATACAAAAAAAATGTCCCAGTAGTTTATAGTTTAGGGTCGCCGTCGTCTAAATCGACGAGGAGGACTACATAGATTTTGAATTGAAAACACCATCTAATTATAACATATTTATTTAAGCTGTAGAGAAATTTCGGCATAATGCTTCATAAATAATAATGAATGATGATTAATACATTTTAATAATTCCTATAATATAACTAAAAATCTTCATGCCATTCATAGATAGAGGTCTAGACAATCAAGTACTTTCGGCCCACCTTCCACCGAGGACATTTTTGAAAATCCCAAGAATGTCGGATTCGGGCGCTTTCCATTCTTTTCGGTTGACTGAAAATCAACGCTATCGTAGCTACTACAATAGGAAACGTTAAGTTGGTGTCTAATGTGACATTAAAACACTCAAAAATGTTGTTTTTTTTGTTTCTGTAATTTATGTTACGGTATATTATTAAATTTGTGGTGTGTGTGTAGGAATTCAAATAAATTCTTGCCTACGCTATGTCTATGTCTCGACGACCTTCGTGGACCTAAACACCGGTTTTCAAGGTGTCGCCATCTCGAGGTCCCGGGTTCGATTCCCGGTCGGATCAATGTAGAAGAAAAACTTTTTCTACATTTTCTCGGGTCTGGGTGATTCCTTCGTTGTTTCCGATTCCCATACCAAAAATGCTTTAGCATCTTACATTGGAATCGGAGCAATGTATGCTATTTATTTATTTTAATAATCATTACATATGCTTAAAAATAAGTGGATGTTTCACAACAAGCTATATATTACGATACGCCGTTTTACGTGCCCTTCGTGCCTGACATATTGGTAGCGACGAAGCCACAACTAGATCCTACGCGGTGCCGGGGAGGCTAGATTTCTTTCAAGGACCCGCTTTCCTCAACGCCTATGCTATCTCTTCACTTCTGCGCACATGGGTTCTGAGATCCATTGAGATTCGTTTCGCCCATGGAGGAATTAAGGCCGTATGGTGGAATCGCGGATGTCAGCGAAAGCTTTCCCGTAGCCCGTCTTAGATTACGTAAAGACTGAACCAATGAGTTTTAGTTAGCGGGAGCATTACACCATTCGCCCTTATATTTCCTGTCGATCTTATGCCAAATGTGCCCTGGGATTCAATCGTTTATTGTAACCTTGGTATCCTTCATGACATCTGCCTTAACTTTAAGAAGGAAAATCATCACGTACATTATTTACTTATAAGCTAATATTAATGTTAATTTTTTATGCGTTTACTCCGGTTTTTTATCTTTTTATAATCTTAGTATAATAAGTGCAAATGTTAGTATGTATTGTAATTTTAAGCGATTTCGAATATTTTTGTAAAATGGTGTTGGTTTGTCTTATATTCCTAACTACATTTATGATAGTTACAATACGAAACATTGTATGAGGTTCAAAACACGCATACGTTTTTAGTCTGAACGTACACAATCACAGACGTTAACGACAGTCATCTTCTTGTTTATTCACTTTAACTATACAAAAGATAACTCACCGAGGCAATAGACTGCTCGCGATTCAACGACGTCCTGTATTCGCGCAGTATGTACCTACCTACCTTCCATTTGAAACTTCAACTTATTTATGATTTCCTTTCACAAATATTAAGATTTATAGCTCCACGTGTTCAAATGCAAACAATTACCGAATTTTAACTGATTAGTGATTCCATGAAGGTACCATGCATTTGCCCATTTTTGCCTTCAAATAGCAACTTCGGTTGACCTTGATTGAATATATTTTTCTGTATAGAGCCTGACGTTTATAGGCTGTGAGGCTTTCCACCTTACTGACAGAGCATGTGACCTTCAAGTATTTTATGGGTTTGATATATAATTAGGTGATGAGATTGTGTCCTAATTATATCTGATATATATATATATATATATATATATATATATATATATATATATATATATATATATATATATATATATATATATATATATATATATATATATATATATATATATATATATATATATAACGGCCTAAAAAGACTCCAAAGCCTGCGGGATAGAGATCTCTCCCGAAATCTCTTTCGGGATAATTGCCACGCATGCCGAGCGGAATTTTAAAAAAGCGAAAGAGGTATGTAAGGATCGTGACACTTGGCGATCTAGTCTCTCTGGCTAACCCATCAGGGTTTGTGCGTGAAGACAAGTAAGTGTGGCGTGCGGTTTGGCGAGGGCCGTACCAGACACCTCGCGCCTTAGACGCTGCTGCCCTGCTTAATTATATTTTGAAATTTTTGACGTAACCATTCGACTAACGTTGGACTGATAACTCCTTATAATGGGAAAAGTGGACGTGGTGCATAACGTATACGTGGAGGTGCTGTAAGTAGTATTCTGCGTGATCGTATGCTACTCTGGTCAAGCCGGTCGATAGGTACAGCTATAAAAGCTGCCTATTGGTCCCATCATGTCGAAGCACTTAAATTTTAACCCCGTACATTAAATAAAAAAGGATTTTCAGTACGATCTACAGATCGTACTGAAAATCCTTAGAATATAAAAAAATTACCCAATGTAGAAAGTTGCGAATACTTTTATTGTTTTTCGAAGTAGTTGGTCTCCGTTCTTCTCTATACATCTTCGCATTTGACGGAACTACTGAGAAAAGCAGGCCATTATCATCCAGGGGTTTCTTCTATGGTATTCGCGAACGCATTTACCGCTACGTCAGGGCTCGTAAAACGTATGCCTCTAAGTTCTACGGCGGATGACGCATTATCTCAACACCTGCTGTAGTCAAATATTCAATTGATCGTTTTGCAGAGTGCGGCGAAGCATTGTCGTAATGGACGATCCTACTTCGAGGGCGCTGCTCTCGAATATTTTCCAAGACTGCAGTAACTGCCCTTCCATCTGCCAACACAACTGTCGCGAAATGACCTTTCAGAACGAGGTGTATTATGGCGAGAAAGATCATTTCATCATCATGTGTGTTCCTAGACTAAGTCCTTTCTTCACCTTAGTTAGCCGATCCTCAAAAGGAAATACTGATTGATTTTTGGTTTCGGGTTTGCCGCAGGATTTTTTTTTATCACCTGTGTGTCAAATACTGCATTCCAGTCTCCTCCGTCGAACTTTTCTATCATTTCGCGACACTAGTCCATGTAAAGGCGTTTCAGGTCTTCGGTCAAATAATGGGGAATCCATCTGGTGCAACGTTTCCTGACGCCCAAATGTACATACGTTCGTACTCGAGTCGTACCAATGCTTAAGCTTGGCCAAATTCTCTGGTAGGTCATTCTTTTATTTTCCTCTATCATGCATCGCCCAGCACTGACGTTATCTTCAGATGTCACTATTAAGGGACGTCACTCAAGCAAATCATCATAAACAGTACCGTGAGATGGAGCTTGATTTGAAATACCAATCGAAGTCTATACCTGCTCTGTTGTTTATTAAGATCACAACAAAGGTCGTACTAAATTACCGAAAACTTTATTGCATTAAATAAAATTTTAGGTATAACAAGACTTTTAGAATTGCCGCTGATTAGAAAAAACAAATAACAAATGAATACAATACATTCCTTTAGGTTACCAAATAAATGATACATAAATATCTTCACGCCATTCCCAACACAGATGTAGACAGAGGTCTAGACAATCAAGTCCTTTCAACCCACCTACCTCCGAAGATATTTTAGGACAACGTGACAGGTGGTGAGCCTGTCGCCGTCTTTATGTCCAAGACAACGATATAAATCGTACATTGGTTTTGAAAAAAAACTATTGGTACGAGCCTGCCTCCTAGAGATCGAACTTGGGTCTCTCGACTCGAATTCCGATCACCCAACCACTCGGCTATTGTGACTTATAGGTATACATAGGACTTATAGGCTTACCGAAGACTTCTATAAACGAAATTTAGACGAAGTTTTCATTGATATTGTTTCTAACTGTCCAGTTCTAAAAACTTTTAGTGTCACTGTATATTAATGGTATATCGTCAACGTTACCTTTGGAAGCCCTCCATTTTCTTCTTAATTACGCAAAATCAAGAATACAGCATTATTATTTGAGGTGCGAGTTGACTAATTCAACGACAACTGGCATACTTATGTATAAAATTGTCCTACTATGTTATGATAATCTTCATTTTCAGCATTCGCCTCATCTTCTCATCTCAGATTTTAGGATTTTTAATAATTTATTTTCGCCTTCAGGTAGGTATATAAGTTAATTTGTTTGTGCCACATAGCTTTTGCAATATTTTCAATATGTTATCTTGGTACAATTAGTTACCATCATAGACAAAGAGTATTATATAAACTTACGGTATTCTACAAAACCTATGTTTCGTAAAGAGAGTTAAATTTACTTTATCTTTTTTAATTTTTTTTTGTATTGTTGGTTTAAGATTATACCAACCTTTCTCGTCCCGTGGGTGTCGTTAGAGGCAACTAAAGGAAAAGCCTTGGAAATTAAATTGGTTACCGAGAAGTGGCGGATGACAATCTTTAAGAATGTGATGGCCATTCCACTTGTCAAGGGTGGCAATTATTGCAAACCCTCTTTAACGGGAGAGGTCTATGACCTGCAGTGATTATATGAGAAAGCCCTGCAACAATTATGCAGTTAGTTTTACTTCAACTCAACGAACTATATTGCATATATATATAAATAGATCATGATAATTTATTTATAAATTTTTATACTTGCTGATAGATTGAATAATTAGCAGCTTCATGTCCTGGAGGATTGAAAAAACCTATTTGTAACACATTGTTAGAATTTTATTATTATTATATTTAAGTATTGTCATTGTATTTCACCAATATGCATGTGATACACAATATCATGTTGAAGTTGGTTGCTTTATTAAATGATTGTACACAAACTAAGTTTTTTGTCTATATTATATTTCAAGAAAACTTGCATTCATGTACTTCTTGCCATACCTTTTAATAATTTTTGGAATAGTATTCACTTGTTAATATGAAATACTACAAAATATACAACTATATGTATAAATGTGTTAAGAAGTTGTAGTTTTCAAGCATAATTTTATACTTTATAAAAATAATTGATTATATTTATAAGCATGTAATATATAGAAATTTGTGGTACCTATTTAAAATTTATATTTAAAGCACAATAAAATTTAAGCAGATTATTTTGATGTATTTCTATTTATTAATTTAGCAACTATGTATTATTACATAAGTTTAAATCAATACTTGTCAATTACAGAAATGAGTAGAACTAAAGTGCACAAAAGTGACTAATACATTATTTATTTTGAATGACATGAGAATTACTAAACCAAGAAACTACACCTGTAAAATAGAGGAATAATACACTGTTTGTATAAAAGTGAATATACTAGATAATATTGTACAAAGTATCGCACAATTACAAGAATTTGAAAACCATTTCATTGTACTGTAGGCTGTATACTATAACTTATGTTTACTTTTTTTCACTGATTTTGTTACATTTTTCTTATGTTTTTTCTTTTTGTGGTCACTATCAGAACTTGAACTACTTGAACAGCTACTTGAGTTTGAAGTGGAAGAGCTTGTTGTACTATCACTGGAATCACTACTACTGCTGCTTGAAGATGATTCCTTTTTCTTTTTTCTTTTTAGTTTCTTCTTCTTTTGGTCAGAATCACTTGATGAACTAGTACTGCTACTGGACGAACTTGTATCTGAGGAATCAGTATCAGAAGAAGTTGATGGTTTACGTTTCTTTTTTAAATTTTTATCAGTCTTTTTATTGTTTTTGACCTTTAAGCTTTTTTTCTGCCTGTCCCGTTTCTTATCTGTAACGGGTGATGGAGTCCTGGATTTAAAAGATGCATCATATTTTGCCTTTTTATTATCTTTGCTAGATTTGTTTTCACTGTTCTTAAGTTTACGTTTAAATTCATTATCTGTCTTATGAGATATTTTGTCATATTTTCTTTCACTTTTTGTGATCTCCTCATGTTTGTTTTTTTCTTTCCTTCTGGGTGAAAGTGCAGATTCTTTTGTAGTCTTCTTGGAATCATTCTTATCATAGTAGTCAATATTATTAGTACTATGGTGGTCACTATATCTATCTTTTCTATGTCTAGAAGGTTTCCTATCATCATATGAATTTCTGTCTTGATTAGATGATGAGATTTTGTGATTATTTGTTCTTGACCTACTTCTACTCCTCTCTTTTCTCATTCTATGGTTTGACATATCTCTATCATGACTATACTTCCTATTGCTTTCATGATTGTATTTATTTCCTTCAAATTTACTATTACTTCTATACCTGTCCCTATCATGACTTGAATTTTTTCTCCTATCTCTTTCCCTACTTCTAGATCTTGTTGATTTATCTTTGTTTATAGATGAAGATATTGATTCATTTTCATTAAAGTACTTTACTCCCCTACCCTTTCCCAGCCATTTCATTTTAGAAACAGACTGCGAAAAGTCTACATGAATTCTACGGTCATCAATTAATACATTGTCCATTTTGAAATAAGCATCTTCACATGATTGCTTATCAGCAAATTCTATAAATGCATATTGTAATGAATCTCCAGTCTTTTTATCTCTTATGACTTCACAGCTAACAATTTTGCCAAAACGGCTAAAGATAATTTCTAAATCTTCATCAGTTGTGACAGGATTAAGTTTACAAACAAACAATACATTTTCCGGAGGAGCAATATCGGCATCAGGCAAGTCACCTACAATTTCTAAAATTGTGGCACGTGCTTTAGCTTCCTTTTCCTCTATCATTTCTTGAATTTCTTCAGCACTTTTCCCTTGCATTTCATCTATTTCTTCATCAGGTGCAATTCTACCTCCTTTCAAACGCTCAGCACTAGGCGACGGGGATCTAGATGGTGGCAAGAGACCAGGAGGATCATTAAATGGATCCTCAAGTACTACTGTATGCGTTATTCTTACATCTTGGTAAGGACGGTGGGTTTCATCACATATAACCTCATTCAGCTTGCTTAATATTTCACGACCTTCAGTCACTTCGCCGATGATACAGTGCACACCATTTAATGAGTCTAAATCAGGGGCTAATGTGAAATAAAATTGTGAACCAACCATCATATCTCCTGAACATACCATTGCTAATAAGCCTGCGTCAGTGTGACGTATCTTTGGCATTTTTTCGCCTGAAAAGAACCGTTTCTCAGGACCCTCCAAAAGTCCCCAAATGGATTCTCCACCAGATCCTTCACCAGTTGGATCACCAGTTTGAGCAATAAAACCACTTCGTATGGTATGAAATAGATTAAAATTATAGTATTTCATTTTACATAACTTCAGAAAATTAAGGCAAGTAACAGGTCGTTGTTCCAGGTATAAATCCACTGTTATATCACCAAGAGTAGTTTCAATTACAACAGCCATTTTTAAATACTTTATTTACTTAGTATTAATATACATAACTTAAAATGTTTCTCAAAACTGTGATATAAACTTTTATGTGTTGACACATCATACACATAAACCTAACCTCTTTCTTTTTTTTTTATTGTACTCACAGTTTAAGTAGAGTTGCACTGTTATCCTTAGGGCTTCCGATCTCGGTTTCGATTAATCTTTGATCGATTTTTTAATCGATTTATTGATAACTCATTTTCAATCCTATAAATCGATTAAAAATCGATTAATAAAATTAACGTTTAATAATAAAATTAACATAAAATAATTTACAATGTTTTTAATATGATTAAGCTTTGCCTTAACGTAAAACTCAGTAGATGTTAAAGGACATTTATGTCATCAAAGTTCTAACTAAGATTATGATTTGTTTAAGTGATCAATTTTTTTCCTTTTCATGGATCGATTTAGGCCTCTCGATTCTGAAGCGTGCGAGAAGTGTTGGTAATTATAAAGCTATTAAAGTTATAAGAAACAACGATTTTCAAAAAACAATAGTCATTTTCATCATCTCAAGTGGTTATTTGAGTCCCTTATAATCAAATGCTTAACCACTACAAAAGATGCAAAAGATATTCGAATACTTGATCATATTTGGATTTTTTTATTAATCTCTCTTACTTCTATTTTGCTATTCCTGCTGGATTTTCACAAACAACTTTGCTTTGAGTAAATTTGGACATTGGACATGGGTGATAGGATATGCCCTTTCCGCACTCAGGCTTTGCTGATGCTATAAACTAACTCCACAGCTCTAAACAGTGGGCTTTTCACACCATACCCCGGCAACAGTCCACACATTTTCTTCCTTACTACCTTAACAAATGATTTCTCAAGATCCACAAAAGTACAGAAAATCTTCTCATTAACAGCCAGAAGTTTTTCCGTGTTCATACGAAGAGAAAACACTTGCATGCTTCTTCCAGGTCTAAACCCGCATAGCGTCTCCCATAAAAAAATTTTATTTTAATAAAACCGCCATCTACATGAACTTACTCTAACTAATGCTGTCATACATATCCATAGTCATGCTTGTTTCTAGTAAATATCGTAGGTGGCGCTTTTAAGAAATTTTAATAGATTTTATTTAAAATTTATTCAATATAATATTTAAAATTAAAAATACATTTTCGTGCTTTAAATTTTTGACAGCTTACTCATATAAAGAAAATCTTCTTAAGTGGTTAAAACTGAAAAAAAAAATACACTGAACTATAAAAATGTATTAGTTAACAGTGTCAAAAGTAACCAGAATGGCTGGTGCTAATGTGGAAACTGCGTATCATGTGAACTTAACGTGGTACTGTCAATAAAATCACAATTAACCAAACGTCAATCACTAACAAAATTTGATAAATATAAGCTAGAAAAAGCGTTGTGAGATCACGCGGAAAGTTAAAAAAAATACTTTATATATGTATATTATATACTATTGACCATATAGTCAATCTTATACAAATTTTATGTTTATAAATGTAAATTTATGGATTAAAATGTGTTGAATAAATTAAAATGTAGCGCTTCCTTCAATATTATTGCTACGATGACTACCTATTTTTCGGCGAAGACTCACTAACAGAGACGGTTTTCCTTATCTCTAAACTCCATAGAAAAAAGCAAAGCAGAGTATGATACCAAAATATAAACACTACGTAGGACTTCATAGATAACTGTGTACCGGCGATAAGTTAGTCGGCTTTTATTTCTGCATCGTATGCATTGCTCATTTTCTAAAAAAAAGCCAAAGCCTTTTAAAAATAGCTAATGTCTTACGGAAAGACAATGAATGACAAGATAATGTAGAAAACGTGGTTTCCTACATTTACCCGTCCAGGAATCGACCCCGGGACCTCGGACCTAGCGATACTATGAAACTAGCGTGTACGCTATTCGTCCACCTAGGGTCGTCAAGATGTTTATTATGAAGATTAAGAAAGATTTATACATTAAAGAATATAATATCAGTAATATTTGAACAGTTTAAATTTTAAACTAAAATACCAAATAAATTTTCATGGACAATTTGAATGAATTAAAATCTTCACGCATTTCCCAACACAGGGGTAGACAGAGGTCTAGTCTAGACAATTAAGTCCCTTCGACCCACCTTCCAAAGAAGATATTTTCAGGACTACGTGACAGGTGGTGAGCCCGTTGCCGTCTCCATGTCCAAGCCAACGATAAATTCGTACATAAGTTTTTGAAAAAAACCCATTGGTACGAGTCTGCCATCTGGGGATCGAACTCGGGTCTCTCGACTCCAAATTCCAACTACTCAACCACTCGGCTATCGTGACTTTTTTTTCATGGATAATTTTATGATTCAAAGATAAAAATTAACATGGATTTAATGCAAACTTATATTTCGTATCCTTTTATACTTTTTTTCCTATTTTTTATGCGTAATAAAAAAATATTTTCTTCCTTCTTTCTTTTCACCCTTTTATGCCTTTATTTCAGAAAATTTATAACACTTTGTACTTTATTCATAACCAAAAGATCAAAAGTCAATTTTCATAGTCCACCCACCTGTCACGTTGTCCCGAAAATATCTGCTGTGGAAGGTGGGACGAAAGGACTTAATTGGGAATTGGGTGAAGATATTTATATATTTATTTAATAAAAAACATTTTTATTTCAATATTTTTTTGTTCCGGGCCATTCGGCAGTGATTGGATAAATCAGTATGATCTCTGAGCATATAATATTTTTTATATTACTAAAATTTAAATACTTACTAAACATATAATATAATATTCATTTAATACATTAAATACATATATAGATAGGGACAACATCACACACATTGCTCCGATCACAATGTAAGATGCTAAATCACTTGTGGTATGGGAATCGCAGTCAACGAAGGCACCACAAACACCCAGACCCGAGAAAATGTAGATAAAGTGGGTTTCTACATTGACCCGACTGGGAATCGGACCCTAGACCTCGAGATGGCGACACCTTGAAAACCGATGCTTACGCCACTCGTCCATGGAGGTCGTTAAGATGCCTAGTAAGTGTTTTAAATTTTTGTATGTATAGTTTACCGTTCAGTATCATTCATCTATTATATTCCTTACATAATTTATGTACAGAACAGGTTCAAACAAATAAAACAACGCAATCCAATTTCTTATTTCAATGTTCTATTGAAGGTGTAAGAAATCTATTAAAATTTTCAAATTTCGATTTGCAGAGGGGATACACGTGACGCCGTGTTTATATCATATTTTCCATCCGGCAAAGCTTATTTTATTACTTCGATAGGTCGCTGTATAACTTTGTTGGCTACCAGTGTGAACAATTTGTAACCACCGCATGCAGTACGAGATTTTCCATCTCACACCTTATACCTTTCGAATAAAGTTTAAAATAATATGATCCGTATGGAACTTTAGGTGAGATCGCCATTCATACCGCGCTAACCTTATATTCTTCAAAGAATGGTTGGTAAATTTTCAATACTCACTTTATTAGGGCAGAGCGGAAAGAGGGTGAACGAAACGGCCTTTATTAGATTTTCTAGAAACGTGAGCATACAGCCAATCGCATAGCATAGAGCTATAGCTGTACTTTGTTATTTGATATATTGATAGTGTTTAATTAATTAATTAATTATGTTCATTATGGAACATTGTAGTATTTAGGATTCAGTACTAAGGTATGTAAATGTAAGTTTTCTTTTTGAGTTGGTTGGTTAATTTCCGGTTTCCATGAAAACTTCGGGAGGAAAGGGATAATCACACATAGTTTTATAGAAGTTTACCGTGAGTGTTTCGAAGTTTGCGAAGGCAAGTCACGATAGTCACGTGGTTGAATGATTTCGTGAATTCGAGATCCGAGTTCGATCTCCAGGTGGTAAGCTCGTACCAATGAGTTTTTTTTTAAACATGTGTACGATTTATATCGTGGCTTGTACACAAAGACGGCGACAGGCTCACTACCTGTCACGTTATTCCAAAATAAGCTCCAGGTGAAATGAGGGTCGAATGTACAAAATTGTGTAGACTTCTGACTACACCTGTCTTTAAAAATTCGAAGACAAATATAAATGAGAGAGACGATGAAGAGAGGGAAAGTAATTAATTTAACACGGTGACGCTTTGCTGTGGTTTAACTTGGTATACATTAACATCAATTAATTGAGAAACCATGTCATTCAATTAAAAACCTTTGACATAGGACTAGAAGCTTCAAGTACAGTGTTTAAAAGATGCATGGAACTTCTAGTTCTGTGGTAACTTAGGGATAAAAAGGATACAAAAACACTCATTCTAGAAATGTAACGTCCGACTTGCCTTATAGAAATGAAGCGTGGTGCCAGCTTAAGAATATGCTGCCCTCTTGCCTTTGGTGTTTTAAGAGGCGATTAATAGAAAAGCCTTGAAAACATTCTGACGATTGCGGGATAACCGGTCAGTTATCCCGCAATCATCAGAATATTGGAATCGGAAGAACATTTGGTCAAATAAGCAGACAGGACACGGGCAGCAGCCTCTAAGGTGTAAGGTGTCTGGTACTGCGATCGGCAATCCGCTTGCCATTTTAAAAATTATTCCATACGTGGCGATTACGATTTGGCGATACGAGCAGACCCTGTCAAGGAAGAGGCCTATGTCCATTTGGCAATTACCTACAGGTCGTTCGTTATGTTGCAAGGTGTAAATATTATAAGTGAATTCATCGATTATTTTTGAGTTTTGTCCATGTGGACATCCTTAAGTGCAACTAATTAAGTTACTTTTACACCCGCGATTTAGCCCGCGTGCAGTTGTTCCTGAAGGAAGTATAATTGTCAAATAAAAGTATATTTGTCCGGAAAAAAATATTCACGCCATTCCTAATACTGGGGTAGACAGAGGTCACGACAATTAAGTCTTATAGCGCATCCACCTTTTAGCGAAGACATTATTTGGGACAACGTGATAGGTGGTGAGCCCATCGCCGACTTCATGTCCAAGCCAATGATATAAATCGTACAAAGTTTTTGAAACAACCCCATTGTACGAGCCTTGGGGATATTATCAAGCCAGTGATAGTGAATTTTAAGGCGTTAACAATCCTCTACATCATGTATGGCCATTTTATCTAACGCTTATGATCCAGTTCCGGTAGATACCCTTAGATATAACATTTCATTCCTATAATTTTAAAACATTTACGTACAAAAGAAAGTTTATTCTTCGATGTTCATTTAATGAACGAGCTTCATTTCTCTTCAAATTGAAATTTTATGCTTTGCTTGGCAATAAAGAAATTGTTTCCAGGGCTATAAGAGATCTATGAGTAACGCGTGATTAAAAATGAAATGGGAGATTATGGACACTAAGAGAAGTTGTATTAATGGAATTAGGGTGAAATCTAATTATAATTATAGTCTAATTATACTTTTCACACTAATTCTATAAATGAAAATCTGTAATTGGCTAGCAGTTATATTACTTTTTTTTTGTCTTATTTAGCAACATTTTCATGTAACCAAAATAAATAAATTAAATAATAAAAAACCTTTTTTCTATGAACTGTTTTTCGGCCTTAGTTTTATACGGTTAGAATACTACTCTTACCGCTTAAGGTGTAGATAATCTTTATAAATAAAAAAATTTCTTCCACATGTTTGTGCCCGCAAAACGTGAAAAGTAGTCGATTAATTGACTTAAAATTTTTACTCAACATTGTATTTCTACAAAAAAAGTGTCTATGGTATTCTTATTTTACCGAGTTTCCACAGAACTAGATATTTAGCAGGGAGGAAGAGTATTAAATTAAATGACGTGTTTTTAAGTGTATCAATGTTCAGAAGAAAACTTTTATTTACTTCCTAAAATAAAAAAAAAATAAATATCTTCACGCAATTCCCAATACAGGGGAAGACAGAGGTCTAGTCTAGACAATTAAGTTCCTTCGACCCACCTTCCACTGAAGATATTTTCGGAACAATGTGATAGGTGGTGAGCCCGTCGCCGACTTTATGTCCAAGCCAACGATATAATTCGTACATAATTTATACTTGCGATTGTTGTTACTTGGTGAAATTGCATTTCATTAAAATTCATTGTTGAACACTTGTGCACAATTCACTTTATTTAATTATTTATTAATTAACAGACTCTGTGTCAATGCCCTGATGATGCCGTAAGGCGAAACCCGTCGGTTAATTAATAAATAATTAAATAAAGTGAATTGTTACAAGTGTTCAACAATGAATTTTAAGTCGTAAATAAGTATTGGAAAAACCCATTGGTACGAGCCTGCCACATAGGGATCGAACTCGGGTCGCTTGACGCGAAATTCCGACTACCCAACTACTCAGCTATGACTTTTTTGTACTTTCCTAATAATTAATATCAGATTCAGCTATAGCAAGGCGTGGACGGGCTTTGTTAGTAAAGATATATAGATAGGGACGACATCAAATACATTGCTCTGAACCCAAAGTAAGCAGCTAAAGCACTTGTATTATGAAATCAGATACAACGAAGTTACCACAAACACCCATAAAAATCATTATAGTGTTAAAAACAGCATAACCTGTTTGTTGTGTATGTGCGTGGAGCACTGAAGTACTGCGTGATGGCACGTTTGTGGAAGTAAACATTTACACTAGTGATTGCACGTGATGTTTGCTGTCGTGATTTGGTCCACAATACTTCCACTACAAATGTTACATATTCTTAAAAGCGGTAGATATTTTATTCATGATTTGTGTTTTATTTATTGATATCTAATATTATTAAGTCGCATTTAATGTATTTGTCATAAAATTAATGAGAGATACATTAGGTTAGGTTAGTTAAGTTAGCATTGTGAACATGCTTGAAAACTCTTAAAGGTGCATTTTATGCATTAATAGTGTTTTTGTACTGATGTCTACAAGGCTGGCAACTTGTAAACATTGAGTTAAAAGTTGACATAACTTCTGGTAGATGCCAACGCCTTTAAGATTCGTATGTTCATATTTAAAATTTTAAAATATGCGTGGGAAACACGGTGGCTCGGAGGTAAGAGCATCGCCACGGATCGTATTTGCCCCCTCCGCCAGGAGGTTCGAACCTAGCCCACACGGGCGATGAATTTTCCACCAGACCCAGTCATAGTTAATATTTGTGCTATATCTCTAATTAGGTTTTATTGATCTCTCGCCCTGCATCTGATCTTTAACTCCTTCCTTATGGTATAAGCGATCACCCCACAAAAAGTTTTGAGTTCTCTTGTAATATCTCACATAAAAAAGTTGTGTAATGTTGTAATATTGTTGCAATTGCGAGAGCTACGCGTACACATTACTGTCTACGCGTACGAGTAACAATACTTGTCATTCTACGATCGTTATGATATGGTCGAGATAATTTCAACTGTTTTCAGATTGTCAAGCAATGTCGCTGGCTTTTACCACTTCAAACTGTTGCTACTAGTTATTAATTTAATAACGATTTCTACGTCGGGAAGGTATCCACCACCTGCACACACGGTTGAAGATTTATAAGTGAATCCAAACGTCTACTTTACATTATGAATAAAAACACTATAATATAATCTACATGAAAAAGCAATCAAATCTAAAGTGAGCGTCAAACCAAGGCAACAAATAACATGGGATGTATTTTTAAGGAGGCGTACAGGATCAGGGGTGACTTTCGTATTTCCATACAAATGCTGCATAATTTAAAAGAACGCTTTATGTGTCGCTCGCTTTATAAAATCCAAATTTTATACAATTCATTACGCCGGTCTACCATGCAAATAATTCTACGATGTCGCCATTTGAATATGCATAACTATTAAACTCTACAGTCCGTTCTAGGCGATTGAGTCGTGTATGAGTTTTAGATTGACGAGTTATAGTTTAAAATTGCTTTTATTCATTGTTTTATTGTAAATTTGCTCACATTTACTGATTATAACAATTTTTTTTCCATAGAGTTTAAATATCTCCAATAACTTGGAACAGAAATAACCTATTTTTTAGGGATATTTAATAATCAAGTTTACAACTTCTATTTAACTTTATCATTTGCATTTGCTTATAACTATAAGAGATCAAGTAATATTATTTCTTAGATTAAATTAACAGTAAATAAAATAAAAATGCTCAATTTTGAGATAAAAATTCATTTGTGGAAAATTTTAAATTGGTCTTCAAACATTGTGTTATAAAACCAATATAAAACCGAAATACAAGCCAATAAATAGAAAAATGGATACGGAAAGCGCCCCAGTGTTTTAGATTTAATCTGTTTAGAGTCCGCCGTAAAACGTCGTCGATAAAATAAAGTGAGAGGCGCGCAAAAATCTCCTTGTCTTATCGCCACCAAGCAAGATTACACATAAAAATGTTAAATGATCCCTAACGCGTATTGAAAAAATTCAGGGGAAATGGTTGGAGAAATGAGGCGGGGTTTCTGAAATAGGATGCGACGTTTTTTCTTGTAAAATTAACCTAACTATTATTATTTATTAATTACATTATAAAATAAATTTAGATATGTTTATAATTTACGCGAATAATAAGAAATCTATTATCAAAATAATATTTACAAAAAGTTAAAAAAATATACATTTTTAAATAGTGTAAATATATTATTAACAGATTTTGTTTTATTTCTATAGTTATTGGGATTACCCAATAGGAAGTTTTATAAATATTTTTATAAATGTTAAATGATTATAAATAATAACGATATAAGTCACGATAGCCGTGTGGTTGGGTGATTGGAAGTCGTGTCAGGTACTCGAGTTCGATCCGGCTATCGTGACTTATATCGTTATTATTTAAAATGATTTAACATTTATGAAACTTCCTCGCACCGTTGTTTAGCGAACGTGATTTGAGCGGGGGTGTTCAATGTTTGTGACAGCGCGTCGCCTGCTCACTTGTCGTCTGAAATCTAATCTTGACGCCTAATCCCGGCTCGCGTCTAAAAATTCCCATCAACCATCAACCCACCCCGCGGCGTTTCTAATCTTACCCATAATTACTTGTAGTGACATTGTTTATTTATTTATTTATCTTCACTCACAATCCACACACTAACGGTGTAGCCAGAGAGAACAGATCGCCAAGTGTCACGATCCTTATATCCTCTTTTGATTTTTTCAAATTCATCATTTTGTTCATACATGCACTTCTAGTTATCCAAGTACTATTGACAATCCCCTCTTCGAGCAAACTGCAAGTAACAGTGCAAGATCTTGAAAATAGTAATTGAGATATTAAAAATGATGTACCGCATATCCATTTTTGTCCTAACTTATCTATCTATTGATGTTTAATCTGTGTAATACTAAAACCCATGTGCTTTATAATTTAAATATCTTCAGGCTTGATACTAGAATCATAATGTTGATGACTATGAATTTAAACAATGGTTTTCAATATTTTATTACGTACCCATGAAAATTATATAATCAGTTACAAAAACATCGTTATAAATTTTTACATCTTTTATCTTTATAAATAAATGACTTCGAATTTAAAATAAATATTTTTTTCCATGTATTTTTTTATTTCATAAACAATTATTTGCATCTTCGACTAATATACGCGTACAATAGGTGCCCGGCAGAGACATTCTCAATAAAAGTAAGAACTTTGTTGTAGTTATTTGCGGAGTCAGCTATTTTATTAGATAAAGCACTTTTCAAATTATAGTTTTGATTTTATTTATGTTTCCTTTATTATTGTTATAAGCGTATCACTTGTCAAACTATGTCCAAAAACGTAATTGTGATTGTTTTTTAATTATACATTATTTTCAGAAGACTACAGAGTTGCAATACTATAGGAAAGACAAAGAATGGAATAGATAAAGTGTAGGACAATATTGGGTTTTCTAGGAAGAACAGTAATATAGACTGTGATATGTGCGTAGTGTGGATAGAGTGGACACAAACAGTTTTTGTTTTAAATATGATTCGTTTTTCATTTACGTTTACATTTTTACAAACTTAACTCAGGCGTGGACGCATTTTACATAGTTTAAATGGTTTTATTATTTTGTTTTGGTGGTTATCTTATTGTCGATTTGAGTACATCATATACGGTAAAGAAATATTAAATTTTAAACAAATGAAATCCTATATTTGTAGAAAACTAATATTATAAATGTGAAGATTGTTGTTAAAAGGTTGTTTGGATATATAGATATTTGCATTTTTGTCACTTATTCACGCAAAATGTTAATGTGTTGAAAGTTTTGTCAGGGATATAGACTACTTATTACTTCGAGTAATTAAAGAAATCCGTGGAAACTGCGATGTAATTCTAGGATGCAGTCGCGGATAAAAATTAATAATATCATAATTTCTGTGTATTTGTTAATATTTTTTATACAAGTTACAAATCTGCAATCAACTGAGCTTTATTATAAATCGGAAGGTGTTCGCATCCATAAAATATGTTTTACGATATCACCAAAGAGTAAAGTAATGGTATAAATAAAAAGAAGTGTCGTGTCGGGGCGTTCGGTGGGCCAATCGGCTTCGATTATTGCCCCGCGGAGACTAATATCCCTTTCTTTCGCAAATGTTTTTTAGGGAATGTTATTTTTTGGAGCGTCGGTCGCAGCTGGCGGTCGTTGCTCGTGAAATTGCCGGCTATCGGAGTGTCTCCGACGGCACATTCACGATTGTATGCTATTTATATATCAAGACAAGAACACGATGCCGATAGGAAGAAAGATAGAAAGATGTTTATTTATCGCTACAAACAAAATTAAATAATAACATAAAAGAATAAAAATAAAACAGAAAAAAAACCTGAAATACAATTTTTAATAATAAATAAATAACTATCTTCACCCCATTCCCAATACAGGGGTAGACAGTACAGTAGAAGTCTTGACAAATAAGTCGTTTCGACCCACCTTCCAACGAAGACATTTTTTGGGACAACGTCCAAGCCAATGATATAATTCGTACAAAGGTTTTGAAAAAACGCCTTGGTACAAGCCTTGGGAATATTATCAAGCCAGTGATAGTGAATCTTTAGGCGTTAACAATCCTCTACATCATGTATGCCCATTTTATCTAACGTTTAAGGCCCAGTTCCGGTATATACTTTTTAATATAATTTTGGGGTCATTGTAGAAGCGTGCTCGTCGCGACCCTGCCAGCCCTTTTCAGGGCTGCAATTCTACAGCTGCGCACCAATGCCAACGAGGGTTAGGGCGTCCCCAAGGCGACGCACACCAGTTCGTCCCCGTTGGTGTGAAATGCAGCGCGCAAAGCGGCGATGGGGACCGCCACCCGTCACGCACAGCCCGACACGGCGGAAGGTGGAGGACAGGTGCAGAGTTGGCACGTGGAATGTTAGAGGAGGCATGAGAGATAAGACGAATGAGTTGATTGAAATAATGAAAGAAAGAGAATTAGATGTCGTGTGTTTGTCGGAGACCAAGCGGAAGGGCAGTGGTACTGAAGAGCTCCTGGCGGGGCGTTAGCTCTATGGTCAGGTCCCGGAGAGCCTGCCAGGGAGTGGGGTGCTGCTGTCGTCTCGGTTGGTCGATGTTATAAACTGAATATAAGGTTGTGAACTCGAGACTTCTCTGGGTTCGCTTTAAATTGGGACTGACGAAGTTATTCCTTTTGGCTGTTTATGCGCCGGTGGCTTCGTCGTCAGAGCTGAGCTGGAGGAGTTTTGGGAGAATGTAAGAGAAGTTCTAGACTTGGTTAGAGGAAACGAAAGAATTGTTGTATGTGGTGATTTGAATGGATGGGTTGGTACCGCTCGGCCAGGGTACGAGTCGGTGCTTGGAATGTTGGCGATAAAGGGTTAACGATGCTGGCAAGCTTATACTGGCTGTATGCAAGGAAAAGGGTCTTCTTGTGACAAACACTATGTTTAGTCACAAGAAAATCCATATGTATACTAGAACAAGAGAGAATGAGAGAAGAATGATCGATTTATTCCTGGTGGATGACCGACTGCGAAAACAGGTGATGGATACGCGGGTGTTCCGAGGTGCTGACCTGGGAACGGATCACTACCTAGTGATTACTAGATTTAGGGGTCTGTTCGCGGGTTGGCGCCACCGGACAACGATACCAGAACCACAGTCGGTCGGTAGCATCGAAGCTGGAAGCTTCAGGAAGCGGACACTAGGAATAAATATCAAGCAAGGGTAGCCGAAAAGCTGGACAGCATTGGTGTTAGGAAAGAATGTGTGGAAGAAATATGGCAGAGCCTTAGAGATGGAATGGTTAGTGCAGCGGAAGACGTGTGTGGAAATGTGAAAAGAGGTAGTAGTAAAAAGGGTGATGCATGGTGGAATGACGAAGTGAAAGAAGCTGTAAATAAGAAGAAGAAAGCATGGTTAGACTACTTGGCCTCTAGTAATGATAAGGATATGAGAGAGAAAAGGAAAGAAAGATATAAGCTCCAGAAAGTTCACACGAAAGCATTGATTGAGGAAGTGCGTGAAAGGAGTAGAATGGAAGCGGACGAAAGGTTGTCGCACAACTTCAAGGAGAACTCCAAACTCTTCTGGAAAGAGGTTGGAAGGACCCGGAGTGGTGCGACAATATAGAATGAATAAAGTGCTTTCGGGAACCAATGACGTCCTCTCAGAAAAATCGGACGTCATGCAGCGATGGAGCAATTTTATAGAGATGTATGCGTGTGATGATCTTAGTGAGGGATCCGGGGTGACGCCGTGACTGGTACGCCAGACTCGGACCTCGATGACACTGAGGTCATCAGTATGAAAGAGATTGAATGTGCGATTAGAAGTTTGAAATGTGGTAAGGCTGCGGGACTAGACAGAGTTACTGCTGAAATGGTCAAGTATGGTGGGCCACGCGTCTGGGACAGCTTTCATCTGCTGTGCAATTTGTGCTGGCGAACAGGGGCTGTTCCGGATGATTGGCGATCCGCGGTCATTGTGCCTTTATATAAAGGTAAAGGTTCACATTATGACTGCGGGTGCTATCGGGCGATCAGCTTGACCAGTTTAGCAAGTAAAGTTTACTCGAAGGTTTTGACACGTAGGATGCAAGAGAAATCGGAAAGATTTCTATGGGAGGCACAATGCGGATTTAGACCTGGAAGAGGATGCACGGATCAAATGTTTTCTCTCCGCATGATCACGGAGAAGCTTCTGGCTGCTAACCAGAAGATTTTCTGTGCTTTTGTGGATCTTGAGAAAGCATTTGATAAGGTTGTAAGGAAGAAAATGTGGGAACTGTTGCCGGGGTATGGTGTGGATGGTCGATTGCTAAGGGCTGTGCAGTCACTTTACTGTGACTGTAAAGCCTGTGTGCGGGTAGGGCATGACCTGTCACCCATGTTTAGCGTCAAACGGGCGTAAAACAGGGTTGTGTCATGTCTTCCTGGCTATTCATACTGTATCTCGACAGCTGTTTACAGAAGCTAAAAGATAGCTGTTTGGGTGTGAAATTGGGTGACACAAAAGTAAATTGTCTGCTTTATGCTGATGATGCAGTGCTTATAGCACCATCAGAGGCAGAACTGCAGGCATTAGTCACGTGTATGAAAGAAGAATGTGAAATTAATGGTCTCCGTTTGAATGCTAATAAAACTAAGGTTCTGGTATTTGAAAGGGACGAAGAAAGAACGAAGTGCGAAATTTGGGTAAATCAGGAATGTCTAGAACAGGTGAATGAAATTGTATACTTGGGGAGTGCGTTTAGCCGGGATGGAAGATGTGATTTAGATGTGGACAGGCGTATCGCTGCCGGGAACAAAGTCAATGGTGCCCTGACTGCGTTAATCAAAAGGCAAGGCGTTGTGAAAAGTGCACGCCTTGCAATACATAACGCAGTGTTGGTACCGACTTTGTTATATGGCAGCGAAACCTGGTATGCCAGAAGAAGCATAAAAGCAGGTTGAATGCAGTAGAGATGCGATCTCTTCGTAAAATGTGCGGCCTTACCATGGCCGACCGAAAGCGAAACGAAGAGATTCGCAATATGGCAGGTTTGAAAGATGACCTTGTCTCAAAAATGGATAAGGGCGTTTTCGATGGTTTGGGCACGTTGAGCGAATGAGTGAAGACCGAATGGTGAAGAAAATATATAGCGCGAAAGTTAATATTAAAAGGTGTCGAGGTAGACCGAGATTAACTTTCGAAGACCATGTGAGCAAATTGCTCGAAGAGAGGAGGGTCAAGAGTACTCGGATACCTAGACGTGCATGTATGAAGAAGATGATGAATCTGAAAGAAGCGAAAGAAGTATGTAGGGATCGTGACACTTGGCGATCTGTTCTCTCTAGCTACCCGTCAGGGATTGTGCGTGAAGATAAAAAAAAAAAAAAAATAATAATTTTGAAAATTAATTATTAATTAATTAACAAGTATTTGTATTAAAACGTTAAGCCTCATTATATTAAAATAATAAAATTTTAAGAGAAAAATTACAGACATATGTTCAATATCTAAATATTCTATGTGACAAATCGAGGTAAATCAAGTTTCACCAATCAAGTTCTATCTATGAAACAAAATTCCTTGGTGTCCCTATTTTTCAATTTATGAAAATGTCCACATAGGCAAATTTATATTTTAATATACTGAAAAAATTATGTTAATATTTACAATACTTATTAACTAAAAACTATTAAATATTTCTGTTAGTAAGTTTTACAGATGCGTCATACCTTAAAGGCATTGGGCATACCAAAATTAATAAATTGAAAAATAGACACTGACAGGTGTTATCGTGGTCCTTACGTCGTCGTGTCGTAATCGCGTATTGTTAAGACGCTGGCCCTGTAAGTGGGGTCACTTACGTTAAGTAGCCTGTTAGTCGGGCACGTGTTCGTCCCGTGACAGTCAGCAGGTGCGTTTCAGGACACCGGCGAAGAATTGTGATTGAAATTGCACCCGGATCATGCGGGGGTCGCTTTCGTAATGACATTTTTTTTTATTTCTCTGTGTGAAAGGTCAGCCGTTACATGCGGCCAAAGTGTAACATTTAGTTTGATAACAAACTAGTATGATTTTTATAATGATTAAAAAAGTTATGATATTTAGTAATTTAAATTTAGAAAGTATAATTAAGTAAAATAAATTGACGACCGTGGACCCGAACCTCCGTGGACGAGTGGCATACACAACGTTGTATGGAGTTGCCAGCTCCGAGACCCGGGTTCGATTCCTGGTCAGGTTAATGTAAAAATTACATTTTCCACATTTTCTCTGATCTGGGTGTTTTCGACACATGCTTTGATTCTGATTCCATAGTACAAGTTCTTAAGCTGCTTACTTTGGGATTCGAACAATGAATGTGATATTATTCCTATGTATTTAGCTACGTAGTTAATTATTTTTCTTTGTAGTAAATTCCTGAGGTTGCCTGGAAGAAATTGCTACATAGCAATAAGGTCGCCTTTTGTTATCCAATTTTTGATACTTATGTTTTGTATTATATTGTTTTTTTTCTTTTCTCATTTGGTGTACAATAAAGGATATTATTATTATTATTACGTATGTATTTATGAATGTAAAACAGAGAAGTAAAACAAAAGTTAACAAGACTCCGTTTTAAAAAATAACGTTTAGGAAAAGACGCTGTTATGCCTTTCTCGGAGGCTTTCTTTTCATGTTTTTGTACGTAGTGAACGTACGAGGTATAATGTTTTATAGCAATTTTAAATATATCTTATGATTTTATTTATATTTTTACATTGTTACGTTTTGATAATAATTAATAACAAATTAGTCAAGAAATTCGTTTATATAGAAAGGAATCTAGTCGATTTAGCAGGGTATACCTTTGACAGGTATACCCTGCTTTGCATTCCGAAAATATCTTCGGTGGAAGGTGGGTCGAGGAGACTTAATTGTATAGACTAGACCTCTGTCTATCCCTGTATTGGGAATTGCGTGACGATAATTATTTTACTATATTTATTTATACCATTGACTGTAAACGCCTGTCAATATATAAGTGAACTTGGGCATTGCTATTATTTTATGATGCTTTTACTTTATTAAAACAGCACAACATGTAGTTTAGTTACTCTTAAGAAACACGGTGCAATAAACGGGAACGCGTCAGTAATAACCATAGTTCAAGATAACAAACGTATTTGTGTTGCAACACATTTTCTAATATAAGAACGTAAGCAAAAAGTAAACAAGGCACTGAAGCAGTTTCCGGCAGATATTAAAGGCATATCTCTCTATTATGAGCGGGAAGTTCTGTAATTTAAGGGCGCGCTCGAAGCGCCGCGGCATATGGTGAGTTGCGAAAGGGTTGCCATCCATGTCATGTACTGTAATATGTCGATATCGATAATTGGTAATTTAGTTATCATAAATTTACCTCACTATATGCTATTTACAAAATAATCTAATGTTCTTTTCGTTCTGCTTTATCAATGTGGTACTATGTTATATTTATGCGTGTAGTGAAGTAAAATGGCTACTATTTCTCATCCTAGATGAGGAAATATTTTATCGGTGGAAACCTTGCTGTTAATTTTGCGTGAAATATACTTATAATCCTATCTTTCAATACAATTTAATGTATAGTAAACTACAGGCACAGGAGAAGAAAAATAAATTTTTTAAACACCATTTTAAATATGACACATTTTAATATTGTTGTTTTTACAAATATAATCTATATATTTTATAATACAAATGTTATTATAAAACTCCTACCTACGTACTGTACATAGTATGAGCTACAAACGATATTCTGGATCATTACTAGTATATTTTATCTTCACTCATATCAGGGTAGGTAGAGGTGTAGACAATGTACTTTAGATTTACTTTTTATCGAAGTTTATTTGAGACAATGTAACAGTGGAAGAGCCACGCATCAGCTTTAGTTGTTGCAAGCATGGGCCGGCTCGACCGGGGAAGTATCACGACCTCACAGAATACCGGCGTGAAGTAGAAGTTTAACAAACTTCTGCGTTTCGTCTGGTGAGTGCAGGTAACCGGAGGCCCACACCTTTTTCAAAGGCCGGCAACGCATCTGCTATTCCTCCGGTATTGCAGATGTTCATGGGCGGTGGTAATCACTTACCATCACGTGTGCCACCTGATCGATTGCCTCCCTCTTCTATAAAAAAAATATGGTGAGTCTATCGCCTTTCAAATGTCTATTATTACTAATAGATTTTTGAAAATATAACATAGATAATGGAATCCAGATCCTACTGGTTTGTAAGGCAACAAAACCGAACCGATCAGTACAGGATACTGCGAGAACATTTCCCTGCGTGTCGCTGGGTATATTTTGTAGAAGACGTATATTTTAGAGTTTTGTATATAACAATGGTGAATGAATATAAAGGATAACTTTCGAAATTACGGAAAATTAATTATAAACTAAAAATAATTTTGGTACATGATTAAGAACTAGAAGAGTAAGGTTTAAATTATTTTGCATTGAAGTATAATATGATTTGGTTAAGGTTTGTTATTTCGTTTTCATTTATCTCTGCATCGATAGTTTATTACGCCATATTATTCTTTTCCCCCCATCCCTAACCTTGCCCGTTCTTCTGACACAGCTGCAGCACGCTTGGATGCTCGATTATAACTAGCTTAGTGAAGCTGGGAAGGCTGACACGCGCTCGGTAAGACTTCTTGAAGACCGACTTACGACCGATGTCTTCTTTTTTAGATTGAATATATGAGTCGTAATAGATAAGGGCGCTTGCTTTATGTGAGTGACGTAGGTTCGATCCCTGGCTGACTGCTAAAATTGTTCATAGCAATTTAAAGTGCTTAATCGAAATCGGCGATGAAGTAAAACATGGTGAAGAAACGTGTCCGTTTGAGAAATAAAAAAATATCATTATTTTGCTTTGAATAATACCTTTTGGTGGAGGTTAATTTTCATTTAAATTGAATTATTTGAAAGCAATACGCATACTTGTACTACTTCAAAGTGTTCTTAATAACGACAAGTTAGCGACAGTGGTTTTTAAAACGCAGCAATTTAGGATGATTTAGTAAAAATCAAAATCAAAATATTTATTAGTCGATATATGAACATAAATTTCACTCGTGAAAAGTAATGTTAATTCTACCACCGTTTTGTAATAAGGTTCCTCTGACGTCGAAGAAATCAGCGAATGAAACTCCATAGCTATCCTCTTTTTTGTCTTTTATTTTTTATTGTCATATTATGCAATTACAATCCTTTATGAAGGTAGCAAAGAAAGGTACCATAGACCATTAAAGTGTATTCCAAAATAGTATGATATAAGAGAAAGAGAAAAAGGATTGTATTAAAAATACAATACAAAAATTTAAGGGCAAAAAGTAAGTTCTCTGTCCGGTTTAAGAGTATGAAAATGAGATTCTTCTTCTTCCTTCATTATATGGTCTCTCTTAGAAAAATCAAAATGAAGATGAATTAAAATAAATCACGTCGCCAACTGTTTGTAACTAATGGAAAGGTTCTCTTAAAAGGTCTTTAAAATCATCTATATAATATTAATTGACATAAATGCCTGGATAACTATGAAGAAATTGAAAAATATTTTGTGATGCAAATTTTGTTGAATTCTAAAGCACGCAAAGTCGTGGCGGAGTTTCGTGGTTTAAATTAAAAGGAAATAAAAAAAAATTTGGATAAGGTGGCGAAAAGCGATAATACAGGATTCGTATCACGTCCGGGTTTGTTGTCTTTTTTAAATTTCTCATTAATCTAAAAAAATACTTTATGTAAAAAGTTTGAATCTGCGTTATGTCCGTGAACTGAAAAATGTGTGCAGAAAAGGGAGAGAGTAAACAAGTTTTTAGTTTTTTCATGTATCACTACTTCGACCCGATACCCTCTAAACTTAGGGTTGTGGGTTCGGATCCAGCTACGGCAAACATTTGTAAATGAAATAAAATAAATATCTTCAACGCAATTCCCAATACAGGGGTAGACAGAGGTCTAATCTAGACAATTAAGTCCCTTTGACCCACCTTCCGACGAAGATATTTTCGGGACAACGTGACCGGTGGTAAGCCCGTCGCTGCCTTTATGTCCAAGCCAACGATATAATTCGTACATACGTTTTTGAAAAACCCATTAGCACGAACCTGCCATCTGGGGATCGAAATCGGGTCTCATGACTCGAAATTCCGACCACCTGTCCAATCGGCTATGGTGACTTTTTTAATATTAATTTAACTTACTTCTGTACTTAAATTATATTCATGTACTTTAATTAATATTTAAGTAAAAGAATATATGATAATATTTTTAAAATTATGTGCTCGTTTCAAAAACAAAAAAAAAATATACTAAACCGACCCCACACAACTAAAACAATTATTTGTGAAATACAACCATACACAAAATATCAAAAACATGCACAATATGTATCAAACAAAGTGTGTATTGTGGTGTAGTGAAATTTTAACATATGTTTAAAATTGGTATGAAATCATTACGTACATATAATTACAGCGAAAGTGTAGCGAGCGCAAACAGCTCCGAAACCGTCGGAAAATTTAACGTCAGGGAAGAAAAAGGGTTGCCTCGTGCCCTTTCTCTATTCTTGACATTTTAAATTGTTTATTTACGAACAAGTGTCGGTATATTTATTCAGCGATGTCGGTGTCCCCGTTTACACGGGCTTGATGTGTTTGTCATGTACCTACTGCGTGTACGTACGGGATTTCTATTTTCAATATTTTCCTCTGTTTCCTTGTAGCTTTGTGTCTTTAAAAATATCTTGTGTGTATTTGTCTTTAAAATATCTTCACGCCTTACCAAATAAAGAGATAGAAAGAGGTCTAGATAATTAAGTCCTTTCGACCCGTCTTCTGCCGAAGATATTTTTTGATAACGTGACGGGTGTGCCCGTCGCCATCTTTATGTTCAAGTCAACGATATATAAATCGTACATAAGTTTTGAAAAAAAAAAAAAACCGTCGAAAACGAAAAAAAAACGAACTAACGTCTCATGACTCGAATTCTAATCACCCAAACATCAATCAACTCGGCTATCATGACTACATCTTTTACATTAAAATAAAAATTACCCTTTTGTAATTTTAATAATATTAGTTTATACATATTTTGTAGTGTCCAATTTGTAAAAACCCTGCATAAATCAGCGAGTTGGGGTTTTAAAATTTCAAGATACTAAGATTGGGGCTCGGATATTTTTATTTTACTTAACTTTAGTAACATTTTGATTTATATGTATTTATATCATTATTTCGTTTTTGTCTTGCAGATGGTACTATGGTCTTCGCAGTATTGTAGTGATACTCTTACCAACCCAGCCCCATATTAGACAAATAATAAATCTCTTTCGTACGCCTCTTAGGAGTGTTGGCTACATTCCGGTCTTATACAAGTCCCAATTGAATGTGAACGTTTCATGATTGTTATTACAAATTTTTAAGCATGTAAGTCAAGATTAGGCTTTTATTTTAAAAAAGCAATAGTCACGATAGCTGAGTGGATGGGTCGTCGGAATTTCGAGTCAAGAGACCCAAGTTCGATCCCCAGGTGGCTGGCTCGTACCAATGGGGTTTTCAAAAAACTAATGTACGAATTATATATCGTTGGCTTGGACATAAAGACGGCGACGGGTTCATCATATGTCCGGTTGTCCCGAAAATATCTTCGATGGAAAGTGGGTCGAAGGGACTTAATTGTCTAGACTAGACCTCTGTCTACCCCTGAATTGGGAATTGGGTGAAGATATTTAATTTTTAGGTTGTGCATCATTATTTTATATAAAGATAAAATGAATCAAAACAAATTCTTTAAATCTCATAAGAAACAATTAGATACACTGAACATTGCATTTGGAAGACATTTATTAAATACATAGATACGCATTGCTTTATCCCAAATTAAGTAACTAAAGCATTTACTTATGAAATCCGAACAATGAACCGAACACCCAGATTCGAAACAATGTAGAAAAAGGTTTTTTTTTACATAGAATTCAACCGGTAATCGAATCCGGAACCTCAGAGCTGTCGACGCCATGAAAATCGGTTGTTTACGCCGCTCGTCCAAGGTCGAGTTAGAGGTTAGAAGTCGTCAAAACATTACAACCAGGGCTTATTAAAAATTTGGGATATTTGATGGTCGCTATATTATTTCCTGAACTTAGCTGCATCTTGGAAAGTACAGATAGTAAGGAAACACAGTTCTGCAAATATTTAAGGAACCCCGAATAAAAATTAGTTATTTTAATAAGTGAGTATCAATTAACTATTATTCGCCGAATTGAGACTGAACTATAGTAAAGGTAAAATTTTAGCGACACTGAATAATTCAATTAAATTTGTAAATGTGGATAATAAAATGCCTATCATTCATTGGCTTTTCATTTATGGGATAAATAAATAAATAAATATCTTCACGCAATTCCCAATACAGGGGTAGACAGAGGTCTAGACAATTAAGTCCCTTTGACCCACCTTCCACCGAAGATATTTTCGGGACATCGTGACAGGTGGTGAGCCCGTCGCCGTCTTTATGTCGAAGCCAACGATATAATTCGTACATAAGTTTTTGAAAAAACCCATTGGTACGAGCCTGCCACCTGGGGATCGAACTCGGGACTCTCGACTCGAAATTCCCACTACCCAACCACTCTGCCATCGTGACTTTTTTTTATGGGATCCCTCCTATATATAACTTGCTTCATCATTACATCCTCATCTTAACTCTTCGTTAGGGATAAAGACTAGCAGTAACCACTTACCTTTAAGTAAATTTGGCATCGATGTTACTTCAATTTAATAAAATTACTAACTCTAATTTAAAACTTCATTATTTTCACCTGAAAAGATTACGAAAGATAAATTAATACATATTTGACAGCTTTAAATATGCGTAAATTGCTTTGCCGTAAAGCGTTTTTTTTAATTTACAAATGTAATGGCCAGTTATATTTATAAATTTGTTTTAAAAAAGAGGTTTAATTTTACAAATAAGTCATAAATAAAAATTAATAATCAATTCTAAATTCGTCAAACATTATAGAAATAATCTAAACGATATTATTAAAGCGTTAACATTTAAGCCTTCAAACAGTAATTACTGAACGTGACTATTAAAGTTCGTATGATAACACTGCGTAAAGGATCCTCGGCCGGTCGCGCCGCGGTCCCGCGGCTAACCTACAAATTGTCAGCGACCGCCGCCGCATGATTAGCTTACCGCTTCAACGTTTTGATATGCTATCTGCCCTTTAATTGTGGGACTACTTTATCATACATTCATGTTTTATATTAATGGATTTAAATTTATCTTGCAAATATTTTTTTTAACAATTTGCTTTCCATTGTCTTTTCTGTATCTAAAAAGGATAAGCATGTGTTGCCATAGTATCATAAGTAACTAATTAATTAACGAAACTTAAATAGGACCTATCTGTCTAATTCATTTTTGACAAAGCCTACTTTTTAAGCTAGTAGCTAGGAGGATCAGCACGTAATCTATACCAGTTGTAGGTTACGATGACTTTTACATATTAAATATATTCTGATTTACACTAAAATTTTATTTCGTCTTCCTTTTGCCTTATTTTACCTGTAAGTTCACGACTTCTACTGAAGTACTCAAATCATTCGTTTAGTATGATTACATCGTACTTTCATTCTTTAATCTGTAGTAAAACTGTCAAATTTGCCGCGCTTTCCTTATGTTTACAACGCATGCGCGTGTAAGCAGATCGGGATCGCTAGCTATCTCGCTCTTGCCGAACGAGGTCTGCGGGTCGCGGCTAACCCTCGGCGCGAGGTTTGCGGCGGGAAAAATGTGTGTTACGGTGTGCCGATAGCGGAGTGCCGCATCTCCGCAGCCCCGCCCAGCGCCCGCTCCGAGCCCGCACCCGCTCCGCGCCCGCGCCCGCGCCCGCACACGCGCCCGCTAACGCGTCTTGAGCCACTTAGTCGATAAGACGTTGCGCACACTGAGATGTCAAGACGCCACCCTGAATTTCATTCTATAACTATGTATGATTGCATTTACGAGTCTATTGCCGTTTGTCGATCACCACATACTACAATTTTGTTACCAGATATTGCTTAATGAATTTCTGTCTTGTGACTATGTTTTATTTTCACTGTAGACGTAGAGTTATAAGTCTACTTAGGGTTTACACTATCCCACGTGGTAAAGAAGGTGCAGTATGTCACCAATAATGGGAAGCAGAGATTATGGAATGTCTTTTGGTATATCTAAACGGCATTCCCCAATCTTATTCTCGGCTCTGGTCACGGGCTCTGGAAATGCATTAAATTTAATATGCTTATAGCCATCATATTGATGGTATTTGTGTATTGAAACAGTCTTCCCTACAGGAGAATACATAATAAACAATTGTTTTTGTAGTCACTGGATAATTTCTGTGAACACTGTCTTAGTTTCCGGCCAGATATGGAGCCGCGAGCTGTCAAAATGGAGTGGGAAAAAAGGCGGGAATGCGGCGCCCGTTTTATGTGATGCTCGTCATTGCGCTAGAACGAGAGGCATCCATAAAGTATCGCAAGTGGGAGCGAGACATCGAACACAACGTGGTTTATAAGAAAACCCAAGACGTTGGGCGTGTTTGGCGGGTGGGCGTGCGGGTTTCAGGTTTGTAGTAGTGCATTTTTAATGTGTGGGTGTATAAGGACGCGTGGTATGTGGTTTGCCACTGTGTGGGTGAGACGTGGTCGATGTAAGCGAAGAGGTTTCTACGAAATGCTCATCCTTTTGTCAACGATACGGCGCTATATCGGCTTCGAGCTTTACTCATTAAAGTGCGCATTTGAATTTTATTGCGATATAAAATTTCCATAGTCAAAGCTCTGGTATTTTACCATGCAGTCTAATGGCTTTACATAGGTATTATGTGTTAGTATACAAACAGTTTTTTTAGAGGATTTATTAAAAAAATCTTAGTTTTAAATTTACCTTTTTTTACCTTAACGCCTTTGTTACCCCAATATAGGGGTAGACAGAGGTTTAACAATTTAGTGCTTTCGATCCACATTTCCTCGGGGCTTATTTTGGGAAAACGTCACAGGTAGTGAGCCTGTCGTCGTCCTTATGTAAAAACCAACGAAATAAATCGTACATAAGTTTTGAAAAAAACTCATTACTACGAGCCTACCATCTGGGGATCCTACTTGGATCCCTTGTATCAGATTCTAGTCTGTGAACCACTCGGTTGTCGTCCTGTTAATTAACCTTTATGATTTTATATCTTTTAATGTCCTTTTGATGATAAAGTTATATCATTTTAAGGTTAATATTTTATCTAATCCACATATATAGTATATCTCATCTTCATCGTAGATTAGTAACATCTCATCTAAATAAACTATGTTGACGTGCAAAATGGTTCTTTAGGACATTACAATAAATTAAAATAGGCTGTTGGCGGAATATTAAAAACCTAAATTGTAAAGTTAAAAATTACAAAGACAAGATGTTCTTTAATGTCACGATAGCCGAGTGGTTGGGTGGTCGGAACTTCGAGTCATGGGATCCGAGTTCGATCCCCAGGTGGCAGGCTTGTACCAATAGGTTTTCAAGAACTTATGTACGAATTATATCGTTGGCTTGGACATAAAGACGGCGACGGGCTCACCACGTTGTCTCGAAAATATCTTCGGTGGAAGGTGAGTCAAAAAAATTGTCTGGACTGGACCTCTGTCTACTCCTATGTTATTTTATTTACCTCCGTGAACGGAGTCGGGTCATTGCAGAAAAACCACTATTTCTCTATTTTCTCGTGCTTTAGCATCTTACATTGGGATCGGAGCAATGTATGTGATGTTGTCCCTATCTATATATGTATTTATTTATTGAAAAAAAAATAATAAAAATTAAGCTTTAAGTTACTACAAAAAGTTGATATAAAGGATACCTCTTTATTTGAACCTGAAGGAAACTATTAAACTTTCTTTTATAATATTTCTAGTAGTCACCGGAATAATTTTTAATTTAATGTCCTTGTACCATCCAACATAAATATAATAGAATTTAATTAATATGGCGCTAAAATGCACCATACACGTACTTATAATTATACCTGTATATCAATAGTATGCAGATACCATATTATGAACCTGACAAAAGTACTTCTTTCGCTCTGTCTACTTTCATTAGTCTAAATAATGGTAACTAATATGATCTTTATGAACTGAACTCGATCAAGAAATGTCTAGAACTTGATAAAGGAATTCATGTCTCGGTGTTCTTATCCAAAATCTCATTATCTCTCTCCTGATATATCTCTTAAGTTAATCTCTTAACACTCATTCTCTGTACATGCTTAAATCATTTAAGCATAAAGTTTTAAATTTTATTTTTTAAAATTTTTTTTGGTAATAATTTCAACATTATGTCCCACATGTCTGTTACACGCATGTAGCGTTTATTATTTAACATATTATAAATACAGTAGTGGTTCGCCGTTCGTTATTCGCTACAATATGACAACCGTAACGCTTAGTTGTTAGCGTAACTGAATGCCGTATGATTTATATTGGATTCGAATCTCAGTTGAAGTCGATATTCTGATATAATTTTTTTAATTTAATCTGTTCCTATCTTAATCTTATCCTATTTTTTTAATATTGCAACATCGGCTATGGATAGGTTCAGACTAGTAAGTGTCTCTATGTATGTTATAATAACATGTGTAATAATGTACACTAAACTATCTATTTGACAGCTATGTAAGAGTCAGTTTTGAGTCAAATCTATATACTTGTCACAACACTAATATTTTTTTAAATTTTTTTAATACTTTTCGTGTACCAAATATTTTTTTACGGATGAACCTATAACCTTGTTGGTAGTGAACCTTTCGAAGCAAAGGTTTGCAGGTTCGAATATTGCTAGGGACATGAATATGAATGTTTGTATAGGAGTCCTGGGTGTTTATTTATCTTTGTAGATATATATGTATGAAAGTATTTTGTACCGTTCGCATGAACATTAAGACGGCGTCAGGCTTTCTACTTGTAACTTTCTCCCAAAAAAGATTCAATTAAAATTTGGAAAAATTTTGCCACAAAAAGTTTTTCGAAATATAATCCATATAACTGAACGCATTCTGATGTATTATATTCGACCAATAAAAATATTGAATGAGAATCTAGATTTACTGATTTTTTAATTTCCGACAGTTAAGCGTTAACTTTTCAGCATTATAATTTATAATGTATTTATTAGAAAAGTAGCTCGCGACTTTGCCAACATCCTTCATCACATCATCAAACTATCTCAGTTTAGTGACTTCCTTTGAAATCATACGTCCCTGTTTTAAATTTTTTATTTTTATAACTTTTCTTTAGAAGGAGGTTTTTAAACCAACAACTTATTTAAAATCTTATAATTTCTTATCATAAAATTAAATTATTATGATGATGACATTTTTCTTTCTATGTAATACAGTTAAAAAATGTTATACTTACAAAATTAATTTCCAAAATTAAATGAATGCTGAGGGAATATTTTTTAGCGCTTATTGCATCACCCAAAATGCCATCTACTCCAAATGCTGACTTGAATAGCACTTAGTAGCATCCTGCTAGTTAAAATCTAGTCTCTGATAGAATGATGATTAATTTCGAATCTAAGCCCCACGTATGAGGGAATCAGCACTGAACTGAGAAGTGGTGAATATCTAGAGACAAGAATTGGAAAGATCTTTACGTAATTTACATTTTTCTTTATTTAGATTTTTTTCCGAAGTCATAAGTAATTATAATTAAATAGATGATTTATATGTGTCATCAGATTCGTTTTATTTACTTAATATAATGTTTTGTTTTTTAATTAAATCCACAGCTTCACAATGTTTTTCTTCAAAGCTAGATACAATTTTAGTCGACCCGGGCTTTGAACCTTTGTCCGGTGCGTGAAGTTCACCACGACGTACTGGAGAGGCGTGGCGGACTACTTCATTATCTTTGCTAAGAATAGCAGCCTGGTAATAATAATGGTCAAAGAGTCACATGTAATTTTTTAGTGCTTATGTCTTGAATTTTAATAGCCACTTTCATTCATTAGTAATATAGATTTATTTATATAATTAAAAAAATATTTCTCCTAAATTCATCAAGTGTTTTCGAAAGGGTTGTTTGCTTATTAAATACCTGAATTTATTGTCTACACGTATTGCATTAGAGTGTCGTCATTTCGTGTGTCTGTCCTGTAGCTAACTATCTCTTTTAATACTTATTTGTGCCGCACGCACACATAGATGCCGTTCCCCCCGTGTCTCGTTGATGCAACGCAGCGGTGTGGGTGGACTTCTTTCGCCATGCCCCTGTGTGCGAATTTCTTTCGAGACGTAATAAGGGGGACCGTTTCTTTCCCGCTAAGGTTTTAATGTCGACCACGTTTCGGCGGCGGACGCGCGCGCCTCCGCGGTTATACACGAAAACTTTTTTTTATTTTTAGTGCGGACTGAGGTGTTGTGTTTTCAGTGCCAGTATTAATAGTAAACGAAACTTTCTTAAAAGTTTACCTTTTTCTTTCTTTACTCGTAAGTATGATTAGTTTTTTTTTCTCTCAAAGAAATTTTTAATACATTCTATATTTGTTGAAGATTTTTATTGATTTAATAGTTACAATAACTAATGACGAGGTGATAGAAATGTCGGAGATTAATTAATGAAAAGTTTACACGAGTTAGTAAAGTTGGGCGGCGCGGCGGGGCGGACGGGTTTCACTCTTATGTTTTCCCGAAAACCGCACGCTCATTAGCCCCGCGCGCACTACGCCGCCACGATTAAACTTCTGATACAGCGGCGCGTTGAGATAACATCGGGTAGACGTGTCTTCACGATCACTAGAACGAGATTAATTAAAGTTTTGTTTAAGTTTGATGCTTCATAAAATATAATACCGCGACGAGTTACGTGTGTAAGCATGTTTAGATTGTTAATAGCATTAACTACCAACTAAAAAACTTATAAAAATAAATAATTGGATAATATAATGATACTTATGTGTAATTTAATTATGGTTGTGAAGGGTTTAGTTGACCATTTCCCGGAAATAGCTGGTTTTAACAGGACTTGTCCATACTATTATTATTTATCAAGGAAAAAAAATTTTAATAACTATCTATTAGTCCAATAAGCAGTTATAATAATGTGATTAACTTACACCCCTACGCCGTTATTTTCCACTTCACTTTAACCTCGCTAAAGGAAACTTGTTAAAAAGTAAGTGCGAACTCCCATTAGGTTGGATGTTCCCGTCTCCTAACTTTTACCTGTACCATTTAATTGACGCCTGCTGTTACTTATTTTGTTCACATTGTGAAATATGTCTTTTACAATCCGCCAACATTATAGTTAAATATAAAAAAAGTTTTACTCTTGTTTTTGATAAGCTAGTTGCAGAAATATTAAAAAAATAACTACTAAAATAACACGATTATTTACGGATTTTATCGCTTTTTTTTTAATTTCTATTCGTTTCGATTGCTTTACATCACATGTGGTCATGAAATTTTGTTTTAAAAAAGTTAATAAATACGCGGTAAAAACCGTAAATTTATTTCATGTATGTAATGTTGGCGTATAATTTTGTGTTTAGTTGATAAGTTTTATAATAACTACTAACATATATTCAAAGTTCGATAATTATATATTCAAAGGTTATCTTTGCCACAAAATCACTACGTACAGTAAGTAAGTTTATTGCTAAATTACAAAAGCAAGTATTATTTATTTTCTATAAATATTTAAAATAAGTAATCGATGTCAATAGCAGAGGAGGATAATTCCTTCGCACATTCATACGAAGGGTTTGGTGGCATTGTTCACGAGATTGGGCTTGTTGTTAGCGCGAGCTTTAAATTTTGAACGCCGAACGTTTTGAATAGATTAAAAATACAATTATAGGATATTGTCACATACTTTATTGCAATCACAATTTCAAGTGATTTATTGTTTTTTTTATTTACATACATACATACAAAACGGCCTGGTAAAGTTCACTGCAGGTCATAGGCCTCTCCCAGGGGGAAGATTTGCAATAATCGCATCGCTTGGAAAGCAGATTGGCGATGGCACCACCAGACCACTCGCACCTCAGACGCTGCTGCCCATCTACAGTCTCATTATTTTGGTCTGATATTGTTAGACATGATTATACCGCCATCTGTCTGATGCCATTACTATATTCAAGGCTGTTTTCCCTTAGTCGCCTCTTACGAACGGGAGAAAAGGGAGTGATATTATTCTTACACTGATGCCACATGGTAAATTTTTAATACATTAGTATTATTAATAAGGTATCGACCCGATAAAATAGTTGGTAGTGATCCTGCATTCGAAGCTGAGGGTTGTAGGTTTGAGTCCCGCTAGGGACAAACATTTGTGTGATGAATGACTCAAGTCATGAATTATATGTATATATAGGGAATATTTTAGTTTAATGTTTAATGTATAAAAAGTCACGGTAGTCGAGTGGTTGGGTGGTTGGAATTTCAAGTCAAGAGACCCGAGTTCGATCCCTAGGTGGCAGGCTCGTACCAATGGGTTTTTCTAAAACCTATGTACGGATTTTATCATTCTGAATTTAGCACAAAATATAGAGGTACAGTGGAAGAGCCACGCATCAGCTTTTGGTGTTGCATGAATGGGCCGGCTCGACCGGAGAAGTACCACGACCTCACAGAATATCGGCGTGAAGTAGAAGTCTAACATACTTCTGTGTTTCGTCTGGTGAGTGCAGGTAACCGGTGGCCCACACACCCCTCTCCCCAATTCTGGGTGAGGGGGCACTCTAAGGGAGGCAACGCAGCTGCTATGCCTCTGGTATTGCTGGTGGTCATGGGCGGCGGTAATCACTTACCTTCACGTGAGCCACCTGCTCGTATGACTCCCTTTTCTATTAAAAATCAAGAGAAAAAGATGTCGTAAGATTTTCTCAAAGAAATAAACGTTTAAGACCTGAGAAAATCTAATATCTGAAAAAAAATATACTTCGTGGTCTTTCATTGTCACCAAATAGAATTGCAGTAGAGGAAACTACTCGAATTCAAATTCTTAAAAATTAAAAAGGACAGCAGTGTGCCACTCACTTCACTCTATGCCGCACTGTATGCCATAGGCCTCTACAATAAGGAGGAGTTGTCATAATCGACAACATGCCTGGCAACGTCAGCGCCGTTGCCCAGACATTACAGATATTAGTATTATTAACTTATTAATAGCAGTTACCTATTGTATAAACTAAATGTCAAAATAATAAAAACTATTTTGAAAAACCTTGTCGTACGGCCTTTCTCTGTCGGCGGTGGTGTTCCCCTAAAATCAAAATATATGTTTATTATAGGCAAGCGTGCTATATCTTTGATCTTATCGTTAACATCATGTGAGATAGATGTCAAAAGTAAGCTTCTAAACAATAATGAAATCTCGCTTTTTCATACAAAAATTAACATGACTTAAATAATTAAAAATTAACCTTACATTGGATACTAATAAATGTAAATTAAAATATCTTTATAAGTGCCCCGACAGTATCGTTTAATTGCATCAATCAACCGGATGGGATTTTTAATAAATGACATCGCCTCTTTCTGCCACATTCTTGGTGATTTTTATTTAACTGCTTGATTATACGCGATGTTGTTAATTGTCACCGATATTGCTCTGGCAAGGGTCGTCTTTGGAACCAATAATTTAATTTTGTTTTATTACACGCTGTGTATAAATAGCAGTCTGTGTTTAGTGCTTATTTTTTTACGTAATATTTGTCAAATTTCCAATATTATGAATAGTAATGACATTCCTGTTAGGGGAAAGGCTAACTGACTTTTTAATTAATTTAGGCTAATTAATAGCACAAAAACACAAAAATGGTTCGCAAAAACAAGACCTTAAAGAAGAGCCTGTAAGAAACTTTAAGGTTCTATTTTTTCTTTTCTTTATAATTCTATTTCAGCAAAGTTGTTAATTGAATATTGAATTGATAATTATAGTGGTACATGTTTCCTGATTTCGAGTGTAGTGGTGGTACATCCAGCAGAAATACTGCGAGCATCTGTGGGAGGGAGAGTGGTGCACTTCTTCTCTTTGAACCAGGAAACATATACCTAAACCGTAAACCATTTATTTCTGCATGCGGTATGGACTGGTGTCATTGTAATTGTATAATAACATCTTTTGAGAAAAGAAAAAAAAATACCTTAACGCAATTCCCAATACAGGGGTAGACAGAGGTCTCGTCTAGACATTTAAGTCCCTTCGACCCACCTTCCTCCGAAGATATTTTCGGGACAACGTAGCAGGTGGTGAGCCCGTCGCCGTCTTTATATCCAAGCCGACGATATAATTTGTAGATAGGTTTTTAGAAAAACCCTTTGGTACGGCCACTTGAGGATCGAATTCGGGTCTCTTGACTCGAAATTCCGACCACCCAACCCACTCGGCTATTATATTGTTCTTAAGTAACAGCAGTGACCCGTGCTTCACAGCCATGTTCCACAGCTATCAAACGAAAAAATCATTGCAACGAGCAATCGTAGATCAGAACGAACCTTCAGTTATAATAGAACACGTCTATTATATCAGAAGACGTGACGACGTAAGAACTCTATGAAATTACAGGAAATGTACAGATAGATATCGCATTTAAGTGTAATTTGAGACGAGTGAAATATTGTTTTATCGCATATAAAAACAAATGTTAATACCGTATTATTTTTTTAAACTGTTTACATTTAACCGATAAGTGTTTACAATGAAACGAAACCATTTTATGATGACAAATATTGATTTTATATTTTTACTCAGACGGGATTTTTGTGAAACACTATAGTTTCTGAAGGTCTCGTGATTTTGAATACCGGATATCCAATTCTTATCACGCGACCGTCTTACCGTCCATTTGTATATCTGTACTCTAAGCTCGGACACGGTCGGATATTACATTTGCTAACCTATTTGTACCCGTCGTTGGTCGTAGGACGATCATTATCCATGTCCGACCCGTCTCCCGGGACGCCCTCAGGAATTCGTGTCCCTACGCTTCCACTATTGATTCCGTTCATGTTCGCTCCTCTTTAAAGTAGGGCTGATAATGGATGTTATTAGAAAACGAAGGGTTTCAGCTATTTTTATACGTCTGGCAGCTGCGAAACGAAAATTAGATTCGGCTCATCAATTGATACGTGAATCTATTTTGAACAGTTTAGATGCCAACGTAGTTTTCCAATTGAAATCTACCCATTATTATTGTTATTACATCTTCACTGTCAGGGTATCCAGATCGCCAAGTGTCACGATCTTTATCAAATTCATAATTTTTCTTGATCCCTCCTGTCTTCGAGCAATTTTCTCTCAAAGTCTTCGAAAGTTAAATAAGAAGATTTTCTAAAAATATAAAAAAAGAAAGTTTTCTCTAAATGACTACAAAAACATTGTCAATTAAAACAATAATGACATGATACAAACAAGCGGGAAAACTATGAAGTACACTTTACAGAATACATATCTGTTACCCTTATTCTTCTTGTTTATGATATATCCATATGCTCCCACATCCACATTTTATGAAAAAAAAAAATATTTAAATAAAAAATATCTTTACGCTATTCTCGATACAGGCGTAGACAGTGGTCTAGACAATTACTTTTTTCCTTTATTCAATTGAAATGATGATTGATTGAATATGTCACTGACTGATGGGACTCTTCACTCCGGTTGATTCCAAACAATCTGGTCGGTATATCACCATACCGCAAGTGACAAGATGGAGTGTCGACTTGCAAAATGTTGCGTGGAATCGATGGACGTGGGTTGCTGAGGTCCGTTCTTTTAGGAAAATTTTCAGGGAAGTACTAAGTTGGTGGCCTCTTGATAGACTGTAAAGATGAATAAAGAAGAAGTGACTGTAAAGATGAATAAAGAAGTTTTATGTGTACTTAGATTTAAAGAGAAATTAAAATATGTAATAGAAATTTTTCAATACGCATAATACTGTATTTATGTAATTGTTTCGAAATCAGAATAATTCCGTGTGCGGAGGTGCGTGAAGTTTTATTGAAACACTGTCCGAATGTAAACGGCGAACATTGAAACAGAAACGGTTGGTATAATGTATGTATACCCCATTCGCCGGGTTCCTTTGTGGAAGGGTGCAGGGCCGAGTAACGAGCATTTACCCACTTGTAGGGTACCCCTACACGGCCGTACATGCTTTATTATTTACGACCTCTTCCCTTTCCGCATGTTTTTAAGTTAAGATTTTACTGCGTTTCTATTCATGAGATAAATCCATTGCAAATCTCTGCCGGAGTCAAAGTTGATGTTGTTTAGGGGCACATTTACGGGTGAATGTTGTTAATAAATTATGCTTTTGTAATTTAGGCAATACTGTGTAATTATCTGGCTTAGTTATATCAGTAAAATATATATATTATAATCACTATAAACTATTTCTTTGGTTTATAATATTTGTCATTATTAGTATGATGGTCACTTTTGCCACACAGCCTTTGTTCAACTTCTTTATAATTTTTTCATATTAAATCATTAAACAATAATGATTGTTTTACTAAATAATTTTGAAGCGCATATAACTTTATTATGACGGCGTCGTTATACGCGTTAAGCCCCTTTTCTATGATGATTAAGGGATTAAAATGTTATAGTTGAGAATATAAGCACATAATAGTTATTACGATTCATATGGTAAGCCTGAAGTCACTTTTTATGTAGAATATTTTAGAAGTAGAAATAAATATATTCACACAGTTTCCAATACAGGGGAAGACAGAGGTCTAACCTAGACAACTGAGTCCCTTCGGGCCACCTCCCACCGATGATATTTTGGGACAACGTGACAAGTGGTGTTTTATGTTCAAGCCAACGGTATGAATCGTACAAAGCTTTTTGGAAAAACCCATTGGTATGAGCCTGCCACCTGGGGATCGAACTCGGGTCTCTCGACTCGAATACCAATCCCTCAACCACTCGGCTATTGTAATTTTAGAAGTAGAGATTTTCTAAAATATGAACTACAATATAAGGATAGTTTTATAATATCTATGTCTTAGAAACAAGCAGTGCGGTGTCAGAATATGAATATAACCACCTCCTTTCTTCCCATCTATATAGTACGAGGCGATTCATAGAAAAACCTTAAAAATAATGTAATGCTGTAAGGTGGTGGGATAGCCGTCTCGAAAAATACCACACCAAAATTAAACAAACCGGCGGTGTCTGCTAAAAAAGCTGCGTCTAAAATAGGAATGAGGTACTAATAATACTAATTTGATGTATTGAGTAAGTAAGTATTTTGATGTTCGATAAGTTTTTAACTCCTATTTGAAAATATCTTAAATCATTATTTTTCATATCATATAAAATTTTAGAAAATGAGGATTAGTACCTACTTGTCCACTATCACTGCAGCACTTTCGACAATTAGCGTAAGTGTAGCTTTGCAGAGTGCCTTAGCCGAAATCAATAAGAATATGATCATCATTGTATTTAAAAAAGAATTATATAATTGTAAAGGCAAGAGAAGTTTTGTGATAATAATTAAGAAATGTTATATGTGAAGCTCTTATTGGAAACCTACCCCGAATCCTTTTACGAGTGGAATCAAAGCAAACACGGTGAAAGGCAGTAAAAGACATGTTGTCGGGGCTCGTATCACCCCTTCAGAAATTAAGTTTAACATGCCGTTCGACATATCGCGTTACGCAAACATCTATCGGCCTATTTGCCGTTTACCCCGCCTTGGGGTTCAGAAGTTCTTGTAAATATTATTGGCAATAAGTTATCTAGTCTTATTTAACAAGGCGTTTCCCTAGATTTAACAAAATTGATATATTTCCTCAGATTGTCAAGTGGACAGGCGATCTCAGTGTCAGACATCCTTGCATCTGATGCCACTCACCGGTGTGCTTAGTTTTGTTCTTTTACGGTTATCCTACTGTAGGCATAGCCTAGGGAAGCAGTGTGAGCATAGTTATCAAGGCGTATGCTTTACACGCGAGTGACCCAAGTTCAATGCCAAGGTTGGCACAACTGAATTGTTAAAGTTAAGAAATTTACCACGATCTTTCCTTGACTTTACAAGTATTAACACGTTTTTATTGAAAGAGTACTAGCAATGCCGAATAAGATTACAAATATTCCTGTTAACCACTCCAAGTAAGCTGCAAAGCTTGTGTTTAGAGTTGGTTTACGTCAATAGTCGAATGACGGAGCCCGAACCTGCGACGCCATGTTTCGAAGGCCGCACCCTTAACCATTAGGCTATTTCCGCTTAATTGGTCGAGAGGTTGGTCGTTGTCAGCCTTTGAAAAAGGAACTAGGCAAGAGGGCAAGAGGGCAAGAGCAGGCATTGAGAGCGGGCTCTGGTTACTGTAGTCACCGAACAGCGCGCTGAAGTACATTCCTCTTAACGAGGCGCTAAAACGCTGAAGGTGCCTCCACTTATCTCCGTTATTTTGCAACGATATAAATCGTATATAAGTTTTGAAAAAAAAACCTATTAGTACGTGCCTGCCACCTGGGGATCGAACTCGAGTCTCTTGACCGGAGTTCCGATCACCCAAGCACTCGGTAAATTTACTGAAAGCGTTATTAATAAAACAATGAAGATTCTCAAGTTATTTTTTTCTCTAACGACACCCTCTGGAAGAAAGGGGGTAGCAGATTAATTTACACCGTCTCACATCGTTATAAATTAAACAGCTTAATAAAGTAAATAAGATGAAGTAGAGAATTACTAGTCGCTGTAAATAACACATTTGTATCATTACCTATTCCGTATCTCAGATTGTATCAGAGATCAAAGGGGGCTGTATGTAGTGGGTCGGAGAAAGTGCGACGGTTAACCAGCCGTGAGCGGCGACAGGCGATGTTGCTTGTTATTTGTGTTTCATTTTGAAACTCATATTACACATTGCGGAAACGTAAAACATGGAACAGTCTCAGTAGTTTACTTTTAGATACTGCGATAGTTATTATTTTATTATTGATAATAAAACGTAACGTCATTCAAATGAAATTTGAGTACAGATGAAATGAGATATCTCGTTATAATTTTATAGTGTTGTCTTTTAATAGCCAAAAAGGTGTAATATCATGAGCCCGAATACTAATTCTGATTGTTGGCTCTAAGTTGAATTTAATTCTACACACTATATCTACACGATTTTTAAAACTATAAACTAGAACATCTCTGGATACAGGCAAAACCAGTCTGCAATGGAAATAAAATAAGAAAGATAATTAATGAGCTAATATAACTATTTATACTAACGCAATGTAAAATATTAAGTAAATTGATTAAAAATAATTTTTAATCATAGTTTTGTTGGCTATAATACTGGTATCAATGCAATATTAATTTGTGTGTTTAAAGGTACACGAAAAATAGGTTTATCTTCCATACTTTGTTTATCGAAACGAAATTATGTTAATATTTACAATACTTATTAACTAAAAACTACAATTAACGTAATACAAAAACCCTACTCCTCGTGTCACGGTACCGAGGACGCTGGCTGCATTTCCAAAAAAGGTTGTATCATCTCAAAAGCTAATATTAGGGCGTTGTATAGCCTTGTTACAGACAATACGAATATTTTATTGAATTCGCTTGATTTGGCACCCCGAGTTCGCTCGCCCTTGCTACTGATTGTGCGTGCTCTTTTCGCGCGGAAGTCACTTTGATGCTGCCTTTTGGTTATCACTAAATAAAAGCCTTTCTTCTATTACGTCTATGCGATCCTTTACAAATGCCTAAAATTAAAATTTTTCTCTAACAATAATATTTCATATTAGGTTAGGTTGTAGTTAATATTTCATATTAGGTTAGGTTGTAGTTAGGTTGTAAAAAAGTTGATTTTTTTTTAATTATTCTGTTTCAAAGTTATATGACAATTTGAGAAATTAATAATAATAGTCCAATCGGTTCAACCAATGGTTTCACTATCACTACCTGGTAGGGCTCTTCGATTATAGTAGTTTTCAGTTAATAATTATTTTAAATATTAACATATATTAATTTTGTTTCTGTAAATAAATGGTTTATTGTTAAATGGTCAGGGTTCAACGTTAAAGAGTTTTTCAGGTATATATCTATATAATAATTTAAAATAGTAATATACATGTATCACACAAAATTAAATACTCGTATATACATAGTTCTTATAATAGTATGAACGTAAATAATTAATAATAGATTTGTGAACTCGATTTCCATTTTTTATTTTCTGTTCAATTCTTACTAATTTCTTAACAGTAAAATTCACTTTAGGACTATAATTCACCCGCAAGAAGGATTTGCCATAAACGCTTTTACTGCATTTGCAAACTCTCTACCTTATGGTTGGTCAAAAACCGATGCTTGGCTTTACCAATCGTTAATGATAAAATATAGTCTATGGTATACATATTGTGCTACACTTTTTTGTGCCTAATAGAAGTTCGTTGTATTGTTTTGTGTCACGAGTGTTTTAATTAAAAACATCAAACACGGGAAGACAGGGGGTGGTAAATTCTTGTGCCACCCCCTGAAAACGTTCAATGATAATTGTGTTTCAGACAAATAACACTTATGTTTTTTAGATCGTCACATAATTTTTCCTATTGTGTAGGCAGAGGTCTAGATAATGAAGTCCTTTCGACTCACTTTCATCGAACCTTATTTGGATAAGCGTGACAGGTGGTGGGACTATCGCCGACGAATGTCCAAGTGTCCATGGCTTATTTTTTTAGAGAGGAGAATAGGAGGAGAAGAGGAGTATATTCTGTAGTGGTTATTGAAGACCATTAAGTCATTTATAATTTATTGATGATTTGTTAATTAAAGCTTTCGATTGTCATCATTTGCAGACAAACAATTACCTGATGGTTATACTCGAGTCGTGGATGATTAATGTATATATATACTACGTCTAACCCTATCGGACTTAATTTGTGTGATAACATTTGTATGGAACAAATAAATAAAAAAAGCACATAAGTAACTACTTTGGCTGCTTTTGCTGGATGGAGAGTGAAATTTAAAAAAAAATCGTATTAAAAATATGTGTTTTTCTTCTTTCAGGTACTCCTGTTCGATATGGCTTTACTCACAGTGGCGAGACGTCATTTCGGAAAAAGCAAAACTTATTACCATTTCAATACTGATTCGCTACATATTGAAATTATGTGACGGATGCTGTGAACTATTATGAACCGTTTGTTTTATAAAAGTAATGTTTTAGTGAAATTTTATAAAGTGATAACCAACTAATATAGTGGACGATGCATCTATCGAGTGAAGTCAGTTCAACGACTAACGGACTTGGACATGAGGCACCATCTTCTAGTTACAGCGGCAGCGCTCTTCCAAGTCAGCCCCTCACTGCGGAGCTCCTGGCTGAGAGAACCCTGGAAGGACTACTGGCGGATCATCCTGGCGAACTTGTAAAGACTGGCAGTCCCCATGTAGTGAGTAAAATATTGAATAATTAAATGTTTGCGTACAGGAGAAATTTTTAGATACTATTTATGGTGTAACATCGCTATATACTTTATCTATGTCTATAAAAAGTCCACTGCAGAACAACGACCGCAACCATGAAGGACTTGGTTGTGACGCTCAGTTTAAGGATTAAGTATCGTGTTATCAGATTCCATCATCTTGCTGTTTGTCTTCTGCTTTCGATTAGTTTATCTTTTGCTTGATTAATTACCATCTCTCATTTTTAATTCAATTACCAACTGTCGGTGGATTTCTACATCGTAGAATTGACAAACAACCAGAATAACATTTGACTCTCTAGTAGTCAAGTTTAGTAAGTAATTAAGTAACTAACTAAGTCTGCCTTCGATGGTTGCGAAATATTTGTATGATGAATATGAATGTTTGTATTTAAGTTATGAGAGATTTTATATAATTATTTTATTTATGTCAAGGTACACTGGAAACGTTATAGGAGATGTACGCACAATGTATCTTAGATATCAGTCACGATAGCCGAGTGGTTGAGTGATTGGAATTCGAGTCAAGAGACCCGAGTTCGATCCCCAGCTTGCAGACCAATGGGTTTTTTCAAAAACTTATGTACGATTTATGTCGTTGGCTTGTACATAAAGACGGTGACGGGCCAACCACCTGTCACCTTGTCCCAAAAATATCTTCAGTGGATGGTGTGTCGAAAGTACTTTATTGTCTAGACCTCTGTCTACCCATGTATTGGAAATAGCGTGAAGTAGTGATTGGAAGTATCTTTGATATGTTTACAAATTTCTACTTCTCTGTTGTTTTTTAACTATACTATCGCAAGTCCTTTCGAACAATTTTCCACAGCTGTTTTGATGTAGTTATTTATCAGTAATGTTGTCTTTAGTTTGAATGGTATGGAGAGCTAGAGTAATTGCAGGCATAACAGGTCAGCCACCTAAATCTAGACCTTAAGACGGAAATTATTGATTTAATAATGATATTGATGATCTTCGATTTTGTTCACGACACCTCATGGGATGTTGTTGACACTTAGCATCCAATGTCTAGTAGATTGGATTCTTTTCTTGTCACCTCAATCGAATAAAGAAAATACTGTAGTAAAACCAATAAAATATTATCGCCTGTCTGTCTGTCTGTATTCAACATCCCATAGAACAGAGCTAAATGTTTTTTTTGTCTAGGTATGTACAGTCCTGCCGCCGCATTGGCGTTCCAACAAGACGCTGCCTGTTGCATTCAAGGTTGTGGCCTTGGGAGATGTCGGAGATGGTACTCTGGTTACAGTTCGCGCTGGAAATGATGAGAACTGTTCGGCGGAACTGAGAAATTGCACTGCGGTTATGAAGAACCAAGTTGCGAAGTTCAACGACCTAAGATTTGTCGGCAGAAGTGGCAGAGGTATGCATTTTTTTTCGTATTACTGAAAAAGTGTGTAGTTTATACAAGGAAAGTATATAATTTGCATATTTTTTAAACGTTTTGGGTTTATAAGTTAATTTATGAAAGTAGTGACATTTAAAACATGGGGAAAATATACCAAACGAATAAAATTTGTTTATCAAAAGTGCTGAAAAAATACAAAAATAGCACGAGGCAACTAAATTATGAAAACCTATAAAAGTTATTAAATTATAATAGCTATCGTTACTTTCTCTTGGCAGAAAAATTTTATTTACCTCAAATCTAAATTTCAAACCACAAATTTTTCTTGATGTGCATGACAAGTTTGTTTTGAAGAATATTCAATATAAATTTCATTGAAATTTATTCAGTATCTTCATCAGAGCTTAACGCATCGCGCTAGTATTAGTATTGGAATTATTAGGTAAAAGCCTGTGTAGCAATGTTTTTAACAGATCAATTACCCCCATTGACTTAATAATCAAGGAAAGAAGAGATCTGTTGAAATATTCAGGAGCTTAGGCGCTCGGAGCTTTGTTTTTTGAGTGCTTGCTCTGGGGAGAGAGGGATTCTTTATGAGTGGATGTCTGCATTATACGAAAGTTTAAGATATGTTGTTGGGAAAAACAAATCTATAAAATATAGAGCAATAACCTATAGAAGTTGCGCAGAAACGTATTTGGAATAATATACGAGTGAGTACAAGAACGAAGCATAGTAGCATCTATCTCGTGGTCGAAGTGGTCTCTTTGTTTACTACGAGCTTGACTGTGACCGAAACCTTCCTGAGAAAACTGGCAAGTCATTGAAATAATTAAAAAAAATCCACGAATTAATAAAGTCCGCCAATCTGCACTGGAGCAGTTTGGCGGAGGTAGCCCTGTTCTTATCTCTAACTGAACATTGGTGAGTAGGCTTTGGCCAATAGTGGGCAGTTACAGGCAGCTACTTGTCTTTTTCTAGTATTATAGATATTGGACAGGATATAATAAGCATTATAGACAATATGGCCGTACAGCTAATCCTGAGGCAGAGGTCTAGAAACTAATTTGGAGTATAGGTGAGTTTGTTACAGTCAGTCTATCACTACTATGACCCCTACCAAAGATCCAAATGTTCGTAATTTTAGAAAAATTAAGTTTAACATTACCTCTTGACAGAGTATCGAACACACTGCTATTCTAGCTATTTGATTTTTATTATTGTATGAGCTTTTATTCTAAGATTTCTTTAACTAATTATTAACACCTTTGTCACTTACTAGACACATGAATAAATATTCATGTAGAAAGTTCTGATTGTATTCAAATCTAATATAATAAAATAAAAAAAACTATCCGAATATTCATTTGTTTACATCAGTTTATTTCGATTAAAGTGTCTCGCCACATAATTGTGTAATAAAAATAAAAGCGGTCAATTGCCTCGATTGTGTGTTGGTGTCTCGACGTCGGCACTTATAGTGATTCTGAACTCGGTTGATTTGACGGTCGATTACGCAACCGCGCACAATAAATAAGCACTACTTTGAAACTTTGAATTTTGAAACATATTTTAAACATTCGCTCATCTATATATATAATTAAAATATAAGTGTCTGTTTGTAATTCCAAATTATAAACGATAAGATGAAGACGAAAGTATGAACGATACTTCCATAAAAAAAAAACAATTTTTAAACGGTTAGACCGATCTTAACGGTCGCGGTGGTAGCTAGTTCATATGTAAATAAATAATAAAAATATATGCATGTACACAAAATACGTTGTTTAAGCGTTTTTGTTATGGACTCAGAAAAAAAGAAAGTGCCACAAACGCCCAGACCCGAGAAAATGTAGAAAAAGTGTTTTCTACATTGACCCCACCAATTGATCGAATCCGGGACCTCATAGTGGGCAAAAACCGGTATGTACCTCACTAGTCCACGGAGGTCGTCATATTTAAACAATTATTTTCTTTGTGGCAAACTTTGGGGGAAGTCTATGGTTTGCAGTGGACTCTTGATGGGCTGTAAAGAAGAAGAATTACTTGAAATGCATTTATAAAACGATCTATCCAAGGCGTAAGTAATCAAGTCATTGCGGCACTTGTAGCACTTCGTAATTACGGCTCCTCTTACAAAGTTAAGTCTTGTAAGTGATACTTTGCGTTTCTTACCTATGAATTGCAATAAAACCATTACATTAGACAGTAGACACACTTCTTTTGCACTTGTATATCTTGTTTGGGGATTAAAGTGGAAATATTTTCTTTTCCACTTCTTCCTTAGTCTCGATCTTACCAGCGTTGGCAGCGCTGATGATAACTCAATGATGTGAAAATATCTTTATATTATAAAAGTGAAAGTAACTCCCTCTATGAGCCTGTTTCTAACATTTTCATTGCTTAACTGCTGAATGAATCTGGATAAAATTTGATGATTTGTTAGACATGAGGTATTGTTTTTTAATAAATCTGAGGGTACGACAATGCTCAGTGTCGAGTGGAGTCATCACGGATCATAATATAATATAAAAAATAAGGAAAAAATTTCAGAATTTCAGTTACATTTTAATTTTTGTTTCCTGGATATTTCCAAATAAAAAGAAAAAATAAAAAATCGACCCACTAGGGCCATCTTCCAACTCGGAACCCACGTCGTATCGTGGTGATGCTCTTACCTCCGAGCCACCGCATCTCACCCACATCGCTTGAAATTTTATTATAATTTTTAGTATGAAATAAAAGAATAGAACAGGTTACAGTATAAAAACAAACATCGAAATTCCTATCGTTCGAATATTAAGTATATGATGCATCAATTAAAAGTAAAAGAGTTAAGTTTAGGGCCGCGCATTTGGCGATCTGTTTTCCGTGGCTACCCTGTATGGGATGACGCGTAAACATACGTATGTTTTTTCACACATTTTTCTCTGTAACTTTGTTCAGATATACTTGTACTATGTAGTCTTTTAATTTAATAGCATTGAACACTTTTTGTATGACAAACCTTATGGACGTAATATTTGTAACTAAGGCAAGGGTTGTATTCTTAAACTATTTCGATTCTACATTGATACAAATAGCGAGGAGAAAACTTTAAGGTTAGGGGTCGCGAACAGCGCTGAACTGTAAGGATGCCTCGCTTCTCATATTCAAATAGTGCAGGGGAGTTAACGAAGCGGGCAGCGTAGGGGGGTCGCGGCTGGGTGGGGGGTTAGGGGGGGGCGCTACTTGTGTGAAACATCAACAGACTCCCGCTCTCGTTGTGATGAGGGCGCGATTACTGTGTCAGTGCACAGGGTAAACAAAAGATCTTTAAATATTCTATCGGTTATTATTAATGAGTTTCTTAATGTCTTAAGTATTTTAAACGAATTAATTTTTTAAGGGTTCGGTATGAGTACCTATTTTTCCATTTATTGCCGCATCACTGCTTAGGTAAACTAATACAAAATGCCCTTAGTCCTAGGTGGACTATGTGTTCTCAATACTCAATAATTTATTGCGTTCTCATGTGTGTACAGAAGTTCTTAAAATAAAATTTTAGTATCAACATGAACCCGAATAGTGCACAGCAATTTTTTGTAACATTCATAACAATCGTTTGCTCATAGCGGAATTCGAACTTACAACCATTAGCTTCGAATACAAAATAACTAACTTCTTGGCTATTGCGTCGTTAACTTACTTAACTTTTTCCTAACGTAACTCTTTAATGACAATCTGCATACCTATATAGTCAGTTACTGTTTATGAGTACATCAGTGGCGGTACGTCTATAGAAAATAGGAATTCCATACTAAAAACTGCTAATACCTTAAAAAACATATCAAGAAAACTTAAAAATGAATTGATTTTATTTTTTTTGATTAAAACAATATTTGTAATCGATATAATAATAATCGGCATTCTAATACCGGAATTAAATACTTTAATATCTTTTTCATTTACTCGATTTAGAAGAACTTTGGCAATGTTGCGTTTACTTTAAGAATACATAATAAATAACAATAAGGTAAGGGTAGCGGGTTCGAAATCTGCCAGGAACAAACATTTCTGTGATGAATACAAATCGTTATACACTAGTCATTTATGTTTATGCATATATAAATATTATCTATGAAAATATTCATGTCTGTACTGTTGATTGTACAATAAGACGACAATATTCTCACCAACCGTAACGTTGTCTCAAATGAGTTTCGGTGAAATGTGTTCGGTGAAAATTACGTAAATATAGAAAAAACTATAAAAAAGTCAATAAATTATATAAATAAATCAGTAAATTATAAATAAATCAATTTTAATGAGTGCGGGGTGGGAATTGTTCATACGTAAGTTATCAAAAATATTTAATATTAGAAGTTAAGTATTTATTTGTATCGAAGAATCGAGTACTTGAAATATCGGGTAATAAATAATGACACAATATTTTAATGAAAAATTTCTATCTTGAAAGGAAAGCTCTGCCCTAAACTGTTTCAAGATTACTTATTTTATAATTTTAGATTTTAAGTCCCCTTTCTCATTTATATCTATTCTTATATTCGATATATTCAATCCACTTTAAGCCGAAAGATGAAAATGGTAGTGTGAATTCATGTGTTCCATTAAGACGCAGTTTTTAATTTTTCCGTCAAGTCCATTATTGATTTCAATTATTTAACTAAAATAAATATAATATATAAATTTCATATTTCAATAAATAAACTCATAATCAATTCAAGAGGCATTCATTGTACGTGTAGTACCAGAACCATTGTCATAATTATAATATTTATTAAATAGCGTCAATCACAAATAGCAAAAGCAGCCTGTCAAATATTTAAAACTTTTCGTTAAAGTAAAGAGGTTTAGGCAGTATTTAGAAAAAATTGTACAGCAAAAATAGATTACATTGTTTTTAAATACTTCCCAATCAGCAGAGTGCGGAATGGATTTTATTTCAAAGTTTTACATTAGTAGCCTCATTATCATTTCTTAAAACAAACAAACGTTCCTGGCCACTACGAAAAAACCAATATAGAACTGAACGGCTAAAGTGGAAAAGAAGTTAAGAGGTGTCTATTTGTCACGTTCCTTCCTGAACAACGCTCTGCTTTCCAATTAAGGGTAAGCGCTCTCTTTGTTTATCTTAAATTGCGAGAAAATCTCACTCAAATTATCGAGCTAAAGGACGAAGGGGAGATCGGTGCCCCGCGGAACATAACTTTTGTTTCTTTTCAGAATAAAAAAGTTGCCTATCTAATGTTGACGGACGGGCGTGGGGAATTTTTAATAAGCGAAAAATTTAATGAGGGCTCGGACCTTTTTGCTTCGGTTGCCCGTGTCAGCATTACACTCAGGAAATGGACATACGTCTTTTTGAATTTCGTAAAAGAATTTAAGTCAATAAGCGTGAAGATATATAATTAAAAATATTATTATTAAGTGTCTTGTGTTATATAACGGTCTTGTTTTACGGTAGTTTACTGGAGGACTTTGGTCTCTCTTGTAAGGGAGGCTTTCCATAATCGCTACATCATCTTACCTCTTAGATGCTGCTACCTGTCACCGGTCTGCTAATTTTGGAGTTTAGTGTTAGGTATATAATTATTGTAAGAAATTAAACTTGTATATTAATAACATAAATACATTCATACATACACACATATCGGCCGGTTAAAGTCCAGTGCAGGACATAAGCCTCTTTTATAGGGAGGATTTGCCATAATCGCTACGCATGGCAAGCAGATTGGCGATCGCACTGCCAGACCACTCGCACCTCAGACGCTGCTGCCCATCCTCGGTCTGATTATTTTGGTCTGATATTTTTGGAGATAGTTATCTCGCCATCTATTGGTTGTCATAATGATATTCAAGGCTGATACCCTTAGTCGCCTCTTACTACATCCCCGGGAAGAAAGGGAGGGGTAATATTATTACGCTTATACCACACGGAATTATAATAATAATTCCGTGTGCTGTAATATATTGATTACTTGAATATTAATAATATTCAAGTAATTAAAATTATTCATATATTTTTGCTCACGTGGACTGAACAATTTATTATGGAGAGGATTTACGTAAAATCTGTTCTTAGTGTACGTCTACATCGCTAAATCAGTAACTATGCTAAATTTCAAGTCAATCGGGTGTATAGTTTTAGAGATATATCGTGAGTAAGTGATATTTCTCTTATCTATATTAAAATAATAATAAATAACAAATATCTTCACGCAAATCCTAATAATCTTAATTATTAAAATAATAATAAATATCTTCACGCAAATCCTAATAATCTTAACTAAAGAGTAGTTTAGTCTAGACAATTAAGTCCCTTCGACCCACCTTCCACCTAAGATATTTTCGGAACAACGTGACAGGTGGTGAGCCCGTCGCCGTCTTTATGTCCAAGCTAACGACATAATTCGTACATATGTTTTTGAAAAACCCATTGGTATGAGTCTGCCACTTGGGGATCGAACTCTGGTCTCTTGACTCGAAATTCCGACCACACAACCACTCGGCTATCGTGACTTCTTATCTATATTGATTCTTTTATCTATATTTTGTATAGATAAGTGAATCAATATAGTACTCGATGTATTAAATTTCACTTTCTGAGATAATATTACGGGTAATTAGCAACGTGAAATTATAGGCTACTATGTCACTTATAATTTTCCAGGCATATTTTATGTCTTTCGGAATGCCGTCACAATGAGTTTTGTCAGGTCGGTTTATAATTTTTTAAAGTCAATATCTATACTTCTAAACATCGTATATCTTCACTTATTTTCCAACACAGGGGTAGCCAGAGATTTAGATAATTCAGTCCTTTCGATCTACTTTTTTTTTCATGTCCAAGCCTACGATATAAACCATGCATAAGTTTTGAAAAAAGTCATTAGTCCGAACCTACCTCCTGGGGATCGAACTCGGGTTTCCAGACTCGAATTCCAATCAACTAACTCGGCTATCGTCACTACTCCTACAAAATATTTGTTAAAATAATGTATAAGGAATATATATTTTCATCTTTTGAAGTACGTGATTAGTTCAAACCTTATTATATCGCTCAGCTGTGTAAGAGGCCAATTTAGCGCACCAGTAGTCAAGAAGCGACATCTGCTAATCGATTGATTGACCCCACTTTAGAGCTATCGTGTCGATATAAAATACGCCTGGGGGTCTTTCTCCCCAGCGTTTCTTAAGTTCTTTTAAATACGTTGGATAAGGTAACTTCGTTATATTTGTATTTTTTACTTGGTACTTACAATAAGTACAAAAATGTATATTTTTAAACAACTTGTAACATGTCATGTTCTTATTAAACGCTTGCAATGCGTCCTATTATGCGTGTAAATCAATCCAAGCAACCTCTAATAAAAAGGGTGGTTCAAGACAAAAATCGAAAGACGGAGTCAAACCTGCGACGTGCCTTCCCCTAATCGTGTCCAAACTAATCTTAAATTTATTGTTCAGACAGTTATTATGACAATATGTCAGTTGATCGTGAGTCATAGATGTATCGTATAAATTAAATTCAATAAAATTGCAAGATCCGCTAATGAGTTAAAACTGCTCAACAAACATATGAAATTCCCATAAAAGAAACGTTTTAGAAAGTGTTTTACATTAAGCACAATTATCAATATTATTCTCAAAATTGAAAATTTTTGCGAAATATAATTTGCGAGAAGACAAGTACGCCCTCAATATATATACATCTCGCCTGCCCTCGCCCCACGACGTAGAAAATATTTTTTTTATAAGAGCGGCAGCGAAAAAGATCTCGGCCTCACCTTTCATTATTAACTGGAGAGATTCCCCTTTGATGCAGAGTACCTGTGGCCCTCATACTAAATAATGATTTTAAATTTGCCCTGTTATTTTAAAGCCTTTAGTAAGCTTTTATGGAGATTATTTATCATAAATTTGTATAAGAGTCCTCACTTAAGGTAATACGTACGAAGCTTATTTCAATCATTCAAAGCGCCTGTAGAGATGTTATTTTGTGGATTAAATTTGATGAAATAGGTTTAGATAAATTTCGTTGTAGATTTCATGATTTATTTAATATAGCATTTATAAAATTAGGCTTGGGTTATTTTAAGATTTATTTAATACAATATTTATAAAAGTAAAACTTTTTGTATGACGATGACAATTACATCGTGCAGTTTGTCCTATGTATTGATTTGCCAGGTAATAATATTCCTAATATAAATATTTTCATGTAAAGCGGTCAAGTTTTAATAATTCTCTAAATAAACTCTTGAATTAATAATAAAACCTTTGAATTTGTCTGTCTTACATTCTAACTACGATAAGCCATTGAATGTTTTATTAAATTACCTACTTATATTAATTAGATTATTTTTATAAAACTTCACAAAACAGACTCCATTAGGGGAAGTTAATCATTATATAAAGATATTAAAGTCGAATGCATTTCAGGCAATGCAAACTTTATAAATGGTTTCATAAAAACATTTCTTCTAACAAAGAAAATACATTTTATCTGATTATTATAACAATCTACTGATATTGTTCGCACCCTTTTGCTAGCGGGGACAAATTTTAATTTTCATTAATTTTGGCGATACGCTAGAAGCACCGAAAAAAATATTAAAAGAAATTGAGACAAGCTAGCGAGACGCCAAAACCGCCTGTTTAACAGAAAGGGAGACGCGGGGACTTCTTTGCAACGTGGCCCGTCTTTTTCAAGTTGTTCTCTTTCCGTTTTTAATTATTGAACCACTCATTCCTAATTATTGTTATTAGCGCTAGGGTGAGTGGTGAAAATTGAGGGTCTCGACGAGTAATATTGACCGCTCCGCTGAGGTGAGTCCCGGGGGAGATTTTTAATTGTGCCGCCTTTTGACTTCTCTCGTGTTCTTTTAAGACGCTTCAATAAACTTGGATTTTACGGCGTCTCGCTCGCTTTAGTGAGCATTGCTGTGCTTATTTTTATTTATTTGTCTGGTTTTTTTTGGATCAACATGCCTTATGACTTGTAGTATTGTGTTTAAATGAAATAAATAGTAAAAAATGTTACGGCAACATTAAATCGCTATAATTTTTAATACGGTTCACGTTTTTATTTTGTTTTTAATATTTTATTTGTAAAGTAATTAAAAAACTAACGTTGTTATTTGGCTGAAACTAATAAATATATAACAATAATAAATGGTATGATAAATATTTCGTATTTTAACTAATTTTTTATAATAAATATATTGAATAATCACGATTTTGGTTTGGTAGAACTTCGTCTACTGCTATTGTACTAACTGAAATACTTCTTTACTCATTTCTATTACAATCAATTATTCAGACATTACTTAAGTTCTAAGGTATCTGATTTGCATATTATCATCATATTGCCAACCACAACGGCTTAGACTTTTAAGAAATAATTTTATTTCTGATGAATTTTTAACTACTAGGTAATATCGTTTTTACTTGTTACTTTTACTTGTACAGTTTAATGCAACAGCCTCATAAACATATTGTAGGTAGGACGAATGTAAAATTAAAATTAAGAACAGCGCCCTGGCCTTGCGTTAGTAAAACTTCTTAATACTTAAAGTAACAAATACAAGTTTTTAAATTAAAGAGTTGCAAAAGGGATAACAGATGGCGCCTATGCCAATACACGCCTTGTGTATTGGCATAAGTAACATAAAAGAGAATACAGAGTTAAAATTTCAACTGATGCGTGTAAGACACGGTGGCTCGGAGGTAAGAGCGTCGCCACGGATCGGCGAAGCTCGCGGGTTCGAATTCCGCCCGTGTCAGTTGAAACTTTTTTCTCTTTAATTTAATAACATAAAAGTTCAGTATAAACATGCTTTACAAAATCAATAAAATTGCATAATAAAAATGCAAGTTTATCCTCAAATAGGCTTCATATATGCTTACGGCTTAGTGATCACCGCACAGTCAATTTGCTAATGTCCTTAATGCGTATCGGTCCGCATTACGTATTTTATATCCAAATTGCCAGACCCTGATCTGAAAATCCTCAGTAAGCCGTGAAACCGAGATCAAAGGAGCCCGCTACCATTACGATTGTGGCTCATTTTTTATTTAGCTCCGGATACGAGGAACTCTTATCTTATCGCGGCTCCCGCTTACTTTATGACGTTATAAAGCTGATTTTTAATCTGACGTGCTCGGAAAATTGTCTGGAATGATTTTACTTTGCCGGGGGGTTTGGCGGGGGCTTAATTTCGTTTTACATACGGGATAGAGTGTTTTAAAATTTTGATTGTAAATATTCTAAGTGATTAAAGGAGACATTTATCACACAAAGTAAGTAAATAAGGATAAAATTCCTTATTTACTTATTTTCTTACTTAATTAATATATCGGTTTGTAGAAATCCACATCTGTACATTTCTCCCGTAAGAAGGATTTACTATAAACGCTCGCTCGGCAAGCGGATTGTCCATTGCAGTATCAGATATTTAAACTAGTAGTAGACAGAAGTTCCTGCCAGTCACTGGAATGATCTTCTACATCTGAAGGTGGTTTCGCTATTTGTCGGTAGGTATTGACTTTATAAAGCTTTTTCTCCTTGTAACCTCTTATGTCACTCACCCTAAGGAAAGGTGTGGTAAATTCTTTACGCCGACAACAAACGATGTCTATTAAGTATAATTATTATATAATATTACTTAACTAAGTATTAATATATATAATAAACATATTAGATTATAAATTAATAATGTCAATTTCGTTTGGTTTAATTACTTAAGCCTCTGTAATGCCATGAGAAGTGTTGAATACTGCTAAAATAACAAAAAATTTAACAACGAACTCGTCATCTTTCTCACCTTCACGCAAAATCCCATACTGGGGTAGGCAGAGGTCTGAACAGTGTCAACAAGTCTTTTCGACTCACTTTACACCGAAGTTTTTTTGGGACAAAGGGTGGTTCTATTATCCTCTTGATGTCCTTCTTGGCTAACGATACAATATAATTACATAGATACATATTTTAAATTGATTAATATCAAAATATACATCCATCACTCGAGTACATCCAGATTCATTACACAAATGTTTGCTCCTACTGGGATTCGAACCCACGACCCTTAGCTTCGAGCGCATAAATTACATAAAATAATTTAATGTAAACGCTTCAACATACCGTTTAAAACGTAAATAAAATATAGCAAAGCACAATAAAAGCTATGCATTACAATATCCACCCCTGTAGAACATATTGCACCCAGCACGTGCGACACACTTCATAAACTGTGGATATTGATCCTCGGCGCGAGGGGGCGCCGTTGCTCTTCATAAAAATATGTTTGCATCAAATAACTTCGTTTATGCAACACTAAGTTCAATTTAATTTTTTAAGATGATAAAAAATGTTTTTATTCTATGACTAAAGACGAACCATGTACGAAAGTTTTCATAGAAAAGTTTTGCAACACGTAGCATTCTGTAGACTTTTACATTTTTTAAATTGCCAAACATAGCGAGAAGTTTGGCGATCCTCACTCACACTATAAATTCTACTTTTGGTTACCTGTTTGCTTATTTTGAACCTAGTTCTTCGATTCTCGCAAATTATCGTTTGACACTAGAGTATTCAAGGCCATGGATATTGACGACGAAGTATCACTTTAAACGCAAATGCTCATCACCGTCTGCATTTAAAAAAATTTTTTTTTGGTGTTCTTCTGAATACATTACAATTACACTATATAAACTAGTTTCTAATTGGTTCAGTAGCTTATGAAAAAATATTTTATACTATTCAAACCCAAAACTTATCCGCGATAAGCCAAACGTACCAATGACAGCAGTCTTCTTTATGCTATGTCTTACAATGGATTATTTACTGGTCATTTAGAATTAGAACAAAATATAGATAAGTACTCACATTACCCGCTATTTTATTTCCTTCTCTAGATAATAAAGTCGAATTGATGTTCTACTCTATGGTGGAGAAGAATATCGGCGAGAGTCTGAAACTTTAAAACTGTAAAAAGCTTTAATTTGAAAATTAACAGCAAATTATTGTTCGGTTTAAAAGCAAGCTCGCTTGACAGTCACATATTTTAATCAAGTTAATGAAATATCAATTGTGCATGATATATTAAATTTTTCATTAAGTTTATTAAAAGATTTTGAACCATTAAACATTAAAATTAAAAGAAAAATCAATACAGGTCCAGGCAATGAAGTCATTTCAATCGACCTTTCACTGTGGCAATTTTTTGGGACAACGTGACCGGTGGTGAGCCCGTCGCCGTTTTTCTGTCCAAACCAACGTTACATTATATAAATCGTATACATATGAATAAACTCTGTTCTCTGGATCGAACTCTGGTCTCTTGACTCGAATCCCGTTCACCCAACCACTCGGCTACCATGACTCTTAATACTGGTATAGTTTTTAAAAAAGAAATGATAAAAATGAATTTATACTCGTAAGCTTATTCGAAAATACATGTAACGCCGTGAAGTCGGCGCAAATGCCGTAGGGAGTGTAGACGAAAGTCTTTTATGAATAGCTGAAATGATTTATGCAGTGTGTGTGCGTTGAGTCCCTTTATTTTTCTCCAGATGTTTTCGCCCTTTGATACAGACGCCAACACTTTTGTTACGTTGAAAATGTTACCTTGCGAGCAAGGGTAGTAAATTAGAATACATGAAAAGTACAAGGATCAATTCGCAGTATTGTTCTAAATAAATAAATAGAGCTAAAGATTTAAAAGTCACGATAGCCGAGTGGTTCAGTGATCGGAATTTCGAGTCAAGAGACTCCAGTTCTATCCCCAGGTGGCAGGCTCGTATCAACGGGTTTTTCAAAAACTTATGTGCGAATAATATCGTTGGCTTGGACATAAAGATGGCGACGGGCTCACCACCTGTCAAGTTGTCCCGAAAATATCTTCGGTGGAAGGTGGGTCAAAGGGACTTAATTGTCTAGACTAGACCTTTGTCTACCCCTTTATTGGGAATTGCGTGAAGATATTTTCATTTTAATTTTTTTTTACTATATAACAGTATTATTCCAATTTCTATAAATAAGTTCTCGGGAGTTTGGCATTTGCTAGCGTATCGGCACACTTTTACCGTTCACTTTTTGTCATAACGATTTGGGTCTCTTCTTTACAGCCTTTAAAAATACATTGCAGGTCATGGTCATCCTCCCATAAATGACTTAGCAAGTGTAACGGGGACCACAATTCTAGACAGTTTTGGTAGATTCTATATAAAAACATTTTGGTAGAGATACCATAGTTAAATTAGAAATTTGTGTATAAATTAAGGTATAGTTTTTTTGTCTATACTATGTAATACGAGAAAAGTTCTCATTATCTAATTTTGGCGTTGAGTTTATGATTGTTTTATGTAAACAAGCGGGCAGCCGCTCATTTTGGGCTGGTAATCGGGGAGGGTTTTGGGTGAGGGGTGGTGTTTATGACGTTTTCATGGCCGGAGAACCATCGCCGTGGCTTTTGGCCAACAGCCAGGTTCAGACAACGCTTGCTCCTCCATTCTTTTATTTAGATCTAAATGCAAATTTGAATCTAGCAAAAAGCTTTTGATATTATATTTAATTTTAAAGGAACGAAACCGATATTATTTGGTTAGAAATATCTTTCACCGAGTAGGAGTATACACCTTTAAGGAATTGTGTGGTAGTAAATATAATGAAATTTTTTAAGTATTTGATTTATTCGATTTTTTTATCATTTACACTTGCAAAGTGATTTTAACATAATTGGATAATCTAGATATCTATTCATGTAAATTCAATTGAAGTGTCTGTTTGTGAAGTGAAGAGTAACATAGGATACGTTAATTTTAGAAAAAATAATAAGAATTGTGCGTTAAATTTTAAACGGGAAACGTCGCGGTACGCAGCTAGTAGGTGCAAAATATTTTGTGATATTTGTTAATATCGTAGGATAGATAGTTATAGTGAGATTTTAGGTAGTCTACGTCCCGTAGAATTATCGTAGCGAGTTAGTAGAATGCTACGACTTTTTTGTGGGTGAAAAAATACACTTGTTTTTTTAGATGGAACACTTTGTTTTAGATAGAATTTTTGTAATAGTAGATATGATAGATTTGAAATAGTAGATCGAGTCCCCAGAATTTATTGTCCTTATAAAGCTATGGCATCGATTGTTCGAGCGCTTGGCGTCGTGTTTGCGGTTGCTTTGCGGCGGATGTGTTACAATGCCAATTCTACTATCACTCTCCACCTGTTATGTTGACGAAATGACTTTATCGCCCAGACCTATGCTAACCCCAGTATTTTAAATGGCGTGAAGATATTTTTTAATACATTTCTAAATAATTGTCAATATTTTGGCACTACGGTTTATTGATATCGAATTATAATAATCGTTTGAGAAATGGTGTGAAATGTATGTGGTGTGTGGTGTGTGGTGGTGGTATGAAATATCATCTTATTTTTCTTTCCCTTCATTTATCAAAAATTCACTATTGTACATAGGCCTCCAACAAACACCGCCACAAAGGAGGCAGAAGGAGGCAGGGAGCACAGGGAATGGTCCTGTGCCATCAACTCCCTGCAATATTATGCAGGTCTTCGCTCCATCTAGTAGGTGGACGGACATCTAACAATCGAGAATCTTTCTAGAATATGAGACCTTTCTAATATATAAAGTACTAATATTCTCATGATATAGTTCATAATCCTTTTGACGGTATCTTTCCGCTTTATAAAATGAACAACTGTCTTTAAAATATCAGGTGTCTAGTAGCTAGCATACGTATCACCAAGAAATTTTTATCTTGTCATACATCAAACAATAAAACAAAAGCCGCAAATACTAAGATTTTTTAATTTAGGTATACGTCGTTGTATAATATTAGTATGTTGTACTCGTATAACGACATAAAAGTAATTTAATTATTACAGTTTGAAAAAATAGCAACTATCTATAAAACTCTTTAAAAATATCTAACAGCAATACAGCTCTATAAGTTGTATTTTTAAGAAAATGTTTCCCGTTTCCTTGTGAACTTCGAGATATACAGTATTTACAACTCTTGTGTTACAATGTAGCAAGCTTTCAAAATGTCAAGTCAATATTTATCAAATAACAACTTCATTATAATAATATTACATTATAATATATCATCAAAGTAAATTAATAAAACATTATGGCAGCATATAAGAACGTTTATTAACCAACATGATTATCGAAGACATGATTTATGGCTATAGAAATGGCTAGTCAAAATATTTTCCCCTTTTAAATCTAGAAAGGAATCTGTCGCAACGTGGTGGCATGCGGCACGTCTTGCACGAACGCCACAAATCAGCTTTGCTGTCGTCGGCTACAAATAATTGTTGACAATCCCAACCAGAATTCTTAACGCATTCCGCAAGGCTTGCATCTCGCCCGTTTGCTAAATGATCTAGCGGCGCGCTGCAAATATTTGCTGGAATTCAAATTATTATTTAAGCAAACAGTACTTAGGTGACCAAGCCTTGTTTGACGCAAATTGACAGCGCATTTATAAATCTGTAATATATAACGATTCTTCTTGTTTATTTTTATTGGAAGAATACAAGTAATGCAAAAAAGAATTTTCACAAAGTTTTGTACTTTGCTTTCTACATATTTACATAAAGTTTTTCCTATATATACCTATATCAACAATCAGAAATAAACATTGGCAATAATGCATCAAGTTGCGGTTAATGCCTCTTAGTCCGTAATAATTCTATTTTTAATTATACCTTAGAAATCGTAAGATAACATTTGTTACACTCGTGCTTGGCATAAAAAATGAGTAAGAGTGTATACTAAGCGGACGAATAGACTAAGACACTACAGAGGCTAAGAAGTCTACCGATTAGCATCAATAATATATAAAACTCGAATCAACCTTCATACATTCTATATCGTATGAAATATCTAGTATCTAACACTATACAATTTCACAGGAAAATCATTCACCCTGACCATCATGTTGGCGACTTCACCACCACAAGTGGCAACCTACCAAAAAGCTATCAAAGTGACGGTGGATGGGCCGAGAGAACCCCGTTCAAAAACGCGCCATCATGGCTTTCATCCCTTCCACTTCGGACCAAGATTCGCACCAGACCCACTTATGGGCTCGTTGCCTTTTAAGTTATCAGGTAAGTGTTTGGTTTTTAATTTCAGAAATACTAATAAGTGCAGATGTAATCATTTTCCAGGTGGTTTAGCCTATGTAATCTCAATGTCTGTCTAAATTTGTCCTTAATTTCTGGGACTTGACGAAAAAATTAAAAAGTATCCAATCTCTTAGTCAACTGTATGTTTAAATTTCTTTTACCTCGTTGTATTTTAGATTGTTACATACATTTATATATACATACAAATAGCGGCCTCTTAAAGTCTAGTGTTTGTCTAGTGTTTGTTTGCATGCGAGGTTTGCCATAATCACCGCGCTAGGCGAGGCAAGTTTGCTTGTTTGGTGTAATGTTATAAAAATTAACGACGAATATATTATAAAATACATAAAAAATTTAAAATAGCAATTGCTTAGTTGCGTCGGTTTATGAATTTTGTCTAAAGGACTTAAGAAGAAGGATTTCTTATGTTGGAGAAGATACACTTGTTGTATACGTTGTCTCGACATACATACACATTACACTAGCATTCCCACCGACGCAGTTTAGGAGCAGTTTGAGCACTCGTAGGAATCCAAGCATGCCCTTTTAGTGAACAATTCAGTTCCATAGCATTTCATTTATCCTTGATAGACTGAAATTTTATTCTTGTCAGGACAACATTTATTATGAATCGCAAGTGGAATGAAAGATCCTGTATCTTGCCGAAAGTGACGACGTTATACAAACTTATTCATTTTTTTTTATTTTGTTAATTTGGCGGGATTCTTAACCGGTCGGTACGATATGTCCAAATAATCCAACTTACGATAGAAAATTAATCTCGTTAAGAGGATACTTAAGGTCGGTGTAAACAACAATCTGGATTATAGAAACGATAAGGTTATGGGGACTTAAGGTTTGTTACGCGACGTCGTACATTATAATTCATAAAACCTCTCGAGGTCTTTATCATAAAAATCCTTACAAGTATGAATGACATGCTCACATTTAAAAACTAAGTTTGGTTTAATTTGGCTATAGCTAAGACATAAATAAAATTATCATGATTGCTTTACGACGCACATGTTGCACTCTATATTCAAAATAATATACTACAAAATCCTTTATACACCATATATTGCACTGGATTATATGTGTTTAAATATACGTATAATCTATTGTCTGCTTCCAAATTAAAGGTACTTTATCACGTTGGTAGTATCGTCACGTTGCCTTACTTTTAGTTAGGGTTGGCATAATCTGTGATCTATAAAATCATAATACGTATCAAAATATAAGTTAATGTGTATGTGTGTTTATTTTATATAATTTTAAATATGTTTGTACCGGCAGAATAAAAGCGTTGCAGCAGTATTGTTAGAGCATATTTTCTGAGTCCGACTGCAATCCAATAATTGATTCTATTTTTTGTCACGATAGCCGAGTGGTTGGGTGGTCGGAATTTCGAGTCGAGAGACCCGAGTTCGATTCCCAGGTGGCAGGCTCGTACCAATGGGTGTTTCATAAATTTATGTACGAATTAAATCGTTGGCTTGGATATAAAAGATGGCGACGGGCTTACCACCTGTCACGTTGTCCCGAAAATATCTTCGGTGGAAGGTGGGTCGAAGGCACTTAATTATCTTGACTAGACCTCTGTCTACCCCCGTATTGGGAATTGAGTGAAGATATAGATTCTATTTTAAATTGTAATTCTTAGCTCTCTTTTATATGTATTGTTTTGTGGTAACGAATAATTCTACTTTATTCCTTTCTTCTTCAGTATTTGAATTAATAGGTAACATTAATTTTGATGCCCCTGAATTTGTACGGGAGAAATAAAGTTAGTTACGGTGACGTTGTCCTACTTTAAACACGTCTCGTATCCTGTACCAACTTAATCCAAGGTAAACTCATGTTAGTATATATATTAAACAAAAAACAAATTTAAAAATGTACTAAGACGGGCGGGATGGCAGTTAAACATCTTCACGCCATTAATAATACTTGGGGTAGACAGAGGTCTAGACAATTAAGTTATTTTGACCCACCTTTCAACGAAGACTTTTTTTGCACTAGCTGTCGCCATCTCTATGTCCACTATCATTTTGAACCTTGTTACCGGTTCGTCATCCTCGTCATCATCATAACGACATGTTAGAGTACATTGCAGGACAACACACCTCTTCCATAAGGGACAGTTTATTATAATCGCCACGCGTAAGAGGATTGGCGATCGTAGTACCAGATACCTTCTACCTTAGACGCTGCTGACCGTCACTATTCTGTTGAATTTTAGTTAGATATTCTACCGACGTAAAAGCCTGAAAAAAGGCTTTGGATATCGATAGATAAAAATACTAGACCAAAATTAAGCAAACCGGTGCCAGGCAGCATTTAAGTTGCGAAGTGCATGGCGATTTAGAAAATCCTCTCTAAGAGTCCTTGAGGTGTCCTGTACTGGCTTTAAAATTAAGCCAGCAAGTAAGTAATTAACAGTGGACATTGGACTGTTTTTCTCATCCGCCTATAATTACTCTAGTAACAGACATAGGATTATACCGTATTGACCGTACTCCAAACAAAATACCTCGCAACTTAGACCCCGCCGCTTATTTCTGTTACAGTGGAAGTGTACGCTGAACTATAACTGCAACTTTAGGTTGGGACGAAGCGGCTGGCCATGGCCTTTTAAAAGAAAAATTTAATTCTGTTGCAACTCAGTTGATGTTACTAAAAACCAAACTAACGTAATACGGCCGGTAAAAGCGCTCATAAGGAGGAATTGCCCTAATCGTCATCTATCGGTAGTCACTACTGTTTTCAAGGCTTTTTACGATACCCACGGGACGAATGGGTGGTGGCATATTTTTAGGCTGACACCACCACGGTATCTGGTAGCTACTTAAGAAAACGACTACTTCTTATGCGGCAATAGCCTAATGGTTTAGGGTGCGGACTGTGAACATAACGTCGCAGGTTCGGGCTCCGCCATTCGACTATTGACGTAAACCAACTCCAGACACAAGCATTGCAGCTTAATTGGAGTGGTTAATAGGAATACATTACTAGTAATGTTATTCGGCATTGCTGCTATTCTTTTTTTAAAAAAAACTTATTAAAGTTTTGGATCGCTTTTCAATTATTTGCGCCCAAAACACTGTTTGCTAATGCTATACATACGTATTATTTTTCTTGAATTGTTTTGTCATGTGTCATGTGTCTAGTAACATTGTGTCATGTTGTATAAAGTTAAAACTATATAAAATAAATATTTCATAAAAATATCACTCCTAGTTGACTGTTGTTGCATGTAAAGGTTTACATATAACTTCATATATGTATATTTTCATACAAGGGCGTTATGTCCCGCGGCGCTAGTCACCTGGAGTAGAACGAACATTCCCATCTATTGCATATTAAATTGTCAGCTTGGACCGTTGTCACTTCCCTGTGTCCAACACTTCAAAAGGGGATTTAATTTGGATGAAAAGTTTCGAGCAACAATTAATTATTAGTTCCGACCCTCTTTTGACACCGGCAAGACGCATTGAGAGGTTTTGTGATGCTTTCTTCCATCGAATATTGCGGATAAATAATTGAGTTCTTGTAAATAATCAGTAAAGGATTTGTATTCGATATAATTGTAAAATACATGAAACTATTAATCAATTGTATTGGAAAAGTTACTTTGAATTCGATCTGCTACAAAAGGCATAAATGTGGAAGTTTGTGCGTTCGGATGTTGAGATCTTTCGATGTAGATTACTTAATTAAGTCAAAAAATGTCCTAACGGATAGCTATCACAAGAGTAATGAGTTGGCTTTAAAATGGTATATTTTAGGATTTGAAACGTTTACTGTGTACATATCTCTCTTATTTTTATTTCATTAAAAAGATAAATATAAATAAAAAAAATATCTTCACGCAATTCCCAATACAGGGGTAGACAGAGGCCGAGTCTAGACAATTAAGTCCCTTCGACCCACCTTTCACCGAAGATATTTTCGGGACAACGTGACAGGTGGTGAGCCCGTCGCCGCTTTTATGTCCAAGCCAACGATATTCGTAAATAAGTTTTTGAAAAACCCATTGGTACGAGCCTACCAACTGGGGATCGAACTCAGGTCTATTGACTCGAAATTCCGACCACCCAACCACTCGGCTATCGCTATTAAAAAGATAATTTACAAAAATGAAAAAGGTCTGTCACCTATATAAAAAATCATATATCTTTACACTATTATCAATACTGGGGGGTAGACAGTGGTCTAGACAATATATCTTCCACCGAAGAAATTTTTGGGACAAATTAATAGCTGGCTAGCGTGTCGCCATCTTTATGCCCAAGCCAATGACATATATCGTACAAAGGTTTTTGAAAAAAGCCTTAGGTACCAGCCTGCAACCTAGGGATGTCTTGACTCGAATTCCCAAAAGAAAATGTCCCAAAAATTTCTTCGGCAAAAGGTGGGTCGAAAGGAATTAACTGTTAAGACCTCTGTCTACCCCTAAATAAAATAATACAATTAAATATCTTTTATTTATGCAATATTAAGTATGTTACATATATAATATACATACACAAAAGCTGTAAGAACTATTATAAAAAGGTCAAATACAATGCTGGTATGCATTTCCACGAATTAAAATGTAAAGATTTCGTCAGATAATGCCGCCAATGTCGCACCCCGTCACCAACGCAACGGTCTCGTCGCTAGGCATCCCGAGCCCCGTCTGCCTTATAGGACTAACAAAGATGTCAATAAAACGTCGAGTAAAAGTAATGAAATATTTGTGACGGGCGAAATTAAATGTAGAGTTTACTATACATTTCAATATACTCGTCTTGTAACAAATATTAGTTATAAAAAACAAAATTATAAACCCAGGCGCAAAATAGGAATTAGTTTAACTTTATTCAATAAGGCTACTCGCTATTAGTAGGTTGAGTTTTAAATTGGTTATTTATTATATAATTTCGCAAATCCTCAACGTTTAAAAAGTAATGTAAATCACACATAGATACATACATGTATAGATAGAGACAACACCATATACATTGTTCTGATCCCAATATAAGATACTAAAACACTAGTGGTATGTGAATCGGAAACAACAAAGGGACCACAAACGTCCGGGAATCGAATCGGGTATCTCGAGATGGCGACACCTTGAAAACCGATGTTTACGCCACTCGTTCACGGAGGTCAATATAATAACCTGTCGCCGTTTTAGTTGCCAAGCCAACAATACAATTTCATGAGTTTCAAAAAAACTCATTGGTATGGGCATACCATTTCCTCCTGGCGATCGAACTAGGGTTTCTTGATTCAAATTTCGACCACCGAACCACTCTGCTACTGCGACTTAATTATAGTAGCGTAGTTCATAGTCGATTAGTCGATTTAGAGTTTTAAGTTTGTCTTACATGATCAGAAAAATAGGCAGATTTGCAGAAATATAACAAAAGGAGTACATGGTACCTTGCATAAATACCATTGATATCAGAATAAATTTGGTTCAATTAAGATACGACGTAATCGTTGACCAAATATTTTAGGTACTGTCAAGTTACGCCTGTCGCCCTAGACGTCACTATTGTGTTAGCGGATAGTTCCGTGAAGCGAGGCGAGGAGCAACACTACGCAAGTGGCGTAGCAAACCTCGTTAAGGCGGGTGTCAAAGGGCCGTAACTCAATTACACACCTCGCGCTACGGAACCACTAGAGGAGACGTACGCCACCCGAAACGTAGCGTCGTAGCCAAGACATCGGTTAATGCATTATAATTATGTTATAAGTAGGTTGGACGTTATCTATTTTTAAATTTAATTTTAGTTTTACCCTATGAACCTAATATAAGGTATTAGTAGTACAAGTAAATCATATTACCATTAATTTACACATTCACACCTATGTTACTGTCACTTAATATCTCTATCTCCCTTCTTTGTATGTCAAAGCTGTTGTTTATTTGGTAGAAATTTATTTCCATTTTACATCGTCAAGATGTTTATAAAAATCCATGAAAAAATGCCACATCTATCTGAAATGCAATTGATTTTCTTTGTAACTGCATAACTTAAGTTTACAAGAATCTATAGGTCGTATGAATGTAATTTTTTAAAGTATCAAATTACCCTTTATCGTATATCAGGTCATATAATCTTACTACTAAATTAATTCCCAATTTAGATATTTGGTGAGGCTTTATCACCTCCATCCAAAACTTTGATTTGTTTTTTCTTCATCCCTAATACTATTGAGGAATTAATTAAAAACTATTTGTAATAGAATTTAAAATGAAATTATCTACACCTCTATAATAAATAAACATTTGAACAGCTAAACTATTTATACAATTTAATATAACTTCATAAATGAATTAATAACGCCGATGATAAATTATGGTCTAAATATAAAGTCCACGTTCTAGCAGTTTAATAGGCTAAAATCTGAAAGTGTCTGCCTCTTTAAAATTTACACTGTTATAAAAAAGAGCTCATTTTCACGCACCGTAGTTGTTCGCTTTGGTAACAATTTCAATATACGCATTCCAGAAGCATCTATCTGGTGTCGACCGAAGATGAAAATCTTTGCGGCCCTCGCAACTACTCGCACCAATAACCCTTCTAAAATCATGATAAATTATCCACACTCACGTTCACGCGTCGCTCTTACTGACAAAACTTGCGTTTCGAGTCATAAAATTTTGGATGTGGCATATACTTTTAAATCGCTGTATTTTTTCACATTATTGTATTTTATAATATAGTAAATATGTAAAACACGGATGTAGCATACCCATAAAAGCGTGACCTTGACATAAAGCGGAACAGTAATTAGATTATTGGAAAATGTTATGTTACTATAGTCGATGGTATAATGTTGTTGTGATCAGTAATAAAACATTAGAAAATATTATTGTAACGAACAATTTTCTTTACACATGAATGTTATATACACACAACTTATATGAATGTATGTAAAAAGTGTATTTAAGAAAAGACTGGATTTTTTGTGGCGCATAAGTCTCACCGAAATTGACGTTTCATTTATTTTACATATCCATGTTCCTCGCGTCGCCGTGTGAGCGCCACTTAAAGTCGCAGCCTTCGTATTATTAATGAGGGAGCCTTAGAGAAAATTAAATATAGCATTAGGCCCGGAAGCCCGGGGATTGTGGGGGGTTAGGGGGGGTGAAGAAAGAGTGGGAGGTAGTAACCCTTCCGCCGCGCGACAATGCGGGTGCATAATTACGCATTTGTAAATTTTAAATGTCCCGCCCGCCTCATACAGTATTTTGTATGACGTGATTCGCGCTTTTACCGAGCCTTTAAATGCTTTAAAATGAATTCATATGATGATGACGTGAGTGCGATTAACTCTAAATGCTACGAGCAATTTGCAGTGTGTCTGTCTGTCTATATGAGTATCAATTACTGCCTACATACCGATAAAATTTTATGGTTTAGTATTATGTTGGTTTACTGTTTTTGTTTCAATGTATCGTTTGTTGTTATGTTATTACTCTGAAGGCGAAGATATGATAATTTAGTTCTAAGTTTAGTAAGCCATCTAAACTAATATTATTGAAAGTTAGGGTTCCGTTATAGTTTGTTTATTTAAATGTTGGTTATTCAGCCACACAAAAACTGCTGAAAAATTTGAGTGTAACTATTTAAATATAAGGAATTATTATTTTAAAAACTTACAGGGGAAAAAAGTGTTGAGTGGAATTTAAGGAGGATTTGTACAAAGTTAAAGTATGTATTTTAAAAATGAATTAGTTGTCATCTTAACCTGTAAGCGGAAACTACTTCTATTTATTATCTTTGAACTTTATTATTTCATGAATTTCTATGTTTACTATCATAGTATAATAATATATCTATAATATCAATTTATCAAATTAAATTAGTTTTATAAATCTACACCACGCCATTCCCAATACAGGGATTGGTAGACAGAGGTCTAGACTATTAAGTTCTTTCGACTCACGTTCCTCCGAGGATATTTTTTGGACGACGTGACAGATGGTGCGCCCGTCGCCGTCTTTAAGTCCATGCCAACGATACATTCCTGCCTATTCTCATCCTACGTCACTTTTCCACAACAGTGTATATATAACTTATTTTATTACAATAAATTAAGTATTATTGTGTGTACTTAACTGTCACGTTGTCCCAAATAAGCTTCGGTCGAAAGGACCAAGTTGTTTCAACCTCCGTCTACCCCAGTCTTGAGAAATGGATGAAGATAAAAAAATAAAGATGATATGATGATGACTGTATAGACTTAGTAATTTTTAAACTTTTTCTTTAGACAAACCCTAACATTGATTTAAATATAATGCTAACTATCACATTATTATTATTACTTTTGGGAATCATTAATTTTAGCTTTAATGTGACGACGGGCTCACCACCAGTCACGTTAATTCCCACCAAAAATATTTTCGGAGCGTCGAAAAGACTGAATTTCTGTAGACCTCTGTCTACCTCTGTATTGGGAATGACGTGAAGATATTTATTTATTTAATCTTAGATTCTGCATTGGTCATGGCGATTTTCGTACGGATTACTATTTTTTAGGGTAAACAAATGACTTACTGATAATAAACGTAGTTTTTTTGGTAACTGACAGGTCAACCGTTAAGGTTCCGTTCGTAATTAATCTTCAAAGAATAAAAATAATGCCGCTTTAGGCAACCTTTAACGGTAGCTGCGCCTAAGTCACTGGTGTACATGAAAAGGTTAATTAAGCAAAACAAAAAGGGGTTAAACAAAATCAATAGAGGGAAATTCATTAAGCGCTAAGCAGATTGAAATCCAACATGGCGCGCAAGATGGCGTCGGGCGGGTTAAGGCGCGTTGACAAAGCGCCATCGTTAGTTCGCGAGCCCTCTTATTAACCTTATGATGTACGAACAGCATCAATCTCTGTAACTGTACTAGTGGCGCCTTAAAATCAAACACACAACGATTTCTAGAGAAATTAATTTAGGTAATGGTGACCCCATTCAAGAGATTCCGAAACAAATTTCTTTTGCAAGTTTCACTGGACTTCGATAAACTAGTTAAAAGATTAAGTTTTTGATAAGAGTTACAAAAAAAGAAACTCGATTTGATCACGATCCTAAATTAATTCAGGATTTTATTAGATTTATAGGGATTAATTGTGAATAAGCCTTTATATAAGTCACGATAGCCGAGTGGTTGGGTGGTCGGAATTTCGAGTCAAGAGACCCGAGTTCGATTCGCAGGTGGCAGCTCGTACTAATGGGCTTTTTAAAAACTTATGTACGAATTACATCGTTGGCTTGGACATAAAGACTTATATTATTATCATATTATTATATTTATTTATTTTATTTTTTATATCTTCACGCAATTACCAATACAGGGGTAGACAGAGGTCAAGTCTAGACAATTAAGTCCCTTTGACCCACCTTCCACCGAAGATATTTTCGGGACAACGTGACAGGTGTTGAGCCCGTCGCCGCCTTTATGGCCAAGCCAACGATGAAATTCGTACATAAGTTTTTGAAAAACTCATTGGTACTGCCACCTGGGGATCGAACTCGAGTCTCTCGACTCAAAATTCCGACCACCCAACAACTCGGCTATCATGACTTCTATATTATATATTTATTTATCATTTATTAATTGTCAAGAATTTATATTAATATGAAGTATTAGTTGAGATAACTGTGATACGAGTGTAAGGATTTCTCGCTCTCTAATCTGCATGTTTAATGATTTACCAGGAAAACTATTATTTTGTTTATTAATAATATTTAGTCCTAGAAATTTTATAAAAATGTCTACGCGTATTTTATTTTATTTCGCGTATAGTATTTTCAACACCACTACGCTAAATTTGTTTATGTGAAATGTGTTTTTATTTTAAGGGAATCTTGCGTCGTAATATTCATTATTATTATTGAAATGTATGAAAACGATAAAATTAGCATTTTGTGATACCAATTAAAGAAATTGATAGTTATTAGGACTCGGGCGATATAGAAAATTTTTGTTTTGTTGAATAAGAATGTTTGTACTCGAGACATGGTTGTTTAAATGTATCTATGAATATTTACTCGTATAGTGTTAAATATGTATATGTGAAATGTATTGTATTATTGGAGAGTATATTGTATTGTTACTGTCTTTCAATATTATTAATATTAATCAACCAAAAAATTTTTAAAACATTTCAAAGTCCTGAGAGTTAACGTATTAGATTAATGGGTATGATCGAATTTGCTTCGCATAATTTGCACGTAAATATATTTCTAGTAAATGAATTTAAATATCACACTAATTAATATAATTGAAAAAGTATGTGAATCTTCAATAAAAGACAAATGGAACAAAGCTTTCTTAAAATTGTACTCAATGTTGAAAGGGATGTAAAATAATGACTCGAAAGTGCTATTACTAACCCTTTTCGTTAATCGCCATAAAGGGCTTCAGACGATCGTTTAAAAATTCCGCCCTAATCCCAGGGCATCGGAATCACACTAAAAACGCAAATACTTTTATCCGGGTAATCCCAGACGTCTTCGCGGATTAGCGCTGTAGCGGCGAACGGAGTTAAAGCGGGAAAAATGCAAGACGTAATCTAGCAAATGGCATTAAAATGTTTCGGGTTCAACCCTCTCGCGGCGTGGAGCGATTTCTCAAAGTCCGCAAAGAAAAAAATCTATCCGTTCGGCGCAATGTACCGTACGGGCACGCCTTCGGAGGCGACCAATCTGGAGTACTCTGAATTTGACTTCTTGATATTTGTTTCTTTAGTAATTTTTTAAATAGTCATTTGCTCAATGGTAGTAATAGTTTTATACATTGCGAGTTAAAATTTGTAAATGTGGTTTATATGAGAACAGCTTTCCGCCTGTGTCCTAACCAGTGTGGTCTACTATGAATAGCATTTGTAAAAGAAGTATTCATTTACAGATATCGTGATTAGTCAGTGTTTTTATACATAAATATATACATTTTATTCTATAAAACGTATTTATATGTCAAAAACAACTATAAGAAAATGATGTAAACTGAATTATTATAAAAAATAGTATATAGTTTATTAGCTGATAGACGCGTTACCTAAGAACGGCTAAAACAATTAAGCTATATATTTTAAATGCACGAAGTATTCCATATCAGAGTAAAAAATATTTCCACGCCATTCCCATACAAGGGTAGACAGAGGTCGAGACAATTAAGTCCTTTCGACTCACCTTCCACCGAAGATGCTTTAGGGAAAACGTGACGCCAACAATATAAATCGTACATAAGTTTTTGGAAAAAAAAACCATTGGTACGAGTCTGGAACAGGGGATAAATCGGGTCTCTTACTCGAATTTAGATTACCCAACCGCTCGGCTATCGTGACTATTTTTAGGGAAAGTAAAATTGGCTATCGATAGATAGCGGTATAATTAATTTGAAAAGCATCAGACCGAAGTCAACCGATAACTAACAGCAGCGCCTAAGTTGCGGGGTGCAGCGATCGCCAGTCTAATCGTTGATCGTGGTGATTATAAAAAAAATCTTCTTTGTGCCATGCGGCGAACCTTTACGAATATCGTTAATTTTGAAAAGAATATAAAACCCAAAAAAATGTAATAATACTTTGTATATAGTATACTATATTGTTATCGAAATAAATAACAAATCTACAGATCTCTAGGTCGTTGTATACAGCGATTACACACTGTGCACACAACAACAAAGAATCCCAACATTTTTAACGAATGCAAATCGTTTGTAGCGGCCCTTTCTTTTGAAACTTTGAACAGGGAATACGAAATGAAACAATGCCTTTCCATGTTTCACTTCATAGACAAATAACTTGATTTACACGTAATCGATAATATATAAAATTGCGTAAATGTGTGTACATGACGTAGGTTCCTGTAGTAACGTTTTTTTTTCAAATTTTCCTGGACTTTTCAAATATTTAACCAATCACCATGATTAATATCTGTAATAAATATCGCACTAAGGAGGTGACCCAAAACACATACAACTTTTTACATGTGCACCTAATTGAAATATTTAAAAATCAAGAATACTGGTAACAGTTAAAAAGTAAAGTAAAAGTAAATATAAAATTTACTTTATTGTAAAATGTAAAACATATACTTTATTATACACCAAGAAACAAATAGTATTCATACATTTTAAGGGACAGCGGTACAACAGACAGTAGTATCGCTGAAACATAATAGTATTAACAGTTACATTATTATTTAATAAATTGTACTGTGCATAATAACTAGCTTTTTACAAAATTAAGACATTTACTTGTCTCATGGTTTTTTAAATTAAAACATCGTTCAATGTACATTGTTCCATTGGGTGTACCTCGGTACCGTATTTAGACAGATTTTGGTCACCTTTTATGTACATAACACATTTATAACTTATTTTTTCCATACATGTTAGCGAATCAATTTAAAAAACACATACATTCCTACATAACGATCCGTAAGTATCTCTTATGTAAGATTTGCCATAAAAATAAATATCTTCACGCAGTTCCCAATACAGGGGTAGACAGAGATCTAGTCTAGACAATTAAGTCCATTTGACTCACCTTCAACCGAAGATATTTTAGGGACAACGTGACTGGTGGTGAGCCCGAAGCCTACATAACGTACATAAGTTTTTGAAAAAGTCATTGGTACGAGACTGCCACCTGGAGATCGAACTTGACTCGAAATTCCGACCACCTAACCACTCGGCTATCGTGACTTGCCATAATTGCCAAATTTCACAATAGATATATAATTATTATATATCTAATCGTTTAAGTCACGGTAGCCGGTCCTAGAGTAATAAAAAAGTCAGGAGACCCAAGTTAGATACCTCGGCGGCAGGTTCGTACCAATGTGTTTCTTCAAAAACCTACGTATTTGCTCACCACCTGTCACCTTGTACTAAAAATGTCTTTGGGTCGAAAGTACTTAATTGCCTAGATTTCTGTCTACCACAGTGTTATGAATGGCGGGAAGATTTTTCTCATATACCTAATCGTCTGCTCAATTTTTCTCTATTTTTATATTTGCTTTTTGTTTTCGAGATGGTTATCCTGCTATCTGCCTGTTGTCACAACGTTATTAAAGGCTTTTCTTTTAGTCGTTACTGACGACACCCACGGGAAGAGAAGGGCCGGTGTTTTGTAAGAACACCAGCCCCTCCTTTTTTTCATTTCACCTTTATTAATTACTTGAAACTTAATACATCGTAACATACATATACGTAAACACAGCTTTGAAAAAACCCATTGGTCCGCGTCTAACACCTGGGGAACGAACTCGGGTCTCTTGACTCGAATTCCGATAACCCAACCTATTAATAATAATAACAATACATATATGGTTTTAATATTAAAAAAGAAGTAACCATTGTTCTTGTTTACAGAAAGTAAACGTAATCCCTCTATCCACTAATGCACTTTATGTTTACGGCAAACTCTCATCGAAAGCGATCGTGTATTTAAATATTCGCAGATTCAATATTTCAAATTGTTATCGTAAAACGGCGATCCATCTCGAAGCAGTATTAAGTCGAATAATCCTAAAAAACAGCTCTCGTCTAATTGCACCGAACTCTGGGAACACTACACCTATAAAGGCTAAGCGGTTGGATTCAAAATAATGTGTTTTACATTTTCGTAGCGACGCTATCTGCGACGTAAAACGGCCTGTAATTTATTCTATTGCTGAAAGGGTTGGGTTGGCTCGGGGTGGGAATTACCCAAGGTGGGTGCTAAAGGGTTAAGCCGAATATACGGGGTCGCGACGCCGGCAAACTTCGTTAATTTATGCGCTTAAAAATGTCAACTGAAAATTATGCCACCAATACACATTTCCTATTCCACAAATATGATTATGTATTGTTTTTCTTTTGTTATTAGAAAAAAAAACACATTTTGCATTTTACAATAACATTTCTCATCACGCTTCTTACCAATATTAACATAGACGGAGGATTAGACCATTAAGTCTTTTACTGAAGAATATTTAGAAAGATTATTTGCCAAGTATCAGGTAGTGAACATATAGCCCTCTTAGTCTTAACTACAGTTATAATATACTTGTAAAAATACAGATTTAAATAGATAAATGCTCATATATACATAGAAAAGAATACATACATTCATAATCGTTACAAAACAGTCCTAGCAGGACTCGAACCCGCAATCCTTTCGGAAAGCAGGACGTTACCTACTGGGCAATCGGGTCATCGGTAGCGTTTACTTTGTATATTTTAGAAAATTATAATTATCTTTCTAATCTTAAGACCTTACAGGTTAACCACATTCTTATAGAACATTTTTCAATGTGACAAGTTTGTCACATTGAAAATTAATTGTCTATCAGTTATGACACAAAAAAGAGATATCTGATTCACTGACGATACCTTAAAGTCTCAAGTTCTCATTAGAATTTTGTTACACATGCAATTAAATGTATTTTTTTATTAACAGCAAAGAGCTTACTTGTGAGTGACTGTACAATATAAACGCGAAAAATTTTAATAGTTTGCTTCCTTAACTTCTTTCAACTCTCCAAAAGTTACTTCAAAAAATTAATTTTGAATTTGTATCGATGTTGTTTTGATGTCCATATTCCGAGAAGAGAAGTTCACTTTATTGCCTTGTCTAAAATAAAAATCGATCAAATTACAACATCCGAATTTTCATAAACAGCATTTATAAAATATTTATTTATAACAAACAGGAACATCATAATCGATTTTTCAATATAATATCCTAATTTAGTTACTTATAATATTAGTAATTAAAATTGACATTTATAATAGATAAATAAAAATAAATAAAAAGAATTTATTTCTTATAATTTTGATATACTTACTGTTTATAGGTTGACGAGTGCCTCGACTGAGATAAGAAGAGGATTGTAACAAGCTTTGTGGGGGAGGGCGGCAATCGTCTCACTCATTATTTAAATATTCTGATGAGTGCGTTAAGCGTGCCGTTAGCGTTAGTGGATCGTTTTGTGATAACTCTTAGAGCCATTGTTTTGTTGATTGAGTTATGGTGCTTCACTAAATAATAGGCAAGAAATATTTTAGCAGCAAACATTTATTTTTCAATTCGAGTTCAAGAAAAAAAAAAGGAAATAATTATATTCAGATGGAATATCAGTTGTGTTATCTATGTAATTGACTAAAGTGCGGTCTGCTAAATCCGATATACCTGGTAAGAGCTATTGGTTAATCGCATAAATCTATCTGCTAATTGGTTAGGATCTAGTCTTATATAAATATTGATAGGTCTAGTCTAATAATTGTTTAGGATCGAAATACAAATCATCGCGAGATCTCTAAAACTATACAGCCGATTGTTACTCATTTCGTGAAGTAGGCGTGATAGTTTATGATGTACATATGTGTTTTGGTATTAAGGATTGTGCTATTTATAGTACGTAAGAAAAAAAAAGAGACTTGCACTGTAAGCGTTTAATTATTGCCATATATCTTCCTGGTGGAGTTTTATGCCTTTTTCCTACTTGGGAAAATATCAGGTGCATATCCCTCGCGAGGACAGCGCCAGGATAGTTGACGTCGGGTTGGCACCGACTAAAACACTATGGTTTTTCGCTTTCTTCACTTGTTGCAGGGGTCATGGCAACGCCTATTGCCTCTTATGACACACGGAAAAGAAAGGAAGGTGGCATATGCTTAAGCCGATCCCACCACGTCTTAATAATGTATAAAATATGACTCATTACCATTTACTAGATATTAATTATTTGCTTTAACATCGCAAAGAAATAGTGACCAAAAATGTGTTTGTTCCAGGAATTGCACACCAATTGGCTGGATTGCCTGGAGGGGAATGGGGCGCGTTAGCTCGGCACTATCCCCCTCCAATATTGCCCTCGCATGCACACTTTACGCCACATGTGTTACCATCCACGCATACAGCGCATCCGCATGTACCACCGCCGCCGCTCGAGTCAGGTAGATATATATTTTTATTAACCTACATCATCACATATTTTGGTTGGCAGAATATGAACAAAAAAAAAAACTGCCCGTTCCCGCTGCAAAAATTCTTTGAATCTTTCGGTAGCCATTTGGCTAATAATTGGTCAGGATCGAAATACAAATACATAATGTTTAAGGCTTTTCCCTTACTGGTCTCTTTTGAGAAGTATATAGTACATAATACTACACGTGAAGAATGGGCGTACTATTATATTTAAAGCAAGTATTCACAGCAAATTGAGTTTACATATTTTTACACTTGAATTGTGAGTTTATATTAAAATTGTGTTTTCTTGTGTCTAGATGTCACCTCGGACAACCCAACGACTATGAACGCGCACAGCACTACCAGTCCAGTAAATTCGCGTCCCAGTTCGCCACAAGACGACGATATTTCCGTAACAGCATCCAGCAGTCCACCGCCTGATGACCGCCCAGGAGCGTTTACCTCAGTGTCCAGAATACGTAAACCATTGCAGCCAGTACCAGCCCCGTCAAGTCTCTTTCATAGTGCTCTAGCCGCGCAGTTGTTCCTTAACTCCCCTCTGCTTCCGACACCTCCCGCTTGGCTTTATTCACAACTTTACGCTGGATACGACTGGTGGCTGAGACCACCACCACCACAAGAGGATTCTAATTCTAGTCCGGACCGAGAAGATGAGGGTATGTCATCAACGTCAGGAGTTGCAAAGAAAAGACCAGCCTCTCCCGATTGGACTGAACAGGGTGTCAGAACTCGTAGCAAATCACTGATAACACCAGAAAGACGACCCATTGATGTGTGGCGTCCGTATTAATAAAAACTCTGTGTAGTAAATATACAAGAGGTTATACTAGTGTTTTCGTGCGGCTTTACCGTCCTGGTGTGCTTAAGACGTTCGGATGGACATATAGTATTGCGTGTATAAAAATAAGAATGAGTACGAATTACATGCAATAGTGAACACTGTCGATAAATGTTTTTATGTTAGATAAATAAATGTGAACTTCAAATCGTAAATAAGTAATTGTTGACTGTATTATCAAATAATGCAAAAGTCTGTAAATAAAGTTACATTTTTAATGTCTTATTTTTCATTTTTCGTATTTAATTTATTTTATTTTTTTTTTATTTTATTTTTGTAATGCTTATACAATTTAAAACTTGGCAACGATTGTTTCGAATCAATAAGCCGGTGCTGAACATAATGTAAAGGCAGGTTGGTGGAGACAAATTTTTGGATTGTTTCCATAATATTAAACTGCTCGACGAAATATATGGGTAACAAATTTTATTAAATAAAAAGTTCATTGTTTTATAATGTTTATTCAGAAAATAAATAAACATAACATGTGTCGTACATGTCATTCAAATATATTTTCTATGTCAAGCATGATATGTGTTTGAACAATATTTTAGATTTGATCACTTTCAGTGAAGATTATTATAATTGTTTTATTTTTATGACAGAAGATTAAATCGTAGATTAGCTATGTAAAGTTGCAAGATTTGGATTGAGAGCTGTCACACTGTGATTGTGAACTGTCACAAAATTGGGTTTGGGAACACGAACGAGAATTAGATCGAGAGCTACGGCAAGAATGGGACCGAGAGCTTCTGCAAGAATGAGATCTTGAACTCCTACACGAGCGAGATCTTGGTATTCGGCATGACTGTGTACTTGGGCAGGGTACTTTACACCGTCGGTCGACATATTCCATTAGCTTCATTATGCCGCACAGTACTTCGATAGCTGTGCATATGATCTCCTCTTTAGGGAGAAGGAAGCGATGTCGTTTGCCTCTCAATTCTACCATGTATGAGTAAGGTATGTTCGCGACGGCGTAGCTCCAATCAGTGCTGGTTCCCGCAGCGTAGTACATCAGATCTTTGGTACTACCCACTTTATACGTGTGACCACTAGCTGCTTGTATAGCCTGTAAATAAAACAAACAAATTAATGTATTCTGTTTTATAAAACAATTATTATTAATTTTTAATGATTTTATTTATTAAAGGAGTTACAAAAGTCGACATTTTCAAATATGAAAATAAATGTCAAATCATATTGGTCAATATAAATATTCCCGCTTTGACATACGTAACATAGTGCTGTTACTTAATTTGTTATATGGTAGTGAATCCTGTCGGTAGAGAATCATTGCGGATGGAAAAAGAAATTAATCGAAGGAATAAGGGTGATTAAATGACCTATCAGGAATTATTATTACTACTTATTATTATTAATATAAAAGTAAAAAAAAAAGAAGAACAATGTATAGTTTTATATTAATCGATTATTTACGATGCCCACATGACCTAGGAATAAATTAAAATACTTATTAAAACACAAAAACTATCAACATACATACATTACAAATACATTTTAAAAGAAAAAAAAAATCATCACGCCGTTTCCAATACACATATATACTAGACAAATAAGTAATTTCGCCCCACCATGTGCGAACACATTTTTTGCGACAACGTGACAAGTGGTGAGCCTGTTGCTGTCTTTATGACCAAGTCAGCGATACAATTCGTACATAAGTTTAAAAAAAACATTGGTGTAACCAGGGGATCGAACTCGGGTCTCTTGACTCGGGAATCGCGATCACTCAACCACTCGGCAATAGTGACTGTAAATTTAAAAGATAATGTAATAATAACCTTCGCCATAGCTGTACCCGCTTCTAACATCTGTATATAGTCCGGACAAGGATCTCCAGTGTAGCCCCATGGAAAAATTATCACTTCACCGTAGCTATGGAATGATAGGAATACCTTGAACTTTGTATCACTTTCACATATCGCGTGCTGTGAAATAAATAAATTAAAGTTAGAGTAATTCGAATTGCAGCTTATTCTTACATAAATAAATGCATAACGGTCTGGTAAAGTTCACAGCAAGACAAAGGCCTCTCTCGTAGGAGCATTTGCCATAGTGGCCATTATGCTGTGATAGCCAATCCACTTGGCAAGCGGGCAGCCAATTACACGCTAGATGCTTCTGCCCGTCATGGGTTAGCTTATAAAAAGATCTGGTATTTTTTGAATGGGTATGCCGCCTCTTAGTCGCCTCTTATGGTACACGCGGGAAGAAATGGAGTGGTGAATCTTTAGGTCGTTATGTATATAAAATTAGTATTATATCATATAAATTTGATGACTTGATTACATACACTGACTGGTGTAGAAAGATTTAATAAAATTGTTTTTTTACGTGCATAAAAAGAACTGAAAACTGAGAACTAACCCTTATAGCACAAGTTTCGGGCTCCGAGAATGGCTCCGGGCCTCTATAGAAAATATTCCCTGGATCTTCCGAGGATCCGTCCTCGCCTCGTTCTCCCCATCCGTAACTGAAAATTTACAATTCACAATTAACTGAAAATTCAAAATACTTTCAGCATAGTCAGTTTACTAAAATCACTTTTTAGTCAACTGACTATGCAGAAAGTGTTCAAATGTAACTAAGTTCTATGTGATTTGAAGTCTACAAAAGTGATGTCCATCAATTTACTGTCACTTGGTAAAATATGACGAGGGCTAAGTCCAAAAAAAGATGTGGTCGTAAAAGATACCTGAAATTCCTGTTGAGATCAACACCAACACATTCGCCATAACGTGCCCTGTTCTTCCGCCACATGCGGTCATGAGTGTGGGTGTATTCGTATCCATCTGGATTCACCACCGGCAATATATACCTGCAAATGGTAAATGGTTCAAAAATATCAAGATATTCAATATGGTATCTAGTAGTATCACTTCCAGATCTTCAATCGAAAGTCTATGTCTCATGTAACTAAGTTTAATAAAAATATAATAAATATCTTCACGCAATTCCCTATACAAGGGTAGACAGAGATCTTTTCTAGACAATTAAGTCCCTTCGACCTATTTTCCACAAAAGATATTTTCCGGACAACGCGACAGGTGGTGAGCCCGTCGCCATCTTTATGTCCAAGCCAACGATTTAATTCGTACATAGGTTTTAGAAAAACCCATTGGTTCGAGCCTGCCACCTGGGGATCGAACTCGGGTCTCTTTACACGAAATTCCGACCACCCAACCACTCAGCTATCGTGAAATAAGTATAATGAAAAGAAATAGTCATCCTAAAAAGTACAGTTACGTTGCTGATACTTAGCTCCACAAAATTACCTAACATTGCCAATGAAGACTTCTTTTATATATTATAGAGTTTTTTGATAACCAAATGTGATATATATTATTTCACTTTTTTCTCTTATTCTCCTGGTTTGAATTTGCGACATTTATAAGTTTTGTTACACCTACAAATTAATTTAACGCAAGAAAATTTTCTGTCCACGATTTATTACGACTTTCGTTGTGGTCTTAATCAGCAACAAAGCTATTATAGACTTCGATTGGCCTTTAATATTAAAGCCCCATCTCGCGCGACTGTTTACAATTGCGATGATTTGCGGGAAAGATGTCCTTCATCAGCGACATCTGAAGATACCATGAGAGTAATCGACCAGCAGGTGAAGGCGAGCTTAGAGATAGCTATGAGTCAAGTGCGAAAAATATTTCACAACCATTTAGACGTCCGGAAGCTTCCAGATGTATTCCCCATACTTTGACCGAAGACCAGGAACGCCTTCTCATGAACTGCTGTCGCGAAATGTTGTAAAAGTTTCACAAAAGTGTTCACAGGTAATGAAGGCCACTCAGTGAGTGTGTGTGACCTTTTGAGGAAAAAGATTATTGCCTTGTTGATTTGTCGGAAAGATAATTTCGGGACAGTTGTACTGAAAGATGGAAGGACAGTTACTACAATGTAAATGAAATGTTAACTGTTTTCCACTCTCTCGGAAAATGTTTACCAACAGCTCCCTCCCAACACTCGCGTACTCCGCAAAACGAACCATTTAACATTTGATTGTGGCAGGTATCGAGATAATGAGTCATACGCTGTATATTTCCAAAAACCAAAGGTATTCGAGGTTTTCGTTTTCCTAAATCCAAAGACGTCCCTTAGGGAAGAATGGGCCGACTCCTTTTCTCGGTAGTTCATTGAATGCGAAAAAAGAACGGAAACAACTTCGAAAAACAATGTAAATGTTTGGAACTTTCTACATTGAGCCATTTTTAGTTTCCATGGACATTCAATGGGATCTATTTAAGAAAATATTCAATGCAACGAAAACAATACCTATGGTAATATGACATTTATACTAATAAAATAATAGATTAAAAAACATTGAGACGTTAAAATGCAGTGTAAAAAAATATCTAGAAACTTAGATATATTCTGTCTTCATTCTCTCGCATAAATCCTATAGATGTATGTTGTTTTTTTCATCGAGTTTCAAATGACTGAAGAACTAAAAGATTTTAAAATTAACTCACCAGTCCTTATTGGTTATGAACTCCGGTTGTTGATCGAAGGTTCTGACAAGTTGCTCCGCAACATAGGTCACGACGGCTGTGCTGATCCACTCGCGAGGGTGTATAGCGGCATCAATCCATACGCCTGTGTTGTTGCAGTGCCCGTTTGATATCTTTAGCAGCTAATCAAAAATAAATAAATAATTTACTTCTTCCTTAGGTTTCTTCTTATTTATAGTCTATCAAAAGTCTACATAGGTAAAGGTTCTGAACCATCTGCATCCATCGATTCCTCGCAATGTTGATGGAGTCCTTAATAGAAGATAGCTATTAATGGCAATAAGCATCCAAAAATAAAACAATCGTTACTAATAGCAACGTCAGGACGATAAATGTCTACTGAAATAATAATTGGTAATAAGAGAAATGAAGTTTAAATATATTAATTAATTCCTCAAAAATAAAAAACTTACCCTAATATCCCGCCCTTCAACAGATCGTCCAATTGTACACACTGTACATAAGGAAGGACATTCTCTTGCCAGACAATCCATAAAATCGTAAATGACGTTTAGTCGATGATAGTTCTTCCAATCCATGCACCGTTCTGTTTTGGAAACGAATACTTACTACTTAAAGAATTACAACGAGATTAGAAATGATGAAAGCTTGCACGAACATTTTTATATAAATCCTTATACTAATGAGTACGATAGTTAATAAGATGATTAACGAAATTATAATTAAAAATAAGTGATAATTTTCGGAAAACATTTAGTTCCACATAAGATTGGTTTAATAAAAAGAACAATGATTACTTTTTGTTATTAAATTACATTACCAAGTAGTTCTTAAGTGAAATTATCAAAATGATTGTAGTTGCAGTCTTAATAACGCTATCTCTGTTAAAGACAACGCGCCGCAATAATGTTTAGATTTTGCAAAAAATGAAAACGAGCAGTTTAAAAATAAACCTATGTAAGATAGGCTTGGACATAAAGACGGCGACGGGCTCACCATATGTCACATTGTCTCAAAATATCTTCGGTGGAAGGTGGGTCGAAGGGACTTAATTGATCCTCTGACCTCTGTTTCTGTCTACCCTATATTGGGAAGGGCGTAAAGATATATATATTTCTGAGTAGTGTTAGGATTCAAGTACAAATATTTCACTCACAATTTCGTCGTAGTACACACAGATGATAACATCGTAAAATGTACGTAAAAGTCACTACTTAACTGATAACCAGATGAAATGCAGAAAAATTTTTTATGGTAAAACCAGCTTATTCATTCACCGCTGCTTAGATTTACGACGGTGAAGATGGTTTTTGTGTAATAGCGTAACGATAAAGTAAGTAGTAATGCTTTACTTTTCCCACAAATGCTCCTCCTCGATTTGGTGCATCCCTGTTCACGATCAAGGAGGGCCCCGACGTCGCCGACAGCAACCGCGTACGGTATGCACCGTTCATGGAGCAGCTCTGCTACTTTGGCAGATGTCGGACCTTCCACCATTATATCCATTGAGCTGCGTTCCTCTTTCCAGATATTGATAGCTAAAAATTAAATGGTTTGTTTATGGTTGGGATAGACGCTAGAAAAATATTTGTCTGTTATATTTAAAAATTTTGGAAAGTTTCAAAATTACTCCAGTGAAGTTTGTAAAAATAAACTAGAGTTTTGAGCAAATAAACACGTTAAGAGAAATGTTTGTGAATAGTCCTATTTACAATGATTAATAATGAAATGTATTGTACACCAAATGAGATAAGAAAAAAAACAATATAATACAAAACATCAAAAGTATCATAAATTGGATAACAAAAGGCGACCATATTGCTCTATAGCAATTACTTCCAGGCAACCTCAGGAATTTACTACAAATAAAAATAATTAACGGGAAGGATGTACATGAAAGCAAGAAATAGATAAATATATAATACCTTTTGTGAGCAATTATTAGGGCAAAGGGAAATATGAGAGGAAAAGAGGTATTGTCGTAAAGAGGAGTTAAAGAGACAGATAACATTCTTTGATCTGTTTTTTTAAAGGAATCTATGTTTTGGCCAGTTTAATAGAGATAGGTAAAGAGTTTTACAGATTAACAGCAACAGCAGTGAAAGATTTATGATAAAAATTAGAGGAATGCATAGGATGATTGAGGAAGAGGTTTTCATTAGAACGTAGAGAAAGGGAATGAGAAGAATAAAGAAATTCAAAACGTTCTTTCAAATAGGGTGGAATTGATATATTAAATAGAATGCAGTAAAGAGCAGATTGTTGCAGATGAATTTAATTGATTTGTATTTTGTGCATTTAAAGCATGTAAGTCATATAGAGCTTTATGAAATTTTCAGCCACTTCCCAAGGTCAGCGAATTACCGAACGCGACAACACTCATCTTATAACTGGGACCCAGCTACCGTTAACCGGTAGTCATACCTGTAAGTACCCGTTCATAGATGTAAAAAAATTTTCGTGTTACGACTTATTTAGACTAATGAAAATGGACACCACCGTTTGATGGTTATTAGGCAAGCACAGACGTCAAGAGTAAACATTTTAGTCAAGATGAAACAGGGCAATTAGGTGTACGTATTATCTAGTTCCTTCAGATTTCGATACAGCACCTTCGGAAACTAAAAATGAATGGTGAAGTGACATTACAACGAAATTTGGAACAGATCCATTACACCTTATTTGCATAATTACAGGTGATAATAACTGGTTTCATTAATACGATTGAACAAAGCGTAATTGACAGTATCAAAATTAACCAAAGTGTAGCGATTGGTGGGCATGTGGTGGACCCGATTGCTTATTTTTATTCCAATAATTTTAGTTTTCTTTTCAGGTAAGTTATACAATAAAATGTATTTGTAAAATTATTAAAATGACTCCTATTAATGTAAATTTTCTTTCAAACTTTTAATGTGTAATTCGTTTTTAGAAAAATAAGGTATTTGAAACATACCTCCACAAGTGTCCAATGATTTGATGAAGCACCTTTGCTTGTCACTTGAAAATTTTACTTCCCATACTTGAGTTTTTGCGCACGACGTTGCCACTTTGAGCGGATTATTTATTACAGTATAATAAAAACATAGATAGATGATATGGTGAAATAAATCGCTATAAATATTTATGGAAAATCATTAAGCACTTAAAATTTTTTAATATAATTTTAAAATAAAAATCAAAAAAATCCTGTGTTTTTTGATGCCTACATGACAACTAGTACTTCTTTTTTTTGACATAAAAGAATGAATCGCAAAGAAACTTTTTTGTCAAAATTAAAACAAATTTTTCTTGTGTTGATTTGTTTTATTTATAAGAACTTTTTTTATTTCAAGAATATGATGAATCATTTATTGGATAATTATCCACGAATTCCATCAAGGCTTTTATGCAATTTAATATTTCGTTACAAGTTTCTTGAATTTCTTCTTTGGGTAAATTAAATTTGTGCTGTTTGCTTCTTAATTCTATTAAGTATGTATATGGTATATTTGCTGAGCCATAGCTCCAGTCAGTGCTAGTTCCTGATGCTCCGTACATTACGTCCTTTGATATTCCAACTTTGTATGTATTGCCGGTGGATGCGAAGATGGCCTAATAAACATTGAAAAATAATTTCTAATGGCAATTTTACTGAATTGTTCTAATTTTTTTATAGGTTAGATTATCAACATTTCTATAGACCTTTCCAATTGTGCCTTAATGCTTGATTTGGTGGTGGGCGTAATATGGCTGAGAAGTATCGAAATATTAAGTGCCGTTCTCCTTTCTGCCCTCCGCAGTTGGTTGCTGGCTGAATCTATCTACATCTACAGCATGGTATATCTAGGTATCTGTGTGGTGGACTCTAGGTATTAGTCAAATTCCTGAGCTTCTAGCTAGGATGGAGTTATAGAATTCATTCTATTCCGAGAAGGAGCACCCTACGAAAGCGTTCCCGGGGTTAGCCGGATACGAGGATAGCAAGAGGTTCCAATTGGTATGAAACTGAAATTAACTGTTCTAGCTCCCGCGAAGGTGTTAATACGGCTGATGTTTCCCCACGTACATAAAAATTCTCTAGCCACCTCATGTTAGGATTTTATAATCGACAAGCTTGGCAAGGAACGTGGCGATAACACTACCTTACTTAAGGCCAGGTCCGCAAATCATGGTTTTCTAAAAAAAAATCATTACTTAAAGTTAAACCTAATAATGGTACTCGTAATTTGAATAAATTTATTACTTATGCCAATAATTAATAAAAATAAAAAAAAACTTTAACCAATAACTAATATACTAATTATATAAAAATTACCTAATCCCCGAGCGTAAATATAGTTATTAAATGAGCTCACAAATTGTTCAAAAAATGTTCCTTTTTATGATGGAAATAAAACTGAGTCAACAATTAAACAAATTTGAATATAATTTATACATGCTATTGTTGTCACTTGGTGAAATTGCATTGCATTTCAATGCATTGTTGGACACTTGTACACAATGCACTTTATTTAATTATTTTCTGTTTAATTCATACCCTAATGATGCCATAAGGCGAAACCGGACGGTTAATTAATAAATAATTAAATAAAGTGAATTGTGTATAAGTGTCCAACAATGAATTTTAATAAATTTGAATATGTTAATTGCTTATAACCTTTGACATAGCAGTAGCTCCCTCGAGTAAACGTATGTAGTCAGGACATAATTCATCTCTATAGCCAAATGGAAATACAATAACTTGGCCGTAGCTGTGAAGAGTGACGTATACTTTGAATTTGATACCCGATCTCTTTAAAGCATCCTGCAGAACAGTACCCTATTAATTTAGTCTTAAAGTTTTTAGTATGATGTATGTTTTAAGGTTAATAAAAATGGGAGTAACATTAGAAAACCATGTCATCTTTCGATAAATTAGTTGAATTTACTTTAAAGGGAAAAGCATAATACACGATGTATTATGCTTTTCCTTTTATCAAAGTTTAAAGCGTTATATTAATACCATTGATAATTTAAAACCGTCGCGTTGCAATTGATTTACGACTAAACCCTATTTGCAATTTAATCTCTGAGTGCGATACCGCTGACACGATTTTGGTATCAACGCTATATTACAGCTTAATGATGTTGAATTTACATGTTTTTATTTATCGCCGTATTAATAGTAGTTACAGATTCAGATTATTTTCATCGTTGTAGTTAATAACTAAATCATAATCTTAAAATTTTAATTAAATAAAATTAGCAGCCTAAATGTTAGAAATTCGCTTACATTTCTTTTATTTGGAAGCAGAATATGAAGCTCTTGAGGGATTTAGTGGATGCCAAACGTATTTCATATATAAAACATATTTAAAAGACAAGTAGGACAATTTTTACAACATTTTTCACCCAAATAATTAACATTTACAGCGAAGTTCAGTCGCCCAAGTTCTTATAATTTTTATCAGTTAAGATTGATTTCTTAATAATCGTACAGTAAAGTATTTAATTTGCCAAGATGCATGTAGTTGTGAATATGTCTCCTAGTAAACTTAGTTCTTCTTTAAAAACGGAGCGTTAATAAAAAAATAATAAAACAATAAAATATCTTCACGCAATTCATAAATTAAATTATTATACAATTAATAATACAATTAAGTCCCTTCGACCCACCTTTCACCAAAGATATTTTCGGGACAACGTGACAGGTGGTGAGCCCGTCGCCGTCTTTATGTCCAAGACAACGAAATTCGTACATAAGTTTTTGAAAAACCCATTGGTACGTGCCTACCAACTGTGGATCGAACTCGAGTCTATTGACTCGAAATTCCGACCACCCAACCACTCGGCTATCGTGACTACTAGCGTTAATAGAGATTCAAATATGCTAACACAGTATTTTCTCCCTCTTCTCTGTATGCCTTTTCAATTATTTAAGGTTGATTTTTTTAACTTCACCACTTTCCCAAAACTAGGGTATCAGAGGCTTAGACAATTGAGTTGTTTCCACCCACTTTTCCCCGTAGCCACAACGTGACGGGTAGTGAGCCTATGGTTCAAAGGTTGATGTAGCATAGCCCCATGTAATTTATGTGTCATCTTGATATAAACCATGTGTACATATGTGTGTATAAGTACCACATATATGGTTTTGAGTATTTACATAGTGTTTTCTAATGTGCAATATATGAAACTTGTCATGCTTCATATTGAATAATTTCTAAATAGTCCAATACTGGATTGCATCTCATTTATAAAGAATTCGTGATTTCTTCACATTTCCCTCCTTACACGCCTTAAATGCTCCTGCCCGTTAGGTCTTCCCACTAATGTCCGTTAATGAGAATTTTGACTTAGCTAAATCTGCCTATTGACTTATGTTCACAATATGTGATAACAATAACTGAAATTATTACTTTGGATATATAATTAATAGTGCAATACTTTACACGCATAGCTGAAGATTCGGGTTCCGAGAATGGTTCTCGACCGCGAAAAAACGGACTAATAGGGTCTGCTGATGAGTTTCTTCCACCCCAAGCAAAGCTAAGAAAAACAAAGGAGTGTATTTCAAATTTTATAAATATGTTATGCTTATTATGCATAATGCTTGTTATAGAATGTAATAAGAACAATTCAGGGTGAAAGACGCTGACAGCTGTAACACACTATACACTGATACAGCTGTCAACGCTTACCTCTTTACTAACATTTTGTTACTGATATCGCTTGAACAATTTGTATTTGAGATAGTTGTAAATATTTAAAGCAAATAAATTATTTCTATTATTTATCTATTATTTATGCTATATTTACCTGAAATTTCGGTTCAAATCCACACCAAAGCATTGACCACCATACCAAGCCCGATTTTTCCTCCACATTCGCTCAACTTTATGGGAATAATCGTATCCATCGGGATTTGCGACAGGTAGAAAGTACCTTAAGGATTTATAAAAAATGGTACAATGAATACGCAAACATATCTAGAATGCTATGTATATGTATTAATAGAAGTAATTCAGTATAACTCCGTTTTTTGGTGGAAAAAAAAAATGAAAAACAGAACTTGCCAATCTTTGTTAGTGAAACTTGATGGTAGAGTACTGAAATTTCGCACAATAAAATCCGCGATAAATGTGTTAACAGCCGGTGCTATCCATTCCCTTGCGTGTATACCAGCGTCTATCCAAACCGATGCATTTCCTGCTTCACTATTTGACACTTTCAATATCTATCAAAATTAATAAAAAAAAATATCTTTACGCAATTCCTAATACAGGGGTAGACAGATGTCTAGTTTAGACAATTAAGTCCTTTCGACCCACCTTCCACCGAAGATATTTTTGGGACACTGTGGCAGGTGGTGAGCCCGTCGCCGTCTTTATGTCCAAGCCAACGATGTAATTCGTACATAAGTTTTTGAAAAACCCATTGGTACGATCCTGCCACCCGGAGATCGATGTCGGGTTTCAAATCATGAAAAAAGTCACGATACCCACTCGGCTATCATGACTTTTTTCATAATAAAAACAGATTATTGGAAAATATAATTTTTTATAAATTTTTTATAAACTTATGTTTGATTTATAAAGTTGGCTTACGCATAAAGATGGCCACAGGCTCACCGCCTGGTTGTGCTAAAATAATCTCAGGTGAAATGTGCTTTTTATTATGCGAGGATTAAATTGTCTAGACCTGTGATTTCCCTTGTATGGGAATGCTTAAAGATAATAAAGGGTGTAACAAAGTTTAATTTGTCAATCCTTTTGTAACGTCCTAATAATTTTTTTGGTAGGCAAAAGTTAAGTGATATTATTATTAAATATTTTTTATACAATTAATATTCTATAAAAAACATTTCAAAACGTAATCAATCGTTCTCCTAGCCGTTGTTGCATCATTTTATTACAGTATCCTGTGACTTACTAGAGTATATGTCTTTATAAAAGAGTACTTTATGCCTATAAACGTAATTTAATAATGGCTATTGAGATATATAATAATATATCTTCACAACATTTCCAATACAGGGGTAGACAGAGGTCTGGACAATTAAGTATTTTCGACCCACCTTCCACCGAATACGTTTTTCGGGACATCGTGACAGGTGGTGATCCCGTCGACGTCTTTATGTCCAAGCCAACGATATAAATCGTACATAAGTTTTGAAAAAACCCAGTTGAAAAATCGAACTCGGGTCTCTTGACTCGAATTCTGATCACCCAACTATTTGCTATCGTGTCTTATATTGAGATATATAATATCAAGAACAGAAGATTCGATGCCTGAGTCGAAGAATATTTATCAATATAAAAAACTAACCTTCATTATTCTTCCTTCTAATGTTGTACCAATAGCACCAACAGTACAAATTGAAGGAAAATTATCTTCCAAGCTATCCATCCATTTATAGATGACATCTAAATCATGATAGTCACTCCAATTCATTTCTTCTTGTTGTGGATTGATTTCATCTAAATTATTAAAAAATAAGAAAACATAAATATTTAATTTTAAAGGAGCTTTTTACCAATAGTTCCCTTAGGTAGTAATATTTCTATTTAACGAACTCCTAGAAGTAGGAGGTTTTATGTTCAGTCTACTATGAAATAATATTTAATTTAAATATCTGTATTTATTTTCATCCATTATAATTACTTAAATTTTAATTTACTAAAAGAAATTAAGTTTCCAATGTTTCTCTTTTGAAACCTTGTGATTGTAATAAAATGATTTACAATTAATGTTGACTAAAGAAAGACAGTAACTGCTGATTTGATTTCTTACTGTTGCAAATTACTCATGAACTGCATTTTAGCTGTTATTGTTGGGCTGTTGTAGAAGGACCTATGTTTCAATTACTCACTAATACCTGTCATAGAAGATGAAGTACAGGTTACTTACCACTTAAAGTTTCAGGCATTTTGACTGTGTAAAATGATTTTGGTAACGATAGATCCCCTATCAATGGTTTATCATTATATAAACCTAAGTACTCGTTACGTGTGATTAAATTTTGAAAAGGTGTATCCACATTGAGGTTATGATCTTCTCTTCTGTCGTCGCTAATGTTCAACCAGATTTTCTGACCAATATCATCTTCGTTGCTTTCTGGCTCATTATCTTTTTCCTCCACTATGTAGTACACCATTGTGATATAATTTACCAACATTTATATAATTTATGAACTTTTGATTTTAATATGTTATTAATTGTATTTCACACTTCTATTAACATTATAATTTATATATACAGACGAAATGTTAAAGAATTATGTATCGGATATTGTATTTATAGCGTCGATACCAACTCATTTTGCAATAAAATTGAAAGTAATATAAATAGCAAACATTGTTAATAGATTAGTAATTTTTTTATATCCTACTCATGTTTCAGTTTTTTTTTTATTTTAGGTCATTTTACTAGATACGTGATTTGGGATTTTTGTAAATTGACCACCTATTAAATGTTCAATATTAATAGTTATTTTGGCCCATATTAAGAGATATACTGACATTTCTGACAGTGCTTTAAATTCAACGTAGTGGTAACCTTCTCTTTGTTACTCTATGTTATGTTTACATATGTATATTCATATGTATTAGTTTTAGTATCAAAACTGTTTCGATATATTTTACATGGTTTCAGTCTAAAAAAAGTAAAATATTGCGCAGCCTATAAATGCGCATTACAGATCAAAGATATTCTGACAAATTTTCTTTCACGGAGATTGGAGATGGGTAACATCTGCTTTGATCCTCCAATGCGTATTTACATCGAAATATTATTCTTTTATACTTATTTTACGTGGAGGTTTCATTATTATCCGGAATAAATCATTCTGGTAACCACTGAAAATATTGATAAACGCATCAACATTTTTAAATTTAGTAGGTCTTCCTGCTGCATGAATGTACTGGCTTGACCGGAGGAGAACCAACGCCAAACAGAACCAGTATTCTGTTGTTCGTTAAGTATAGTTGTCTGCACTTTTTTTCTACTTTTTTAGCCCAATTATCGACTTGATAGACTAGTCGGTAGTGTTCCTGTCTTCGAAGGGGTTCGAATCCCGCTAGGGAATCATTTTTGAGATGAATGTGAATGTTTGTATTCGAGTTATGGGTGTATATACCTATTCATCAAATTTTAATTATGAAAATATATATTTTTGTATAAACATATTGTATCGTTAGCTTAGATATTAAGTATTTGGAAATAAGCATTATAGGCTCACCTCGTTGTCCCAAACAAGCTAGTAATAGGCAAGTTATCTATTTTAATTTAGCCACCTCATTTCCTTTTTCTCCTTCCACTTTCCTAATTCCTTTCATATAGATAGGCAATGTGCCTGCAATCGTACGTGATGCCAGTTACACCAAGTGTTCGTTCGAATCAACAAATGCCTTTACGAGGATTGATAATAGCTATTTTCGATACATCAAACCTTAGATACTTTGTCGGTTTAATTATATTTGCCTGTTTTTAAGATATACTTATCCCGCCATCTATCGGCAGCTGTCGCTATTATAACGTTTGGAGAAATAAAATACTATTTTGTATTCTTACATCATTAACAGACAAGAAGCTTGCTGCTGATTAATTCTTATTATTATTATCCTCACGCAATGAAAGGAAGGTAAACCACGGTAGGCAGAGGTCTACTCAATGTCCTTTAGATCCATATCATGATATAAGTTGATTGATTAATTTTTACGAATTTAATTTATAAATAAAAATTGTTTACGAGTATTAGGTTCTTGAAATTATAAAATAAAGAGTATGTAAGGATCGTGGTCGTGAAATTTTTATTTTTATTTTATTTATAACATTAATTTAGTTTTCCAGTACAGAATAAGTAAGTTAAGTAGGTAAAGTACAAAAAGTAATAAATAAATAAAGTACATAAACAAGAAAGACGTGTTTAAGTACTTTTCGTGTTGTACAATAAGTCGAGGCGACATTTAGGTGCACAGCGAGGCTCCACGTTGAGCCATAAGCAGTGTCTAATGAAAAACAAAGCTAGGGCGACCGCCTCCCAACCCAACCCCGCGGTCTGACTACATTTAGCGACTAATTACCAAACCTTACAATTCATTTTATTAAACCGTGGGATTGTCGACTTTATGTGCTAGCAATAACGATCAGATAAAAAATAAAAAGTGTGATTTTAACGCTTTTGTCCCATTAAAAATTACTATTAGAAGTACACTCTGGATTGATTATTGTTTTGTTTATCTACAATAGTGAGGAGGAAGGAGGGTGAAAGTGATGTTTTGTAGTCGTGTATTAGATTAAGAATTTGTTACATTCATCTGTCTCTGAGTATTTTCAGAGCTGAATAAGAAAATGACCTGCAAATAAATAAAATATATGTATATATCTTCGCGCACTTCCCAATACAGGGCTAGATATAGGTCTAGTCTAGACAATTAAGTCTCTTCGACCCACCTTCCACCGAAGATATTTTCGGGACAACGTGACAGGTGGTGAGCCCGTCGCCATCTTTATGTCCAAGCCAACGATATAATTCGTACATAAGTTTTTGAAAAACCCATTGCTACGAGCCTGCCACCTGGGGATCGAACTCGGGTCTCTTGACTCAAAATCCTGAGCACCCAACTACTCGGCTGTCATGACTTACAATGACCTGGAAAATCTCTGGATACCAAGTGATTGTAAGTGGATAACCTCTCGATAATCATCTTGGAAATACCAGATCGCAAATTTGCACAACGTTGGTTATTATGATACAAACATCACACCTCCTTCTCTTTGTAGGAGTAGGCAGGGAACGCATACCTGAGATGCTTCTCTCAACTACTTTCATCAATCTTTATTAGTTTTAACATGACCTGTATTCAGAACTTCCTGAACTTTATTATATTTACGCATTATACAGTGAAGACGATTTAGTTCTTCCGAACCTTTCTTCACCGTTGCTTATAATTGTTAACTAAATGACTATCAAGTTGATGGAAGTTATTTGACAAAAAGATTTTATTACTTTATAACTATTCACCTAAGCTAATTTTATATAAGGCAATGAATGGAGAACCAGAAACTAACTAAAAACTTGAAAACTAACTGGAACTGGTACAGCTAAGAACTAGGATTTGACTCTTACGTATGTCATATTATCGTACTTTAAAAGAGCTAATTTTGAACACATAAATATGAAAAAAAAAAACAATAGGAGAAGAAAACAACAACAGAAGAACTTTTTCCATCAGCGTTTATGATTTTTTTCTGCAACTATTTGATCACCGTAAAAATACAGGGGTAGATAGAGGTCTAGACAATTAAGTAGTTTCGACCCACCGAAGATATTTTCGGGAAAACGTGACAGGTGATGAGCCCGTCGCCGTCTCAATGTCCAAGCCAACGATATAATTCGTACATAAGTATTGAAAAAACTACGAGTCTGCCATCTGGGGGACGAACTCGGGTCTCTCGACTCGAAATTCCGAACACCCTACCACTAGGCTATCGTGACTCATTTGTTCACTGTCATTTGTTATAACTACTACATTAGCAAAATACGTAGATCAGAATAAATACAAATGTTAGGTAACAAGCGAGCTTTGCTAAAGAGGTGTAATTAAAAAGATAAACGCCTTTAGACGAAGCTGAAGCTACATTTCGTAGGGTGGGCGGCGCAGTTTGGGGTCCGCCATCTGGTTACCCACGGATCTTTAAATTACCATTGGTATTTCTTACTACTAAACTTAAAATCAACCAAAATATTAGTACACAGTTGTTATTAAATAATTACTTTAATATATATTATATAAGTCACGATAGCCGAGTTGTTGGGTGGTCGGAGTTTCGAGTCGAGAGACCCAAGTTCGATCCCCAGGTGGCCGTACTAATGAGTTTTTCAAAACTTTATGTACGAATTTCATCGTTGGCTTGGACCTAAGGAAGGTGGGTCAAAGGGACTTAATTGTCTAGATTTGACCTCTGTCTACCCCTGTATTGGGAATTGCGTGAAGATATTATTTATATATTATATATTATTACTTTATACCATTGCGCATGCATGCGGAATGGGGCAATGTAATTATATGAGTATGAAATAAAAATTCCGAGCCTTCCTCGTGGAGATCAAATTCGAGATTTGAAACTCCAGATTTAAAGTCTGTTTCAGAATTTTTTACAAAATTATCTTATTTTAATACAAATCTAAATCGAATAAGTATCTATGGTAAATATTTGAAAATCAAAGTTGCTTTCTATCTCTCATATAGTAGAAAAAATTTACGAAACTACAAGATTATTTTGTGTCCTTTTACATAAAGTTCATAATGTATACTGTGTATAAGAAATACGACAGTTCCCTTCCGTTATTAAATATGTAACTGATTTCCTTATATCGAAGGATTGAGTTTTTTTTACAGAGAATTTTTAATAAAAATAACCCAAACAAAGCATGGAACTAATAGTCAAAAATGAAAATAATAGTCAACGTATGTAGAGTAAAACTGTTATCTCTATAAATAAATGCATTTCACACAATATTCGAGTTAGAAATGAGAACATAAGCTCGAGGCATGTGGTAGTGGATTCTGTTTCATTAACGGGATGTGCATAGTCGAGCTAAGGCGGGGACCAGTTTACTGAAAATATCTGATTACGTCTAATTATCGAGCGAGCCGCGCAAGCATAGCGCTTTAGTTCTTTGAGTCAATGTTCTTCATTACACGGCGCATTGTGTGCATAGTAATTTCTGACTATGCACTGATTAAAAACTTCGTGAAAGTTTTTGAGAGTTAATGACGATCCGATAGCCTGGTTGGTAGTGAACCAGACTTAGATGCTTAGATTTTCGGGTTCGAATCGCTCATAATCGAGTCAAAAATGTTTAATATATTTAATTAAAATATTTATCAATGTAACTACAAATAATGATGTGTATCGGACACTAAGGCAGCGCCCGTCGCCGTACCATTTGTCACGGTGTCCCACATAAGCTATAGTGAAACAAGGGTCAAATACTAAGTTTTTTAGATCTCTGTCTACCCTAGTATTGGGAACGGCATAAAGATTTTTTAACAAATTACTATTCATACACTGACGGTCAGTTAAGTCCCTTCGATCCACCTTTCATCGAAGACGTTTTTTTGAGCCAAGGTCCAAGCCAAAGATATAACTCGGGTCTTTTAACTCGAATTCAGATCACCCAACCACTCGACTATCGAGACTGACAACACTGATAGTAATTTGAATTGATTTTTTTATTAAAATTGTCATTAAGGTCGGGTTCCTTGCGTTATTGGTGTCGGCTACCACCGCTGCAAAAATTATAAAAAAACTGCTCGCGTATTTTATGAAATTAAAGGAGGTTTTTTTTATTTATATTTATAAATATTTTTATTTTCAAAATTATATTACAAAAAAGGGCGAGGATAGGGATTGTCATAGATATAGTCATAGAGTATAGTAAAACAAGTCAGGATTTTGTACTACTCTTACATTTTGTCTACGATAGCCTTTAGAGAATGTGATTTATCTGTGGAACACTTACTCTTTGGATTTACTAAAACGTCCAAATTTCAATGTACAATGTTTAAAATTTTTAAAATTACAAATTAGTATTGTAAATATTTTTTAAAAAAGCCTTCAAGGTGTCACAAAAAGGATTAAGATATCAAATATGGTCTGTAAGAGGTTTAAAAGAAGGTCAAAGAAATTTCCTAAAAAATTTAGATACGAAAGGCAGTAAGACAACATTCCTAACATTTATTTTTACATTTCTTGGTACTGTACAGAACACACACTACAGAAGTTAGTTAGGAGATGATAGTTCGTCTGCGAGTCTGAATATTTTATGGTAAACAGCTGAACGGACCATATCATAATTGGATAGACTGACACTTTGTTACACTGATTAACTAAAAATACCTATAATTAATTTTCTTACCTCTTAGACTCTACTGCAGGACATAGGGGTTTAGCTACATTCGCCAAACTTGGCAAGCGGATTGGCGACCGTAGTATAAGATACCTTGACCAGCGTAGACACTGCTGCCCGTAACTGGTCTTAATTTCGGTTACTCCACCATCAATTAGTCAGTTACCAATTAGTTATTTCACTATCAATCAGAAAATAATGGTATTTTGAAGGCTTTTCTGTTAACTGCCTTTTACGACACCTACGGGAAAAGAGATGGTGTTCTAGGGCTGATACAACGTGGCATTTAACATAATATATTCAATAATAATAGTACTGAATATGTTTATTTTTATATATACAAAACTAGATTTACACTAGATACAAAACTAGATATATAGAAAACCACACAAGAACCTGATTCAACCATTTTTCATTATGAATTAAGAAATTCAATTATCATTAAAATATCCTTATGAGTTTTCAATTTATCATTAATTTGCTAACAAAAAGTCTACTACACTAATTTGTTCACAAAAAGCTTGACTATAAAGCGTGGCTTTAAAAATCAATAAAAAAGTACCATAAAGTGATGGTGTTATCGTATTGATGTTTTCATTACCGTAAAGTTATGGACTTTGAGAAAGAATATCTCCCAGGAGATGCCCCTGAAGAAGGGCTTTGAGTAGCGTTGCATCGGTGGACTTTGGAAAGTTTCGACCAGTACAAGTCACCTCGGCAGCCGTCACTTCGAAGAGCTCGGTGGATAGGCAGAAAGGTTGAGTTTTACTCCCTAGACGCTTTGAAGCAAGAGGCTTTGGGTGACCTCACCCCTTCTAAAACAGTTACTTTCCGTTCACACATCCCTGTGTGCGTAATGTAACCGGCGGAAAGTAACTGTCTGCTCACGCACACCCCATCCCTTTCATTAGAAAGGGCAAAGGTCGTGCACCTCATATGCGTGGCTGGTCAGCCCACACATATGAGTGGCGAAATTCTCTACTGGATTAGCAAACCAGTATCTCAGCCTACGAACCCACCCCAAACCGCTGGGAGCGCCACCGGGGTCACTCGGTGAGGCTAACAGCGACGAGGGGCGGGGGAGTTGCAAGAGGCACACAGGTCCCCACGCGTACGTAAAATCACCGCGATGTCGGAGACACCGATTAACCCGCGAGACGGAACAGAGTCTCAGGAAACCGGATACCGAACCCTGACCGCTCGCTACCACAAGCAACAAGAAGAACAACAACAACAACACCACAGAAGACTCGCGGTTGTGGACCGCCCACTAATGGAGCGGAACATTTTCGACCCGAGTCTATCAAGGATTTTACCACAGCGCGAACGAGCAACGCAACCGTCGCGAGTTCCGCAACCGTTGCCGCGAAGCGCAATTTCGCCGGGCACCGCACCCGCGCTCTCCCAAGAATTGGGAACTGAGCTTCCCACTTCGGGGGAACCGGGTACCAACGCAGCTCGGCGAGCGGCTCGCCAACGCACACCACCGGAAATAGAAGAACAGTATCTACAGGAGGACAAGCGAGTATGCGCAGCCCCTGTAAGAATACACTTGCAGCCACCACAATCTCCGTCATCGACATCGTCGTCGTCGTCGTCAGAGTACTCTCCCGCGCAAGAAGTACCGCTGCCTAGGGAGAGAACCAGCGTCGGAACATCGACAACGTACTTAGACTTGCCCCCGACATTGGAACGGGGGGACATTAAGAACGGAGCGACACAAGAAAAGCGCGCTCTAGTCGCCGCGAGTTGTGCAACTCAACCTGACCGCACACCCGGCGACTATATAAGCGAAGAGGTGTCCCCCCCAACCCCGGCTCCACGCATCCGGAAGGAGATGCGCAGAGTCCCAGAAAGAGATAGGGCCACACCTGTCGCCCTGTCTCCCATGCTACCGGTCGCACAGACATATGACGCGCAGGCAGGGCGTTGTCCAATTCCGGGGCCGTCAAATGCGCCAATGGCGACGACGACCTACGCGAACATGGCAGCAACGCCTCGACGACCGCGCAGCCCACCAATATCACAACAACGTGAAACAAATACCAAAACGGAAACAAAGTCTTATCCCCCGATCGTGGTAGAGTGCATGCCCGACTGGGCGAAACACTTCAAAGTGTTGCATAGCCGGTTAGGGCATGCGCCGAGTGCACGCCCTTTCGGGAAGGGGGTTCGATTCCGTCCCCAAAGCGAGAAAGAATATAGGACGGTGCAGAAATACCTTGTTGAGCGTAGCAAGGTCGATGCTACGCTAGCGTGGTATTGCTATGCGCCGTCCATAGAGCAACCAACAAAGGTGGGTTTGCGCGGACTGCCCGCCGAGACCAATCCGGAGGACATCGAGGAGGCCCTGAAGGAGCTAGGCTTCCCTGTGACCTTCGTGAGGTCCATCCCACCGAAAAGAGGCAGACCCGGATGCCTCTTCCATGTTAAAATGGACCACATCCCCGACGAGGAGCTCAAGAGGTTATACGGGATAAATGAGCTCCTCTATATGCCAGGCATAACTATAGAAGCCTGGCAGGGCAGGGAAGGACCAGCCCAATGTCACAGGTGCCAGGGGTTCGGACACTCCTCGTACAATTGTTACAGGCCCTTCAAGTGCGTTCGATGCGCAGGGGATCACCCGGCGGCGGACTGCACTAAATCTAGGGATAGTCCGCCTAAGTGCGCCAATTGTGCTAAGGCGCACACGGCAAATGATAGGCGCTGCCCGGTACTGCAGCGCATTGCAAGGAAGAGGGGTATTAGAATACCCCCTCCGGTACCAACCCGAGGCTCGACGGCGCAACCGCCCAAAGCCCACAGCCGAGAAAGGCCACACCCAATACGCCAGGCAGCGCCACGGGTGCCTCAGCCGCAAGAGCGGCGATTAGAGAAGGCACCCACACAAATAGCCGCCCCCCCCACGTTCGCCGCGGTGACAACTTTGGCACCACCGGCAAACAATGCCACTGAGAGAGGTGTACAACCCTCTCAGAAAAAGAAGAAGAAGAGGAGGGGGAAGAAGAAAAACAAGGGGACAGCCACGTCCGAGGCTGTAATAACCTCTACACCCCACCCCCTCCCCATCGTTGCCACCGCTGAAGGGCCCAGGACCAAGAAACGGGCCAGGAAACCTCAGCATGCGCAAGTGCAACAAGCACAAATCGCACACACCGTAAGGGGGAGAACCGAGGCCTCCCCCCCACAACACACGCCACCGACGACGGTTGAGGAAGCACTTGCGCAATTGGTCACCGTCGTAATCAAGATCCTGGGAGATGTCGTCACGGCGATGACCACGGAGCTGACCCCTAACAGCGGTAGTTACCGCACTGGCCCGTCTGACTACGGCTAAAAATGGCTGAGTTGCGAGTACTGTATTGGAACGCCGGCGGTATTAAGATCCACACCGCCGGACTAAGAACGCTTGTCCAGCAGTACGATATCCAGGTGGTACTGCTGGGAGAAACTAAGCTAAAACCATCTCAGCCATTCAAACTCCCTAATTTCTTCGTGTATCGACGCGATGAGATATCTCCCGAAAGCATAGCTTATAGAGGCGTAGCTGTGTAAGGAGAGATCTAATACACGAAGAATTAGAGCTGCAGCCGTATGTCTCTACAAGGACGATAGGTGTACGCCTACGGATAGCCGGAGAGGAGCATAGGATATATGCAGCTTATCGCCCTCCCGGTTCCCCCCTAAGCCCCTCGGACATCCACTGCATCTTCGATGGGACATCGCCTGCCATAATTGCCGGGGATTTAAATGCAAAACACACGGCATGGGGTCGAACACCATATCCCCAATGGCAAGCTATTATACGAAGATGCAGAGAAATGGGGATACGAAGTGTTAGGCACAGAATCGCCAACACATATCCCCACAAACAGGAAACACCGACCGGATGTTATAGATGTCGTACTGTGTCACGGTATTACACACCCGGTCCAAACGGAGGTGTTGTACGACCTGGATACGCAGCACCTACCGGTTTATTTCACAATTGCACAATCAGTGGACTCCGTAGCGCCCAGAGGAATTAAGAAAAGAACCGACTGGGACACCTACCGAAGTGGATTAGCGAATGTCGGATACGGCGCGCCGATAATGACAGCAGACGACGTAGAAGTGGCCGACAAATATATTAGAGATAAGATACATCAAGTGTATCTGTCGGCCACTAAAACGGTACCTGTAGCGCGCCGTAAGGATGAACTACCACTTCGGTTGAGAACATTAATTAAAAAGAAAAGGGAAGCCAGAAAACTCTGGGCGCGCACACGTTGCCCACTAGTTAAAACCAGATTAAATCGGCTAACGGAGGAGCTGTCGGAAGGGATCAAAGCTCACAGAAGTCACACATGGGATAGTCGTATAGTAGAGAGCGCTGACTATCCCCATCTTTACACCAACTTAACCGACAGCTTCTACGGAAACCACCTCCGGTTGCCCACTAGTAGACAACGTGGGCAACCGGTACTACGGAGCCAAGGACCGGGCAGAGATCTTGGCACAACATCTCGAGGGCAATTCAAGCCTAATACTGCTGCAGCTGTCGCCGCAGAATTTCACGCACAAGTCGAGCTACGCGTACAGGAGTTTATGGAAGCTCCGGTGCCGCCACTAAGCGGGGATGATTTTATTTCCCCCGCTGAAGTGAGAAAAGTGGCATTGCGCTTGCCACTGCGCAAAGCGCCGGGGCACGACTCTATAACGACCGTCGCGTTAAGACAACTGCCGAGAAAAGGATTTGTTGCGCTATCCCGTCTTTACAACGGGATATTGCGCACCCTACACTACCCCACGGAGTGGAAGAAAGGACGAATAGTCGTACTGCCGAAACCCGGAAAAGACAGGAAGTCTCCGGCAAGCTATCGCCCTATAACATTGCTATCGTACGTAGCAAAGTTATTCGAAAAGTTACTGCTACGGAGGCTCCGCCCGCTCGTAGAGCCACGCGTAGAACAACACGGCTTCCGTAGCGGTCATTCTACAACGACGCAACTAGCCCGTGTGTTACACTATTTAGCGGCCGAACAACATCGCGACCGCTGCTGTCTGGGGGTCTTACTAGACATGGAGAAGGCCTTCGACAGAGTGTGGCATACGGGTCTTATATACAAGCTGTTGCAAGAAGAGAACATACCACCTGGCTACGTACGATTAGTAGAATCGTTCTTAGTAGGGCGTAGCTTCTACGTCACCGTCGAGCAAGCCGATTCGGCGGTACGCACTATAGAAGCAGGCGTTCCACAGGGCAGTTGTCTTTCTCCTTGCCTGTACGCAATCTACACCAACGACATCCCCACGCTCGAGGGTCGCGTCCGAGAGTGGGAAGACGATGTCATGCTCGCACTCTACGCGGACGACAGCGCGTACTTTACGTCGTCCTGTCGGCAAACATCGCTGCCAAGAAGATGCAGCGACTGTTGGACCTATTACCAGAATGGTTAGATAAATGGCGGATGACTATTAATGTCGGGAAGACATCCGCCATAATCACCAATCGCCGTGGGCGCGTGCCACCACAACTCAAACTAAGAGGTCAAAGGATTAAGTGGCAGAGCGCCGTCACCTATCTTGGTTGCCGGATAGACAAATCGCTTCGGCTCACCGCACAGGTGGATTACGCTATAAGCAGCGCGAGAGCAGCGAAGGCGGTTCTCTATCCGGTACTATCAACAACAAAGCTACCAGTAAAAACCAAGATAGGTATATATAAAACATATATAAGATCAAGACTTACTTACGCGGCGCCTGCGTGGTACGCGTTCACCTCAACATATCAACGTCGGCGACTACAGGTCCAGCAGAATATAGTACTACGTACTATAGTTGGAGCGGGTCGCTTTGTACGCAATGACGTTATCGCCAGGGACCTGAAAATGGAAACGGTCGAAGAATTCGTGGTCCGGGTGTCGCGCGGAATGTACGACCGAGCTGACAACGGGCCACACGAACATCTACATCACCTGGCGATCCAGGAACGGCTACCGTTACACGCTCGACCACCGGAGTGGCGACCCCTCCCGAGAGATATTCTCTCATTGCCACCCGGCCCGGGGGGGACCGGGGAAGTGCAATAAAAGTCCCGACATAAGACGTAAAGTGCGTAACACACCTACACAACGCCGCTGAAAGGCGGTACCCAGGACCGGGGGAGCAGCAGCCCCCTGAGAAGACGCCCGAGTCATGAGGCAATGCCTCCAAACTCGCAACCCATAAAGGGGGGCCTTTTACACCCCCCTGATATGGATGACCCGCACGCACGCACGAGATGCCCCTAAGGGGGCGAATGAAAGAGAGACTTAAAATTTTAATCAATGCTTGGAGGATTCGGTGGCTTGGCGGTAAGATGGTTACCACGGTACGGGAAGTAATGCTGGTTCTATTAACAGCCGCATCATTTGATTATTTCTATTTAATTTAATAACGAAAGGACTCAATTTGTTTAAACCTCCCAAGTACGTGAAGATATATATACACATAAGTCTTGATGACCTCCGTGGACCTCATATTATTATTTAATAGTCACGATAGCGGAGTGGTTGGGTGGTCGGAATTTGGAGTCGAGAGACCCGAATTCGATCACCAGGTAGCAGGCTCGTACCAATGGGTTTTTCAAAAAAACCTATGTACGAATTTATAGTTGGCTTGGACATTGAGACAGCGACGGGCTCACCACCTGTCACGTTGTCCCGAAAATATCTTTGGTGGAAGGTGGGTCGAAGGGACTTAATCGTCTAGACTAGACCTCTGTCTACCCCTGTATTGGGAATTGCGTGAAGATATTTATTTATTTTATTTATACGCATATTAAAAATTACTATAAATAATTATTGTGTAGGTCCGTCGTACGCCATCATAACATTAGCATTATCCATCTTTGCAAAAAATTTTTTATTTGTCTGTGCTATAATATGATAACAACGTGAATGTAGGAGGTTTCATTTTTTTATTACAACAGCTATAAATATTTGCAAAGAGACTGACGACGAAGTGAATGTGGCGGTAGAGGGTACACGAGTGATGCACCTGGAGAAGCTGCTTCGCAATCGAAATATATGTTTCGAAGTGACGGAGACAAATGCGGATGTGCAAGGAAGGCAACGGCTTCGGAGCCCGATTACCACGATTTCACCCAGGCCTAGATCGCCAATTAGTGCGTGTTTTTATTGTTCTTTTACGTTAAATGTTTATGAGTTACAATGAATGAATACCCACATAGATATGGACATCACGATACATTGCTCTGATGAAGAGAGCAGTATAAGCACTTGTATTATGGAAACAGAAACAACGAAGATACCACAAACACTCAGACCCGAGAAAATGTAGAAAAAGTGTTTTATACATTGATCCGACCGGGAATCGAACTCGGGACTGGCGACACTTTCAAAACCACTGTGTACGCCACTCGTTCAAAGAGGTAGTCAAAAAAGTTCTAGTCCCATGAAGATATTAGGAGGTGTCTATTTGTTTTTACACTGTGTATGAATTCAATAAAAACTTTGTGAAAGAGGTGATTCGGATGATAATAACTCCAGGGAACTCCCAACTATTTCTCTAAAAACTCTAAATACAGTATACAGTAGAAAATATATTCTTATTTGTTTGAGTTGTTACCTGGTACCAATGTATAAATTTGTATGTATACAAAATCATCAAGATTTTTACGATAATTCATAATTTTAGAACGGGGTATGAATTGGATGGACTATCATCCCTTGAACGTAATTTATACCTATCTGCATGATCTGGAGACACAATTTCCGTCTACTTGTACAGTAACTGTTATTGGGAAAACAGTTGAAGGAAGAGATATAAAGGTCTGTATAATGAGTTAAATATATTTATTTGAAATATACATTATATATACCGTCCATTATTAGTATTTGTTAGCGTTATTGTTAATTAGTTGAAGTGGTATTTTAAATTCAAAATATAAAATAATAAAGCAAAATTTAATACAAAAGTCACGATTCCTTCACTTAATCTAATGAAATGTATTTCATTAAATACATTTCATTAGGTTAAGTATACAAACGTGACTATCGCCTGTCGTCATCGTTCAACAAAAAATTAAATTTTAAATCATAAAAAAAATTTATTTTATCCGTCATAGCTTAGATCGTGCATAAATTGTAACAAAATGATTGATATTTTCTGTTATAATTTTAAAGTAGAAGTTCCCTGTCCGTCATGGCTAAAGTTTCGGTCTGATATTTTTCTAGATGGCTGTGACAAACAAGACTCCAAGGTTAGTCTCCGTAGTCTCACGGCGCTATTCTATATACTAGATGCTGGATGCAATATAACAAAGAGCAGTAAAATTTGATAAACTGGGTATTTTTCAGATGTTGAAAATTTCTAATAGCAACGCCAGCAATTCAGGAGTATGGCTAGATGGAACAATACATGCTCGAGAATGGATCAGTGCGTGTGTTATCACTTACATAGGCGAGCAGATCGCAAGAAACTTTCACACTATGCCTGCGAGTATTACAAATAAAGACTGGTAAATATGGCGTGTTTAATGAGACAGTTTTTTAAATTGCGGACATTAATACATTAAAACAACTTTTAAAGGTATTTAGTGCCTGTTGTGAATCCAGATGGATACGTGTATACGCATCTTAATGATAGAATGTGGAGGAAAAATCGAGCGCGCTTTGGTGATACTGTCGTTGGAGTAGATCTCAACAGAAATTTCGGGTATTTTCTATTAAATTTTTTATATGGTTTATTATTCTATATAATATATAAACAAGTGTTTCAGGCTCTAGGGTAAGGAAGAAATTTGAATTTTGTTTGCGTACCTTTGGTTGTGCACTAATCAGCTTAAGAATCTGACCGCCATCACCTTTTCTAAGTGTGTAAGTCATGTAAGTAGTAGTGCCTATTGTAGGAGGCGTCCGGTGCCATGTTCGCAAAACTGTACGTAATGGTTAAGGAATATCATCGTAATGTTAGTAATATTGTTCAGATCATATTTAAAAAAATATATTTAGTCTACTCATACCAGTTGGCAAATCATCGTTATCATTGTTTTATTTTTAAATACATTTTTTTCAGTTACAAATGGGGAGGAAATTTAACAGAATATTCATCGGGTGATCCTACCCACAACAATTTTAGGGGATCGGATCCGTTCTCTGAACCAGAGACAGCTGCTATAAAGGTTTTAATCGCATAATAAAAGTTATTTAAAATAAAAGGTTTATTCAAAATATATGAGCAATGTATGTTTACAGGATATAATTTTATACGCAAGCACACCGTTTAAAATATTTTTAACATTTCATTCGTATAGTGAAGTGATATCATTCCCTTGGTGTTTCACTTCGGACCCTTGTCCTGACTATGTGAATTTACTTGAAGGCGGCACGGTTATGGCTAAGGTAGGTCTTCCTTATGTGTCATGAGAGATTTATTAACTTTCCCAGAGTTTGATTTAAAATATGTTTAGAAAATTCAATCATTTTAAAGCGAAAAGGGAGAAACTAAATTGACGCACAAATAACTTTATATGTATGAAAAGAATATTATCATGAAATGAAACAAAAAATATATCTAATTTTATTTAAAAAGTTTATTATGTAAAAAAGAACTAAAACATTACGACTACATTGAAGTGAAAGACGTACCGACTTTCATAGTGACGCCACCTCAGAGGTCCTGGGTTTGATTCCCGGTCGGGTCAATGTAGAAAACACTTTCTCGGGTGTTTGTGGTACCTTCATTGTTTCTGATTCCACAGTATAAGTGCTTAACCGCTTACTTTGGGATCGGATCAATGTATGTGATGCTGTTCTTATCTATACATGTATGTATTATAGTATTACCTTAGCCGAGTGTCTTGTCAAATTAAGTCATGATAGCTGAGCGGTTGGGTGGTCGGAATTTCGAGTCATGAGACCCGTGTTCGATCTCCAGGTGGCAGGCTCGCAGCAATGGGTTTTTCAAAAACTTATGTATGAATTACATCTTTGGTTTGGACATAAAGACTGCGACGGGCTCTCCACCTGGCACGTTGTCCCGAAAATATTTTCAGTTGAAGGTGGGTCAAAGGGACTTAATTGTCTACACTAGACCTCAGTCTACCCCTGTATTGGGAATTGCGTGAAGATATTTATTTATTTTATTTACAGTATTAACTACTGTTACAGTATAAATTTCAAGTTGTGTCAGGTTCAATTTTGATACCCCATAAAAATTTTAAGTATATTGTTTTCAGGCAATATACGATACAAGTGGACGCATGTACAAAGTTGGTAACTTCAAAGATCTGATGTATCCAGCTTCTGGAACGAGCATTGATTGGAGCTACGGAATCGCCCGTATACCTTTTTCATATTTAGTCGAATTGAGGAGCAAGGATTATAAATTCCTATTACCGAAGGAACAAATAATGGACTGCTGTAAAGAAATCTGGAACGGAGTGAAAGCTTTATCAGAGCATGTCGATAAAAAGAAATGTTTAAATTGTGTGTCGTTATTAAAAAAATATCAGTAATGGTTAAGGAAAACCGTTGTTGATGTTTTAGAAATTTTGATAAGTTGTGTTATAATTAAATTTATTTTACCCATTTTAATAATAAATTCATTTTAATTTAAATAAATTTCTTTACAGAATAACAAATAAACAAATATAGCACATTTTTTTGATCAAACACTTATTTACTTGGAAAAATAATACTTTTCTTTCTCAATTAGCTAAGAAATCGGAGACAATCTTTTTTCTTTTTCTTTTGTTACTTTGGTTCATCTACAAAATCCATAAGTTTCTGCACACCACTCCATATTTCCTTTCCTGTTTCAATGATTTGATCCTTCGGTAATCTAAATCTATATTTTTTACTCCTTAGCTCAATCATATATGAGTATGGTATATTGGCCATCGTGTAACTCCAGTCCGTACTAGTTCCGCACGCGTAATATGTTAAATCTTTAGTGCTGCCAACTTTATAAATCATGCCACTATTTTCATAGATTGCCTGAAAATAACACGTCGATTAACAGTACTTATATTAATGTATATTAATTAGTTATTGCGCAGACTTCTTTGGAGATAACCTATAAGATGCCGCTTGTTTCTACATCGTATTTACGTCGCCTAATTAACAATTCAGATGAATAAAATACTTCATTTTGAAGATTGACGTAGCGATACTAGTCGTTTTGTAGATAAAAAATACAAATGCTGCTCACATTACATACACAAATAAATACATATTTAGATAGGCACAACATCACATAAATTGCTCTGATCCCAATGTATGAAATGTAAGCAATTACAAGTGTTAAGCAAAAACAACGAAGTTACCACAAACACCCAGAACCCCTAAATGAAGAAAGAATGTTTTCTATAATACCCCAACCTGAACCGAACCCGGGACTTGGCATTATCATTCTATTTTCTCGCTTTTATCGCTACAGAGGTAGTCAGAGGTTTAGAAAATTTTGTCCTTTCGACTCATATGTCACCGGTATTTATTTTGGGACAACGTGGTGGGTGGTGCTGGCCATCTCGAGCCAGCGGCCCTCTTTGTCCAAACCCATGATATAAATTGTACACATATATGAAGATATTCAGTTTAGGGACTAGAATTGAACAGCAATGCAATGTTATTTATTGATAAAAACCATGGTAGGCACCCTGAATAACTGCATACATGCAAAATATGAATATAACGTTTGACTGATTTTTTTTTAACATTATAAGCTAGCGTTTAACTACAATCCCACCTGATGGTAAGTGGCGATGTAGTTTTTGTTGGTAGGCACACTAGCTTAGAAAAAGCCTATTCACTCTTCTCTTGAAGACACCCACATTGTAATCGGAGGGAAAGACTGATGCAGGCAAATTATTCCAGTCCTTTGCTGTACGCATTATGAACGACGAAGCAAAACGCTTCGTCCGAATGCAGGGTATATCGACAACAAAAGGATGGAAACCCGCCGTGCGTCTTGTTGTCCGATAATGGAAAGGGGAAGAGGGAATTAACTCATGTAATTCCTTCGCACACTCTCCAAAATGTAACCTGTAGAACACCGAGAGACTGGCCACCCGACGTCTGTGTTCGAGACTGGACAAATTGGTAGTAACCAAGTGACTGAATATTAGGGGTATTGGGTTCCAATCACAGAAATATTCGTATTGTTACCATAATATCACGAATTGTACCATAAAGTCACGATAGCCGAGTGGTTGGGTGGTCGCAATTTCGAGTCGAGATACCCGAGTTCGATCCCCAGGTGGCAGGCTCATACCAATGGGTTTTTCAAAAACTTATGTACGAATTATATCGTTGGCTTGGACATAAAGGCGGCTACGGGCTCACCACCTGTCACGTTGTCCCGAAAATATCTTCGGTGGAAGGTGGGTCGAAGGGACTTATCTGTTTAGACTAGACCTCTATCTACCCCAGTATTGGGAATTGCGTGAAGATATTTATTTATTTATTTTATTTGTTACCATAATAATAATATCTTTACACTTACCCTTGCCATGACCGCACCTCCTTCAAGCAAATTAAGATAGTCTGGGCAGGCTTCGGTCTTATGTCCCCAGGGGAATATTATTAGTTCATAGTAACTATGAAAGGATAGAAATACTTTGAATGGTGTGCTTGAGTTAATTATAGTATCCTAAAAATATAAAGCTTTCATTAAAATTAAAAAAATAATAGCTGGCTGACGAAAAATATTTTCACAATACTACTGTGGGTCGTCATACGTTTAGACAGATTAGTCCAACATTGAATACATTCATTGGGGCATTACAAAAATCGTACATAAGTTACGAATATTTCTTTGGTACCATCGCCATGGGATTGAACTCGAGTCTCGTCATTTGAATTCCGGACATCCTACTACTCGACTATCGTGACTCACAACACTACTTTTGACCTAAAAACAGTATTACCTAATAATATCAAACATAAAATTTTAGTAATAAGTATAAATTAGTTAATATAACACTCGGTCAATATTAACATTATTTAGTAAAGCGTTGAATACTGTATTGGTCATCAACAGATGGCGAGATAACTATCTGGAAAAATACCAGATCTCAATTTATGTGGAGACGGATAGCAGTTTAAGATGCAAAATGTTTGATACTGTGATCGCAAATCCGCTTGTCAAGCATGATGATTATGATAAATCTCCCCGACGGGAGAGTCCTATACACTGCAGTGGACTTTTATAGGTCATTATGAGGATAATTATGATGATTTTATTTGTGCACTGAAAAACAGATAGAAAGAAAGAGTGGAGAAAACTGTTATGCACTTAAATAAAAAACTCAACACGCTGAGCTGGTGGCCTTAGAAGCATACATCCTCGTTATGAAGTAATACAGAAAACAAGGACATAATGGACAACATAAACTAGACTGAAATTTGGGTTCAACAAATCATATTATTATGATTGACTCATCTTAAAGTTTCTACATTTAAAATTAAGTTTGAAAATAAATAATATTTTTTTGGTTGTTACCCTGACAGCTACAGTTTCAGGCTCCGAAAAAGGCGTGGGTCCTCTATAAAATACGCTATTAGGCTCATCAGATGATCCTTGGCCATCGTTACTTCCCCAGCCACAACTACGTAATATTAAGAAATTAAATTATATTTGTATAAATAAATGCTTAATATTATGCTGAGATGAAAATATTAAATAATTTTAAATATCACAGTGCTACTTTGTTAAAATATTTTATCTAAGTACCATTGAGTGACGCAAGTTTACTAAATTATTGTATGGTATTTTTTGGTTTTGGCGATCCTGCTATCTGCTAGCTACATGTGATTTTCGAAAACCTTTCCTGAACGTGTTGCATACCATTACTCGATTAATAAACGGTTAGTATAGTATATACATTATAGGATAATACATTGTATATTTAACATAAAAAAGAGACCAAAAGGTTTCATATATGTGAGTCTCATTCTCCAGACATTTTAGATGGAAATTAAAAAAAAAACATTAGAAAGTATTAAGTAACATAAAAATTATATTAAATTGTAAGAAATTAAAAAATGTAGTTGATATGACCGCCGTACCGTTGGTCAAATTTCTCGTTGATTTAATGAAAAAAAAGTCCATAAATATAACTTTATTAAAGTTACAAGTTTATTAAACAAGGTTATTAATTGTATTGGTTATGTATTATTGTACTATAATTGTATTTACCTAAAGTTTCGATTAAGATCGACTCCTACACATTTTCCGCCATATGATGCCCGATTCTTCCTCCACATGCGATCATGTGTATGTGTGAATTCATACCCATCTGGATTTAAAACTGGTAAAATGTACCTGTGAATATAGCCAATTAACAGTATTTTACCTGTAGTTTAACGTAAACGAAGACGAAGTATTAATAAAATAACTAGAAACCTTGACGCAAATGCTAAAAACAACTGTAAATATTTTCACAGGTAAAGAATGCGCAAACATGTGTGATAATCAAGGAAAATAATATGAAAATATCTTCTCGCCATTCCCAATCCTGTATTTTACTGTACTTTCAATTAATATATTAAGAAATAACTTTAAAAAAACCGAATTGGTACTTATTATACTATTCCGATCACCCGACCACTCAGATATTGTTATGTGAAAAGAGTTTCGAAATCACTACGAATCCCAGAAAGTTTGCTAAGATGTCATTGTTGAGATGTATCGGTGTATCAGTTTGTACTTTCTTAGATAATATTAAATTTTTATGTTGTTTACCCTGTTGTGTGTTTTACTTTACGTAATTTTCAATAAACTGCATTATTATAATATTTTTTAGAGGCTAGACGTTTTGAAGTTTTCTATCAGACACTAATAAAAAAAAGGGTACGTTAGATTTATTGCCTGTCACTTTTACTCTATTGGTTAATTTTACAAATATGAGAAGAAAACATACCAATCCTTATTGGTAATTGATTTCGAAAGGCTGTGAAAATTTTTGACAATGATATTAGCCATATAAGTAACAACGGCAGTGGTGATCCATTCTCGCGAATGTATGGAGGCATCGAGCCAGACTGGTGTATTGCTTGCGTCACTATTAGAGATTTTTAACATCTAAAACAAGCCAATATAAAAACCAAAGAAGATATTATTATTTACTATACATCATAAATTTACTTATAAATACTAACTCCTTACCTTAATGCTTCTACCTTCGACTGACTTGCCAATAACGGACACTGTACAAATGGAGGGATAATCTCTTTCCAACTCATCCAAAAATGAATAAATCACATTGAGTCTGTGATATCTTTTCCAATCCATTAACCTCACTGACAGATAATTAATAGAAAATCGATGAGTAACATCTTAATGAAAAGAAACATTTCAAAACAAGAAATTTGAATACCTCTTCTGCGTTTTGGTCTCTTTGTTGGAATAATTTCTTTTTGTATTTGATATCTGGGAATAACGTCGCTATATTTGCCTTAAAATGAATATAATATACAGTTTAATCATACATTGTGTCTAAGGAATATCTTTTTATTTAAGAAATTAGTCATGGTTTGATATTGAAGTGAAGAAGACTACAGACTACACAGATCGATTAATTACCCTTTTTAGCATCGTATAGTCTTGTTTGTGTCCCAATTTCGAGCTTTTCTTCTTTTTTATTTTTATCATCATTTTCATGGATAAACAAGTTTTTGTGTAAAATATCAGCAGCCAGTTGAATAGTTTTCTCCACGGTTTCTTCCATAATTATATCAGTTGCAGTAGCCATTACTAATACCTGATGCAAAGATAAAATATCGCTGTTAGAGGTATACAAATACCTTGTCCTAGGGGCAAGGCATTTGTATAGGTCCCTTATTTTTATTTTCTATGGTAAAAAACCTATAGGTTTTTTATTTGACAATACTTGTACACTCGTATAGTATTTATGGATATTGAAACATTTCACCTAATTTCTATGGGGTGTCAACGCATCTGCAACTTTCATTTACAGTATCTACTCGCCATTAGATTAACCGTAACCTCATTTTGCACCTCAAACCTATGCCAAAAATAAACTTTAAAAATTTCCAGAAAGTGCGATCCTGAACAATGTTGTACAAATGTTCTCATCATGCAATGATTGAAGTGTCAAAGTTTAGTGGTTGGATACTACGTAGCAACCGTTGGATGGAGGATGTTATTTTTTTCGACGTGTTGACGCGCCTAACACTCTATCGACATGTTCATACTATCTAAGCCTAACGGTTTAAGGTGCGGACTGCGAAACATATAGTCCCCGGTTCCAGCCCGCCTTTCGACTACTCCAGACGCGTTGCAGCTTAGTTGAAGTAGTTAACAGGAATACTAGTAACGTTATATTTAGCACAACTAGTATTCTTTTTATTCTAAAAATGGTCACATCACCAGGAGGTCCATTCTTCATCACACTTCACTTAACTTACAAACATTTCAAAGCAGGGTATTGATTCCATTATTAATTGAAATATTGCTTAGTAAAGCAGTAGCAAACACCATAAATGAACTGTCATTCATGTATTTTCGAAAAAGAAATCCTTGTGAAAAGCTAATATGCACAAATGTAAAAAAAATAGTTTATGTCCTTACGTGGAATTAGGCCAGATCTTAAAATTAGTAAATATATTCCTCTGTCAACTATCCCCCCTGTTTATGGTTGTTTCGCGACCAATCCACATCACTAATGTGGATTTTTGGAGATACTTTGCTGCAGGTGAGATCTAATTTTGAAGAAAAGTTTTGAGGTTAAATTTATATCTACAAACACTATTATGATAGTATGTGTGAGTATTAAATTTCATAAGCCCAGAATTTAGCACTCCACTGTCAATATAAACAGAACTGTGTTTCTAATATTTTGTTCATTACTAAAATTTTGACCAACTAGAATTGATATGGTATGTATATGTTTTAATATATATGTGTCATGTTTGTCACGATTATATGTCATGGGGATTACAGATTACGTAATGGATTAAAGTTTAATAATATAAACATGAAAATATTTTCAGAGGGATCACAGAAAATATATAAGTTGTAGCGGAAGATGTGTCGGAAAAGGGTAGAACTTCGATAGGGCAATATAGGATGATGTATGCTTCTAATGTGTAGACATAGTTGTCGAAACAAAGGAATATGGAAACTAGTCCAAAGATTTGGACAATATTAAATTAAATTTAATTAATTATAACTTTATTGTACACCAAACATAAATATCACAGAAAGAAAACAAAGATAGACAACAGTACAATGGGCGGCCTTATCACTAAAAGTGATCTCTTCCAGGCAACCTTTGGATGGACAGGAATTATAGTATAATAAGACGGTGGTGTACATATAAATAGATAGAAACAAAACAAGTAATATTATATATACAAAAACTACATACACTTACACATTATATTAATGTGAATTTAAAAATAGAGATAGATATATAATTATGTGTATGGATATTTACACATGATTATAAGATAATTTAATTTATTCGTGGGATGACGTAGTTAGAGTTGACAGATAGTGTTCAGCAACAAGGGATTTGAAAACAGGAAGGGATTTAGCTTGTCGGATAGAGGTAGGAAGAGCATTCCACAGTTTGGTTGCCTGCAATGTGAATGAGTTACCGTAAAAAACTGTGGAATGAACAGGAATCTTTATTTGCAAGGTTTCAGATGAGCGTAAGGATCGGAGATAGGAAAGATGAAGGAACATAAAACGCTCTTTAAGGTACATTGGAGTGGAGGGAATAAAAAGGATGGAATAGAGAAGTGAAAGGATGTGTGCGTTCCGGCGAAGGCGAATAGGTAACCACTTGAGCCTATTGCGGTACTGAGAGACATGGTCATATTTGCGAAGTCCAAATATGAAACGGATAGAGAAATTCTGGAGCCGCTCAAGCTTGTTATATTGGTTTTCAGTTAAATCGGGATAGCAGGCGTCAGCATAGTCGAAAATAGGAAGCAAGAGAGATTGAGTTTTGCTAATATTGTGTATTTACAAAGCATAAACACTTTGTAAACCATGGTCCAAGTTTATTTGGATGGTCATACTAATAGTTAAACTTCATTGACTTAAGCAATAACTATTAGTATATGTGTATATGTGGTACGGTCAATAATTCTACAGCCGCGTGGTTATGGCGTAAGAAACACCCCTACCCCTTTTTATGGATGTCGTAAGAAAGAACTAAGGTAAAAGCCTATTGTAAATGGCATTGATTGCCGACAGATGGCGGTATAACCATCTTGAAAAATACAAAACCAAACTTCAGCAGACTGATCTAGCAGCAGCGTCTAGGTTTAGCAGTTGATTTTTACAGTAATGATGATGAATTCCATAGCGTAAATTAGCAACAGACTAATAAAAATAGAGTCAGTCAGTTAGAATCAATTTGCGTGTCTGACTGAAGTGAACAAATTTGGTTCTGGGACTAGAAAGCCGCGACCGGAAAACTGCTCGTCAACTGACTGGCTATATTCAGATTTCATGCCATCTCGTAGCAATAACGCTTCATTACAATAAAACATTTAAGTTACTAGTTATCATCTGTATAATTTGAGTCGACACTGACGATATAGGTGAGTCAAGACTGACGATATAGGTCAGTTTAGTAGTTGAGTTTGCAGATATATCATTTACATGCATACATACATAACGGCCTGTAAAAGTCCACTGCAGGACAAAGACCTTTCAAACAAGAGAAAGATTTGCTAAACAAGAGAAGTAATTGGCGATCGCCGTACCAAACACCTTTAAAACTGCTGCCCTTCACAGGTCTGCTTAGTTTTGGTCTGGTATTATTAGAGATGGTTGTCCCATCATCTATTGGTAGCCATTTCGGTTTTCAAGGCTTTTCCCTTAGTCGCCTCTTACGAAACCCTCGGGTGAAAGGGTAAATGCTTACGCTGATATCACATCGCAATATAATACATTTTAAAGTTTGTTTAATATGTAAACCTTAATAAAAATAAGGCCTATATTATCGATTTCAGTTTTACCACCTCCATTTTTCGACAGATACCAAAGTAAAGGGAAAAGTCTTAAAATTTCTTATAGCAACAAACTTTAGATTAGATTAGATGAGATGATGCATAACTGTAATTATTATATAGATAAACAGTAGTTAACGATATGAAACATCAGCTTTTCAATATAAAAAAGGCTCCTCAAATCAGAATAGGCGTTGCAACTTTTACGGTAGAAGTTTAAACAGCAGGCCGGCAGACTGTCTAATTTCGAACAAACGAGATTGATTGTAACGGACATGCGGTTTATGTGTGTAGACATACCTTGCGCCATCGTATTCTGTTTTATCTACTTAATTTGACTAGTAAAAGGTGGTGAAAACGGAAGAATACTTTCTATAGAAAATGTTGTTACTTTGTGTAAATGTTGAGGGGCAATTTTAAAGCAAAACATTAATTCTCTGTTGTCCCAAAATAAGTTTTGATGTAATGTGGGTTGAAAAGATTATTTTGTCTAGACCTCTTGTATGAGGTGGACTCATTATTGCAAATACATAAATTTTGATTTTTTCTAAACATCCATGGTACCTGCAAAATTTTCACGTACTAAAAAATTTGTTTTGTACGATCGGGGAATTTAACGGCCCGATTAGGTCGTTGTTAACGACTTTTCGAAGCTAAGAGTTACAGGTTCGAATCTTGCTTGGAAAAATATTTTTTCTGTTATGAATGCAAATATTCATATAAGTGCTTGGCGTGTTTATAATATGAATTTACTTTTTTCAATACTTTATATTTATATTTACTATACTTATTAACTCAGAACTGCAATAATTGTTGAGCCCTCTTTCTTGTGGCATCGGTTAAGCGAGAAAAGAAATACTTCTTGTCATCACTACAACTATACGAGCATACCATAAAAATCTAATAAGAACACTTTATAAAATACGAAAACGGAATCTGGTATGTATGTTGCTAATGCTCAAATTCTAATTCAAATCGAAAATTTAATTTTACAGTATTATCGATAAAAAAAAAGAAATGTCTTGAGAGAGTAAAACGTAATACATTTCTTCAAAAAGGGTGAAATGTTTGCGATTATTTATCAATTTTACGATTTATATTTTTATGACAAAATAATGAATATGTAAAGAGTGCAGTTCCAAAAATAAATTTGAAAGGCGTAGGGTATGCGAGGGGAGGTAATAAGTTCCACCGGGTGGTTATTAACGCGATTAGCATCAAGATAGTGGCGCGAAATGCTGACGCCCCGCTAATTGAAACGTAGGGCGTCAGGCTTAACTTTGGGATGCGTTGCTTGGCTAATATTTATTGTGTAATACCTGATTTGATAGATCCTAAATATAAGTGAAATGTGGCACTAACTAAAGCGAAATGCTGTGTAAGAAAATAGTTCTTCAGTTGACTAACAGTAAAAATATTTTAAGTTATTTTATAAAATTAAAGTAGATTGATTAAGTTTTAGTTTGAAAAACGGTTTCTGTACAATTTTATCACAACATTAAATTATGAATACCCTTCTTATCGGTTTTCCCGTAATCTATATATAGAAAACTAGAAAACCCCCATATTTAGATTTCGTTTATTCACGTCTTGCCTTTGCGTTTAGGTCACAGTAATTGTGTGGTGTACCTAATTTCAACTCAATAGTTCTTGTAGATACAAAATAAATTTACGGTGATAGACGGATAGACGGACACACGAGAGAGCTTATAACGGTTCTATTTATTTATTTAGAAGGACGGACGTACGGAATCCTAAATATGATTTCTTAAAATGTTTAACATCAACTTTTTGTTTATTAGTAAATGCTAATTCAACTGTTCATGTATGCTGACGAATTCTCAGAGACGACACAAACTAACGGAAAATGCCTGCGATGGACTTTTACATGTCGTGATGTATATAGAGACGTATTTACATATATTTTTATAATTTTGTTTTACAAATTTGGAAAAAACAATATACTTACATAACAATAAATAATAAAATATATTAAAAACATCGTAATCGCCAATTGCTACGTAAGTTGAATTAGAACGTAAATGGGAACATCAATTTTGCTTATGTTATTGAAGCAAAGTTACTAAGAAAGAGTTGCTCAGTGACTGAGATATATAAGGTAACGGCGGCCCTGACCTACCAAAGCTAACCTGTTGTCGATTAATCAGGACTTGTGTTAGTATGGCTCCAGAGGCAATCAACGCAGTAGCGGTAAAGTTCATTTATCCATGCTATTGACCAGAGAGATAGCTATTGGTCAAACTAGAGAGTATTTCATTATTATAGCATCGTCCTGTACTGTACGAATTACCTAGATTTGACTTAGAAGTACGATAAGTTTACGGGAATGTTTAGAATACAAAAAAAAAATAAAGTAAATAAAACAAAAAGTCACGATAGCCGAGTGGTTGGGCGGTCGGAATTTCAAGCCAAATGTTCCGACCCGAGTTCGATCCCCAGGTGGCAGACTCATACCAATGGGTTTTCAAAAACTTATGTACGAATTATATGTCGGCTTGGACATAAGGACGGCGACGGGCTCACCACTTGTCACGTTGTCCCGAAAATATCTACGGTGGAAGGTGGGTCAAAGGGACTTAATTGTCTAGACTAGACCTCTGTCTACCCCTGTAGTGGGAATTGCGTGAAGATATTTATTTATTTTATTTATTATGTAGTTGTAAAAGAGTTCGAGGACCATGAGAAAATTACTTGAAGAGGAGTGCGTCAAATTACTAGGATATTATTTAATTATTATTTAATTCAGTAAATTTTGAAATTTTCATAGCTTTACAAAGCGTTACGAATAAACTAACGAATAATTTTGTGAACGGAATCTACAGGTGGTATCTGTTTTGAGGAAAATTTGATGTTTTTTTTTTTGAATTTTCAAAATTTATGTAATTAAAAATTTGAAGTCACGATAGCCGAGTGGTTGGGTAATCGGAATTCGAGTCGAGAGACCCGAGTTCGCTCCCCAGGTGGCAGGCTCGTACCAATGGGTTTTTTCAAAACCTATGTGCGATTCATATGGACATAAAGACGGCGACGGGCTCACCACCTGTCACGTTGTCCCAAAATATCTTCGGTGGAAGGTGGGTCGAAGGGACTTAATTGTCTAGATTAGATCTCTGTCTACCGCTGTATTGGGAATTGCGTGAAGATATATATATGCATTTAAAATTGCCCGATAAAAAAGAAAATAAAAAGTTACGATAGCCGAGTGGTAGGGTGGTCGGAATTTCGAGTCGAGACATAAAGACGGAGACAGGCATCACGTTCTTCCGAAAATATCTTCTTGCGTGAAGATATTTATTTATTATTTATTTTATTATCTAAAATTGCCGCTGGAAAAGACAATTGAAGAGCATTAATCGTAAATATGATACGAGCTCATATATAGGGAGATGTCGTTAGAGGCGTTAAAAGGCAAAATTTCAAATACCGAATAGCGAAACAAAACGGTGACAGGCAGCAGAGTCTATGGTAAGTAAGTAATTTTCTCATACTGCGATCGCCATCGCTCGATCGTCGTAGGCTTATTAATAATATTATTAACTTACTAAACGATGTGAATGTTTGATAAAAACTAAGAGCTGTTTTTAATTTCGTCTAACAGTTACGAAATTAAAACAAGAATTGGTTTTGGGTATATTAAACAAATATTACAGCTTCAAACATTAAATTATCGAATTAATATTTCCTAGCTGTAAAGTTACGAACATTGAGCTGGAATTTGAAATATCTTTCGGTAGATGTCGTCAATGCCAAACGGGCATAAATAAGAAAAAAGCGTTAAAAATTTTCCACTGGTGCGTGTTGGACACGATGACTCGGAGGTGAGACCTCCGCGTCGACACGATATGCCCGTGTCAGTTGATTTTTTAAATTTCTCTTCAATTTAATAAGTAGTAATGAGATGACTATTATTATTCATTTTATGGTTGTTAACCATAAAATTAATAATAATAGTCATCTCATTTTAATGTTATTAAGCCCTGTCGTCTTAAGTATATGATCCCCTTTCTACACGTGAGTGTCGTAAGAGGCGACTATCAGAAAAGCCTTGATAAAATCAATGGCTATCAACAGATGACGAGATAACTATCACGAAAAAACACCAGCCCAAAATCAGTATACTGGCGAGAGGCAGTAGCGTCTATGGTACAAGATATTTGGTACTGCGGTCGCCAACCCGTTTGCCAAACGTGGCGATCATGGCAAACCCAGAGAGAGTGGCTTTTGTCCAATAGTGGACTATTGCAAGCCGACATGTATGTATGTATGTATGCATTTTTATTGATATACTGTTATAATTATTTGTTATATAAAAAAGTAACTTTGGAAAGAACCCTTCAGCCCCAGGAGCCGACAAAAACGCAACATCCCTTTTGACAATCCGATACCATAATCCACAATGGAGCCCTAAATGCCTTAAAGCGACCGGAGTCTGTTTTAATGCGAACTTCGGTGTGTAAACAAGCTTTTGTTGGCTTCCGACGCTTTCGGCGAGAGGAACGGGGGGGTAGAATCAAAAAATTGTGCTTCCAATAAGGGACATCATTAATTCTCGCCGGTCGCCCGGGCCATGTCGGGGGATTGCCTGCATTACTCTAATAGCTTCTGAGAAAAATAACGGATCAATATCCGGTGAGACGTGGTTGTGTGGCGGCCCTGTATTTGCTCTGATTGTACATTTATTGTATGGCAAATCGGTCGCTGTTGAAACATTATTCTTAGTGTGGTTAATTAATTACGTCATCTTACGAAAAAAAAAAATTTTTTTTTCTTTTCGCCCGACTGCCCAGAAGGATAGAAATGTTTTTCGAGATCTTTGTGCCATGCTGTGTAGCTATAATGGTACTGTTCAATTCGTAACTGATGCTGGAGTGAAATATGATAGAGTGAAATATATTCGTATAATTTTTAAATTATTGGAAATCTTAGTTTTTATAAGATATTAATCCAACTATGCTCTAACTAATCTTGCTAGTCCTATTGGTCCTGCTATTCCTACTACTCCTTCTAATATTACACTTAGGAATGTTTGGATAGATGGATGTTTGTTACGAAACGACTGTACTGTTTTGGTTGAAATTTGGCACAAATATAGCTAGTTTAGGACTCAGAACTATAATCACATCTAGTGCTATTTTTTCCGGAAAAATTAAGGCTAGATGGTAAGCCACCTAAATAATATATTCTCGCTATTCCCAAAACAGGGTAGATGGAGGTCTAGACAATCAAGTCTTGTCGATTCGGTGAAAGGTGGCACCGAAGATATTTTTTGGGACAACGTGACAGGTTGCGAACCTGTATTTATGCCTAAGCCGATATACCGTTCATAAGTTTAGATAAAACTCATCGATACGTGCATCGGGATCGTAGTCGGGTCGATTGACTTGAATCACCTAACCACTCAGCTATCGTGACATCAACCAAGGGAGAGACATAAAATATGATTTTTTCATAAAATATGATTAATAGTTTTTGTTCTTTGTATTAGGAGATTTATTCATTATTTACAAAAACAAATAAATATAAGGTAACATCAAAATTATCTTACACAATTAAAAATTGAAAAATTTTTCACTATCAAAATTTTATTACTAGATTTCATATATAAATTAATTAGGGAGACACATTACGATTAAAATTGTTTACATGCTATTAGGGCTTATATCATATTGGGGCTTACAACGTAACTTAATATTAGTACTATCTTGGTTCTTTGTAGATTTTTATGAGTATGCTCCACCTCTTTCAATTAGTTCACTATTAATTATTATTTAAAAAAATATCTCCACGCTATTCCCAATACAGGGGTGGACAGAGGTCTGGTCTAGAGAATTAAGTCCCTTCGGTGGGTCGAAGGGACTTTTCCATCGAAGATATTTCTTCGATGTTGACTGGCAGAGAATGCCTAAAGGCATTAAGTCCGCCCTTTGTATAACTTTCTTTGTAAGGTTTGCAATAAAGTGTAAATAAATAAATAAATAAATATTTTCGGGACAACGTGATAGGTGGTGAGCCCGTCACCGTCTTTATGTTCAAACCAACGATATAATTCGTACATAAGTTTTTGAAAAACCCATTGGTACGAGCCTGCCACCTGGAGATCGAACTCGGGTGTCTTGACTCGAAATTCCGACTACCGTATTACCATACCATACTATGAATATTACCATATTATAAATATTAATTTCTGTATCGAATTAAAAGACAGATACACAGTGCAACAGTACATGGCGTAAGCGGACCTAAACTTTCGGCAATGGACATTTACTCTCTTTATGCTTATTCATATGTGAATGGAAGTCACGATAGCCGAATGGTTGGTGGTCGGAATTTCGAATCAAGGGACCCGAGTTCGATGCCCAGGTGGCAGGCTCGTACCAATGGGTTTTTCAAAAACTTATGTAGGACTAATATCGTTCACTTGGACATATAAATACCGCGACGGCTCACCACTTGTCACGTTGTCTCGAAAATATCTTCGGTGGAAGGTGGGTCAAAGGGTCTTAATTCTCTGTCTAAACTAGACCTCTGTCTACCCCTGTAATGGGAATTGTGTGAAGATATTTTTTTTTTCATTCAAAACCATGAGTTAGTTAAGTAAAATACTTTATATATAAAATAATAATGAAGTAGTAACATACAAGCCTATGTTAGAAGTTTTAAATTTAAGCATTTCGAACGTTTAATTGTAACATCGTAAACAAGAATTGCAAAAAAAACCTCCGCCCCTGAGTAAGTATTTCTTTCAAATAATTATCCGACAAAAACATCCCAAGATTGTTGCGGAGTTCGTTAGGATCTTACAGGAGCCCTTCCTAAAAAGAATTAATGATTCCCTTTATTGAAAGTTCAATTTTTTGATTAGGAGGAGAGCGGGGGCCCGCTGTGGACCGACATGTTCAAATAGCGGATAGCTGAGAATTTATTTGCATTCGGTCAATAAGAAACAGATTTGGATATGAAAAGATTACGCTTTTTGCTTCTTTGACAGGCTTCAAGTATTTGCCTTATTGTTTAAGTTTTCTATTTTGTTCGAGGACCATGAGAAAATTACTTGAAGAGGAGTGCGTCAAATTACTAGGATACTTAAATGTGCGTGTTTGAAGAAAATGGTGATTTTGAAAGAAGCGAAAGAGGTATGTAAGGATCGTGACACTTGGCGATCTGTTCTTTCCGGCTACCTCACCAGAAACTATGTTTGAACATATTTATTTTATTTAAACACAGATTTCAACAAATATTTTGTGTGTGTATGTGTGACATTTAAATCGTAGGTAGACATAAATTGTGTGTGTGTGTGACTGTGATATTCAAATCGTAGGTATACATAAATCAGTTTAAAAAGTCATTTCATTCTAGCACTATCATAGAAATAGTTGTAGCGGTATAAATCGATACAAATTGCGGAGGTCGCATCGGTCGACTTCCGTAATCTGTTGGCGAGCGGGGCGAGTCCGGCGCGAATCTAATTTAGTTCCGTAGCCGTCGCTCATTTGTTCAAATTACACCCCACGCCGCCGCCGCCGCTGTTCGAGACGTTACCGAGACATGGAACACACTGGAGGTGATTTTCCTTTTATTAATCCTCCTCACTTTTATTATTTATTGTGCGTCGTATTTGGCTTTTTCATTCTTTAATAAGGCGTCATAAAAATAGTGCGATAAATGTCTTACTACATAAAAATAGTGCAGTAAGATCCTACGTGCCGAACTTTGAAACCAGTACACAACGGTATTAGACATATTTGTCTTATTCAAACAGCGGAAATGTGTTTAAAGAGTGTTGTGTGGGCGTAAGAACATACCTCTATTTTTCTTCCCGAAAGTGGTGTAAGAGGATTCAGATTCGGAGGAGCAGAACCAAAATTAGCGGTCCAGCGACGGCCAGAAACGTCTAATATCCTCACTCCAAGCGTCGCGATTATGGCAAACCCACCTTTACGGCAAAGGAATATCCTGTAGTGGACAGTTTAATACGCCGTTACGTATACAATAAAGTTTAAAGCAAAATGTTTAAATTTACTTAATTACATAAATAAATTTTTCTATTTCACACACATTATATTTTCCTATTTCATTTTCAATATTTATTTGTAGCTGACAAATAAATATCTTGATATAGATTATGATTATTTATAGAGATCGCTGTTCGCACACATCTGAATTTGATAAGGCAGAAGGCCTTATTTAGATTATGTGGATTGGAAGCAATATTAATTATTGAAATATTAATTTTTGGAATTGGGGTCTCAAACACTCAATAAAGCAGTTCTAAGAAGGACCATCACTCTATGAGGTCTTCCGATATCGTGGTAACGGCGCGAGAGGTGGAGCAACGCTCATTGCGCCTACAACGAATCAATAATTGTTCATACGCATGTTATCAATCGACATGGATTGTTATGAACAAAATTCTTTGAAAAACTTTGTTGGTTAGTTTCCAGCGGAACATTTTCATTGGGTCAGAAAATTTGGCATGGTTCTCAAGTCTAAAATCAGATAAATTCAAAGGTTTTTATTGGTTAAATCGATGGCATTGCTCGCAATAGCCCGATAAGTTAAAATGTGGACTGCGAAACGCGACGTCATATATTGGAATCCGCCATTTGACTATTTTCGTGAACCACTATAGGCACAAGCACAGAAGCCTTGTTAAGGTTGTTAACTTAAAACTAATAATGCTTTACTAGAAACATTAAAAAATACTATTTCTATGACTTAAGCTTTTTTACTTTCTCATAGTTATTAAATAAAAGAAAAAAAATATCTTTATATAATATAAAAAAGTTCAGCACAATTTATATGCATTGAAATCAAGAAAAATTGCGCGATAAATTAGTTGGCGTCATCTTATTAATGAATAATGCTTGAAATATTATGAATATTAAGCTGTAATTTGCAAAATTAAAAAAGGAGATAGCGCCTTTGCCAGAAACAGGTATAAATAAAGAAATAGATTTAAAATATCATATATTAGTAGTTAAATGCTCACAGATAGGCAAAGGATTTCTTTCTCAACATTCAATATTCTTCTACAGAGTTGACCAGGCGATCCCTTTCTTATTGGCGGAATTCATAAATTCTTGAAATAACATGCTATTAGATTAGAAGCATATATTCAGTTAATTATTTGATAAAGCACTTCTATCTTGGCTTCAAGATTAAACCAGATACTCAAGTCTAAGTTACAAATAAATTTTAGAATTACTTAAATCAGAAGTCTACTTACGTACAGAAAAGTGATAATTTGTTAGAGATATTCTCGTATACGCTTCGAAATACGCGTAAACTAGTAAAATATATTAATATGTATAGGTAAAACATAATATGGAATAAGAAATTTCACAAATAAATCGTACATTTCCTTATCGCAATGTAGTGTTTACTTAATACTTTCATATGTATGTATATACTGACTGACAACACTACATTATGTACGTACAGTAGACATGCATGCCGGCGGATGTAAATTCTCTAGGTGATTGGTTTACGCATTGAGTCGCCCTATAATTCCATGTAGTTGTTGACTGCTACCTATCTCAAGCTTATTGGCTATTAGAATGTCATTGAAGTAGTATAGCTTTAAAGTATTTCCGAAAAAAATATAGTAAAACGGAGTAATGTGAGTTATTTACTTCAATTACTTTGACGATCTCTTAATTTAAACGTTTCTCGCTTGGACATACACGCCGGGTTTTAGTGTCGCCAACCAAGAGGTCCGGATTCAATTCTTGGACGTGTCAATGTAGAAAACCATTTTTTCTACATCCATTGTCTGGGTGTTTGTCGTATCTTCGTTGTTTCAAATTCCATAATACAATTGCAATAGCTACTTACTTTGGGATATAGGATGTAGTACCAATCTATATCTGTATAACTTTATAGGTTCGAAAAGTGTACTACGATGCATAGTAAGGTAAAGAGTCTCACGCGTCTGGCGAGCAGATTGGCAATCGCCGTACTATATGTTGTATGTCTTGTTATATCTTAGACGCTGCTGTCGTCGCCGTCCTACTTAATTTGACCAACTTGTTTTTCTTGAGATGATTATTACTGTCTGTAGCAATTGCTTTTTTCAAGAAGAAAAACAAAAAGAAAAAGTTTTGAAGTGTTTCATGACTTCAAATGTGACTTGAAATACGAATGGAATATTTTGCACCTGTAACTATAGATATTACTATTAAGCAAGTGTAAGACAAAAAATATCAGTAGTATATAACCTATTACGTTATGGACTGTTAATATTTTGCATTAGCTGTCGTTTGCAGGACATTCGTGCGTGTTATGGAACGCCGGCTGCGCCATGAGTTTTAGAATTGACATGTGATGCTATTTATTATGAAATAAAATATGGCATATACTCTGTTGTAATCACGAGTAAATTTTTATTAATTATTTAAGTATTATACATCAAATAAACAAACCCTACTACAAAACCGTACTAATATAAAACAGTGCTTCTGTGTATATTATATTAATAAATTGTTCTACATTAACATATAGTCATGTTGTAATTTAATGAAAGGATAAGTATATTCGGATGATGAAAAATCGTCAAAAAATCTTAATTAAAATTAACATCAAATGACAGATTCTAAATCTCTTCAATCAACCTTACTGAAGTGTTTCATTTTAAATATTTATCGACATAAACATTTAAAATGTTTATACCTTTACACATTTTACGAAGATAATTTCACGCCTAGAAATGTAAAATGCAACAACAAACCATTCGTCTGTATCCCACGCTGCTACTTCTCCCATCTTTTACATTTTATGTTGGTAATTACGCCATAACAACGCACATGTTTCCGTTAATGGTTTATGTTTTAAATTATTACACTGTTACAGTGGCTTATGGTAAAAAGGTGAGTTTTAATCGTTCGGCTCTGTAAAATTATAACTCATGTTTGTTGATATTTATGAAAGTAATTATTTTAATATTCTAAATTAATTATTACCATATGGGTTTCATGTAGTAATTTGTAGTGATGCTGCAATATTAATTCGTGGTAACTAAAGTAACCAATGAAATGCGTGAAAAGGGAATACTAAAAATTCGTGGTCAATGATTGACAACAGTGGACATCTCGTAGTAGTACACCTACAATGTAATATATTTATTGTATACTATAATATATATTCTCTATTCTCTAAAGGTAGTTTTGTTATATTTTTAATTAAATTAAAAAATACATAAATATAGATAATGTTACTAAATGGACTACATTGTTCTGATCTCAAAGTATATAGCTAAGGCACATATGTAATACATAATAAAATGCAGAGGAGCTGGTTTCCTACATTGATCCGTTCGGAAACCGAACACGGGACCTAAGAGTATGTCTCGTCCACGGAAGTCACCAAAAACTTATGATGTTTTTATATTGTATACTATACGTAAGTACCTACAACATAAACATCAAACCTTAAACGATTCATGTTATAGTATTACTTTTCATAGTTATCTCAACATCCGAGAGAACTTCGACGATATCCGCACTAACATAACAAGATGTGTTTTATTTACCAGATATCTTGATCTACCCCTTCCCCCTCTTTGTTATTTTATAAAGGTGGTAATAAGAGAGACGTGGGATAGTAAGAGGTCACGTTGACCTGGTCACGAGGAATAACAGTGGTAATGCGTTGGGGTGTGTTTTTGCTTTATGTTGCGTGAAATTTTATAGTCGTATATGCGAGAGCCGGCGCCGCGCCAGCCAATATCCCACTGGTATAGTAACCAGTAACCAAATTACAGTATGGCGTTTATGAATCAAGTGTATGAAGGTTCCTGAATTAAACTATTCACTTTTACTGCTTATTAGTGGCATAATTATATAGCTTCACGGCAAAGTATCAGTAAATATTTTATAAAAAATATCTTAACGCAATTCCCAATACAGGGGTAGACAGAGGTCTAGTCTACACCTTTTAAGTCCCTTCGACCTACCTTCCACCGAAGATATTTTCGGGACAACGTGACAGGTGGTGAGCCCGTCGCCGTCTTTATGTCGAAGCCAACGATATAATTTGTACATAGGTTTTTAGAAAAACCCATTGGTACAGCCACTTAAGGATCGAACTCGGGTCTCTTGACTCGAAATTCCAACCACCCAACCACTCGGCTATCGTGAATTACAATATTTTATTGTAAATATTTTATTGTTAATGTTACATTTTGGTAAATGTTTTTTCCTTGCCTTCGTAGATACGGGTTGCGGGTTCGATCCCGGCTAGGAACAAACATTTGTCCGATGGATCTGAACATTTGTACTTTGAGTCTTAGACATTACATAAATGTTTATTTATGTAAGTATATTGTATCGTTGGCTTGGACACTAAGACGACGACGGGCGCTCACAAGTCATGCTGCCCCCAAAAGCTTCTGTTAAATTAGTGTCGTAGGGACTAAATTCTCTAAACTCACGTATTGGAAAAGTGGTGAAAATAAAAAAATCTATTGCAATATGGTGGAGTAATAAATTATAGTATATACCTACTATAGTAGATAATAAAAAAAAATTATTAACCTTTAATGTGATTAAATTAAAGAGAAAATAAAATGCACATATAAGTTCAGCATAAATATGCTTTAAAAATCAATAAATTTCATAATAAAAATTAACCTTTAAATTAAAAAGAAGATGGATAAAAGTTTTTTTGATTGACATTCACTGTTATGTAACTCTTATTAACTTATTTTATGACTTATAAAAGTCCTTTGTCAGACTTAGTGTTCTCTTGAAAGCGCGTCTGTCGTAATCGCCTCGCTTGGCAAGCGGATTGGCGAACTCACACAACGCACGCTGCCGTTTTGCCCAGTGTTTTTTGAGATCGTTATCTCGAAGGAGTTGCGATTTTTAAGGATTTTTAATAAGATACGAATGATTTTAAATAGATACTCCATACAAAACCCACGTGATGAAAAAAGGTGGAAGATTTTAACGCCGATACCATATAAATAACTTCCTCTATTTACCGTGTAGTATTAGAAATGTAGTATTACCGTGTAGTAGTAAAGAATAAGAATGAACCTCTGGTTTCATGGTGAATGGTTCTGGTGGTTGTCTGGAGGCGGATAAGGGAAAAGCTTTAAAGATACAATAGGCGGCCGATAGATTGTGGGATAACAATCTCGATATAATACCAGACCAAAATACAGCATAAGAAGTCATGATAACCGAGTTTGTGGGCGGTCGGAATTTCGAGTCAAATGACCCGAGTTCGATCCCCAGGTGGCAGGCTCATACCAATGGATTTTTCAAAAACTTAATTACGATATTATATCGTCGGCTTGGACATAAAGACGGCGACGGGCTCACCACCTGTCACGTTGTTCCGAAAATATCTTTGGTGGAAGGTGGGTCAAAGGGACTTAATTGTATAGACTAGACCTCTGTCTACCCCTGTATTGGGAATTAAGTAAAGATATTTATTTATTTATTTTAAAATTCAGCATGCCGGTCACGGGCAGCAGTGTCTAAGGTGCAAGTTATATGGTACTACGATCGCCGATCCGCTTGCCAAGTGTGGCGATTATGGATAGGCCTATGTCCTGCATTAGATTTTTATAGGCTGTGGTGAGAAATAAGTAATAAAAATATTTAAGAAAATTTATTGTTTAGTCGTGGGCATTTACTAGTTGCTACTATACTTTTTTTCTTTTATATAACTTTTATTTCTACATTTATTAGCTATCTGGCGTTTTAAATAATTGGCTTTAAATTATCATTTAAATCCAATGTGTCTGATAATTCAGACACTTTGCTATCAAAATTAAGAATTAAAATAAAGCTAGCTAAGCTTAGTACTAAACAAACACGGAGGCTTTTTAAAAATTCAAGAATTAGGTACACTCGACTAAAAGGGTCCAGTTGACAAAATTTACGTATTTGCATAGCATTATCCAAATGAGACAGGAGAGGTTTTGTTGGACGTCTAACTTGCTAAATGAGAGTCTCACTAAGCAAACACTGGAAGGATCAGTGAGTTGAGCAAATACTGCAACCTCGAACTTCCTGTCCAGTTCAGGTGGTATTCATCGCAGGACAATAGGGGTGAAATTACTTCCAAATTAAGTCTAACATATTAAAATGTATTCAAAATCAGCTTTATTATTGTGTGCTATTTTTTAAGTTATTGTAGAAGTACAGTGCATATATAAAATTTTAAATGTATGTAGGACAACAAGTAAATTGTCGTACGTTTTATCGGCAGTCCGATATAACCACAAAATATAAAAAAGATAATGAACTTTTTCAGTTATACGTAAAAATTTTCAATAAAAAATTATTTTTATTTAATTTTTTTTAATTTTCCTTATGTACCTAATGATATATTTTTTATTTATAAATTGTAAAAATATCTTCACCCGATTCCCAATACAGGGCTAGACAGAGGTCTAGTCTAGATAATTAAGTCCTTCGAACCACCTTCCACCGAAAATATTTTCGGGATAACGTGACAGGTGGTGAGCCCGTCGCCGTCTTTATGTCCAAGCCAGCGATATAACTCGCTCATAAGTTTTTAAAAAATCCATTGGTACGAGACTGCCACCTGGGGATCGAACTCGGATCTCTCAACTCGAAATTCCGACCACCCAACCACTCGGCTATCGTGATTTATAAATTGTAAATATGATTTCTAATGAATAAAGTGATGCTATAAAGTGATCTTTTAAGTCGTAATGACTACCAAAATATGTTAACATAATCTTCTCGAAAAATATTAAGACCACTTACAAAAAATGTTACGAACATTTCTGGTATTGCAATTAGGTACGAATTATTGTTAATATCGAATATAGCGATGGGGAAAAATCTTTATTAGGGAGATGTCTGCATGTCTTGCACTGGACTATTTAAGTGTGTTAATTGATTTTTTTTAGTGACAGGAAAATTCTACCAAAATCTTCTAAAGAAAATTTTCGATTATTCTTCGGCGATATGAATCACTTGTTACCCAAGGGACTCCACTCGATCACCGTCTATCCCTTGCTGTTGGTACGGAAGTGGCTTCTATTGTCATTGGAATTAAATGTGTTGTTGATATAAGTGGAATGGAGTGACTTGTGGAACTAAAATACTTTATGGTGACGAGCGATTTCTCTTTTTTATCCTTTTCCCATCAAGATTGAGATAAGTGTGATAGATTGACGGTAATTAAATAACTTATATGTCAAGGATATTTTTGTCTTATATCTTATTAATTAAGAGTCACAATAAGTTTAGCATAACAATTTTAACGTCATGGAAAATTACGACCTAGCTTAGCCTTAGTTCAAATTTCGCTAGAGACTACCGCAAAGTTGAAAAATTTTATGAATGGGGCTATGTAAATATTCATCCTTCATTCCCATTTCTTTTCACTATCCAGTTGCCAAAACACAGGAGCGAATTGAGAATCCGATGTTTGTTCGTTTATTACTTGTCATCCAGATGGACCAAAACACATAATATTTTTTCTATAAAGCATTTCATCTATTTTTGATCTTTCGAAATATGGATATTTTGTTTCGTCATCGTTTACAAATTAAATTAACTTTCACAAAATTATGAAGTAATGCGAAAAAATAAATAATTTATAGAACAATGATTAATGATTAAAATTTCAACAACACTTTTCGGATTTAATAAATAAGTGAAATAATACAAGTGTGTTTTAAGTTTCTACAAGTGACAGCAATAGGTTATCTGTAAATTATAGCTTTCTCGGAATGAAAGAAAATGATTAACGTAAGGAAATTTAACGTTCCCAAATACTTATTTATATGAGTTACTGACAGTAACCCTTCGAGAAACTAGTTCGAAACTTGTCTCCAAGTTGGCAACTGACAACCTCTCGGATATATTGGGAATATAAATATCCTCAAACGCCCCCAGCCCTTTCTCAGCCACTTAAGACATCCGCTATGGACCCTTGTGTCCTGTTATCTACACTTGTTAAGAAGGAAACATCTATTTTGAGTTGTGCGTCGTCCGCATGAGAGCGCTACTCTTATGGTAATTCAAAGCTTTAGGGCAAATCCTTTGAAACTTTTTAAAGTATGTCATGTCTTCACTTTAAACTAAATCTGTTTATATTTGTTTATAATATAAAACTCCAAAAATACCATTTATAAGTGAGCAAATTTTGTATTAAAATATCTTATTTACCTAATAAAATTATAAAGTAGTTTGTTTTTATAATGTAAAGACATTTTACTGCATTTAATCTTCAAAAGTATCTTATGAACATTTGATTCTTTGTCAAGATGTAATTTGCTTTAACAACTATTTAAAATATTTCTTTTATTTTCACAATCCAGGTGTAGGAGAGTACATTGTGTACCTTGAACCACGTCAAATAACTTCACAATGACATTGATTCTATCCATTTTAAATTATTTATTAATTCTTTATTGCAGCAAATTTTTATAGCGGCAATAGCCTAATGGTTTATGTGCGGACTGCGAAACATGACGTCGCAGGTTCGGGCCCCGCCATTCTACTATTGACGTAAACCAACTCCAAACACAAGCATTGCAGCTTAATTGGAGTGGTTAACAGGAATTCTAGTAATGTTAGTCGGCATTGCTAGTATTCTTTTTAAAAAAAATCTGTAACTCTATAAAGTCACGATAGCCGAGTTACCGGTTGGGTGATCGGAATTCAAGAGACCCGAGTTCAATATCAAGGCAGGCTCGTATCAATGGGTTTTTTCAAAAACTTACTTGGTTATTAAGACGGTGACAGCCTCACCACCTGTCACGCTGTCCCAAAAATATCTTCGGCGGTAGGTGGGTCGAAACGACTTAATTGTCTACACCTCTGTCTACCCCAGTACTGGAAATGGCATTATTTTTTTAACTCCATGGAGTTACTTTCAGAATTTTTCATAATACATTATGTATGTTTATTTAATAATATACATATTATAAAATAACCTATAGCTTGACAAATATAGAAATTTACGCTACAGATAACTTGATAACGATACGCGGAACTTGCCGGGAAAGTCGAATATCTTGGGAGTGCAGCAGACGTCGGCGAAGTTTGGACGTATACGATCCACGTGTCAAGCCCGTGATCACGCCAATATTGCACGCTTCCTAAATCATACCTGTTATCTGGTACGATTTGAACTTTAACACTAAGTAATAGAAACTACAGGACTGCATATTGAAATTTGGAAAACTTTGCGATGCACAGTATTGTCGTTATATTAAACGGACAGTGGATATTGATTATGGGGATAACAGGGCTTTTTTGTTTTCGTACCTCGGTTTGAAGTCAATATAATCATCTGGATGAGATACTACATGTAACTTCGCTTAGTACTTTACGTAGGGAGTATTAAAAAAAATTAAACTACTACATATTTCAGGTCGCATTATATATACCATTCTATGGTTGATGTTATTTTTGTGTATTGTCGCATAAATGGATGCTTTAAATTTTGTACCATATTTATCGATTTTACTTTTATCTCCTCTAAGTAATAGTTTAAAATTTACTGTAACTTAAATATAATAACCGGCCCGTATTTTAGGTTCACCTGGCGTGATAAAAGTGGATAAAGTAACTAACCTAGAAATTGATAATAGGAACAGACAAGAAAAATACCAGACCAAAGTTAAAGAAACCAGTGATGGCGATCATTCTCTGAGCAGCCAGGCATGCAACTGGGACAGCTATCGCCTATTCGTTTCTCAAAGGTGACGTGTATGGTAATTCTGTAATAATGTCGTTATGTATATATTTATTAGTGGTTAAGGATTCTGTAATAATTTTGCTATTATCAGGTGGCCCTCAATTATATTTTAAGAATATGCACTCATAAGTTTGGAGTACGAACGTTTATCTTTACATTTATTGTTCTGTGACATTTTTTAAGCTCGATTTCACAGTAAAATAGATGTAAAGATTCGCTTCACTAAGTTATAGGAAAAACTTATCCAATCAGTGTAAGTAGCACTTTGCGATCTACCGATACCTCAAGTGGAAACTCTGTATTAACAATTTTTGGAGGCGGCATTACCCCAATTAAAAAAATATTATTTTCAATGAATAAAAATAATAAATGAATATTATACTGAATGCTATATATAATGTTGATAAATAACTGTACAACTATGGAATAATATATATTTATATTATATTTATCTTCACGCACAGTCCCTAACAGGGTAGCCAGAGAGAACAGATCGCCAAGGGTCACGATCCTTACATACCTCTTTCGCTTCATTCAGATTTATCATTTTCTTTGTATATGCACGGCGAGGTATCCGACCTTGACCCTCTCTTCTTCGAGCAATTTGCTCACATGGTCTTCAAAAGTTAGTCTCGGCCTACCTCGACCCATTTTAATATCAACTTTCGCGGTATATATTTTCTTCACCATTCGGTCTTCGCTCATTCGCTCAACGTGCCCAAACCATCGAAGCACGCCCTTATCCATTTTAGTAATAAGGTAATCTTTCAAACCTACCATTTTGCGAATCTCTTCGTTTCGCTTCCGGACAGCCAAGGTAACGCCGCACATTTTACGAAGAGATCGCATCTCCACTGCATTCAACCTGCTTTTATGCTTCTGACATACCCATGTTTCGCTGCCATATAACAAAGTCGGTACCAGCACTGCGTTATGTATCGCAAGGCGTGCATTTTTCACTACGCCTTGCGTTTGGACTAACGCAATCAGGGCACCGTTGACCTTGTTTCCGGCAGCGACACGCCTCTCCACATCTATATCACATCTTCCATCCTGGCTATAAGCACTGCCCAAGTACACAATCTCATTCACCTGTTCTAGACATTCCTTATTTACCCATATTTCACACTTCGTTCTTTCTACCCTTTCAAATACCAGAACCTTAGTTTTATTAGCATTCAAACGGAGACCTTTATTTTTACATTCCTCTTTCATACACGTGACTAATGCCTGCAGTTCTGCCTCTAACGGTGCAATAAGCACTGCGTCATCGGCATACAGCAGACAATTTACTTTTATGTCACCCAATTTTACACCCAAACAAATATCTTTCAGCTTTTGTAAACAGCTGTCGAGATACAATATGAACAGCCAGGAGGACATGACACAACCCTGTTTTACGCCCGTTTGGACGCTAAACATGGGTGACAGGTCATGCCCTACCCGCACACAGGCTTTGCGGTCACAATAGAGCGATTGCACAGCCCTTAGCAGTGTGCCATCCACACCATACCCCGGCAACAGTTCCCACATTTTCTTCGTTACAACCTTATCAAATGCCTTCTCAAGAAGCACATAAAATCCTCTGGTCAGAAGACAGAAGCTTTTCCGTGATCATGCGGAGAGAAAACACTTGATCCATGCATCCTCTTCCAGGTCTAAATCCGCATTGTGCCTCCCATACAAATCTTTCCGATTTCTCTCGCATCCTACGCGTCAGAACCTTCGTGTAAACTTTACTTGCTAAACTGGTCAAGCTGATCACCCGATAGCACCCGCAGTCAAACTGTGAACCTTTACCTTTATATAAAGGTACAATGACTGCGGATCGCCAATCATCCGGGACATCCCCCGTCTGCCACCACAAATTGCACAGCAGATGAAAGCTGTCCCAGACGCAAGGCACACCATACTTGACCATTTCAGCAGTAACTCTATCTAGTCCCGAAGCCTTACCACATTTCAAAGTTCGAATCGCACATTCAATCTCTTTCATACTGATAACCTCAGCGTCATTGAAGTCCGGATCTAGTGTACCGATTATTTACTTTTAGCGGATGTTTTGTTGTTAAATAATTTTTTTTAACAAAATCAATAAAAATACTTTTTATGAATTTTTTGTTCAAAAATACAACATAGTTCACTTACTATATGAATAAAGTATAATTTGATATCCCGATCATGCCGCCGTAAGGTAGGTATATACGAGCATATACGAGCAGGTAGATATTTTCCGGTATAGAAATAAGTAGTGCCCTGATACAAATATAGAGATAAAGTAAAATAAATGTTAAGTTAGTTAATGCACCGCGACGATTCGTAGCTCCATGTTTCTTATTGAATTAGACGCTTGCCTGGACATAAACAGCGGACATAAAAGAATATGAATTAATACCCATCAACTACAATCTGCAGTGGTGCGAGACGAGATATAGGAAATCTGGCTGAAATTGTTCCCTTTGTCTGGCGGTGAGGATATTGACTGGTTATATGAATGTATTAATAACTCGAACGTTTCTTTGGTATAAAAATATACTTAATAGCACGGGTGAGACAGTAGTATGTTTTATTAAAAAGTAAAAAATGTCTTATTCCAAATTTCAATTATTTTGGACCCGATAGTATAGTTAAGCCTAGCGGCAAATATTTATGCGATGAATATAAGATGGTTCTACTCGAGTAGTGGATGTTTATATGCTATTATAAATATTTTTTTATCTTAGCGTATTGCACCGTTAGTTTAGATACTAAGATGGCGACGGGCTCCACCTACACTATGTCTCAAATATACTCCTATATAAAGTGGCCCGAAATGATTACATTGTCACGACTCTTGTTTACCCCAGTAGTGCAAAAAAATAATAAATTATTCACACTAAATTGTCAATTTGGTCACACACCCTACTAAATAATTTGCTTATTAATGCTCCATAAAATAACCTTAACGTTAAACTTCTTTCATGTTTTATAATATTTGTGCGCTGAAACATAAATTACAATACAAGTTTTAAATTTTAAATCGATTTTATTTTAAATTTTAAATCGAATACAAGTTTTAAATAGTTTTATTAAAATTCGCGTAAACACAAGAAATCATTAAACAATACAAGTTATTATTGTTTTGAATCACCCTATCACATCAATTATAAGTATGAAAGTTATTGTGTCAAGTGACACTAAAAGGATAATTTAATGATACAGGGATTTAATTCATGAAGCAAATTTTGAAAGCAAAATACAGTCACCATAGCATAGTGGTTTGGTGATCAGAATTCGAGTCAAGAAACTCGAGTTCAATCCCCAAAGCTCGGGCCTATAATTTTTTCCCAAAGTTATGAACGATTTTTTACTTCGTTTGCTTGGACATAAAGATGGCGACGGGCTCACCTACTGTCACGTTGTCCCAATAAAAGTCTTCGTTGGAAGGTGGGTCGAAAGGACTTAATTATAATAGTGTTTAAAAACAAATATTGGTAATGGCGTGTTGATATTTTTTTTGAAAAGCAAAAATATTTGATTCCTCAAACATAAACCTTATACGTATTTGGTATAGTGAAACCGTAATAAGTCATTCCCTCGTCAGGTGCAACACTAGTATGTCAGCGCGGATTCTGCACGGAATTCCACACGCGTGCAACCCTCGCTCGCCGATCATTGACTGTTGCTCAATTATCACATCCTTAAATTAACACGTAATTGTTTTGAATCAAATTAATTTTGTTCGACCGGTAAGCAATGTTGTAGCACATATTATTATTAATAATAATATGATGTGAATACCTGCAAATGTTGCGGGACGTCGATGTACGCAGGTGGCAGAGGACCGTTCTTTGTTGAAACTTTTGTGGAGGCCTATTTTCAGCAATGGATTCACGAGTGGCTCTAAAGAACTAAAGGAAAAAAATATAATGTTATTATTTCTGCAGTGAGTTTACTATAGAAAACGTTTAAAAACTTTGAAGTTCAGTGTTTTAACTATATCTAAAATTAGTAAGGTACATTGTTAAATTACAAATTACATTAAAGTACATTGTTTTGTTGGGCGGACTTTTGTTTGGGGAAAGTTAGTAAATAAGCAATCGATTCATCTGATGGCAAATTACTACCAATTTCTGCAATTTCAGAGCTGCAGCTCAAGCTGCATTTTATAAATCTGCCCATCCACCTTTAATAAAGAAATTAGGAAGGACATGGAAAAAAAGTAAAATAACGGAAAAGGTGTATAGGCCTATGGTTACCTCAGTCACTTTACGAAATGACAAGATGCTTCAATCTTCAATAGCTAGGTTCGTGCCCACTATTCGACTATTGTCGTTAACTCCAGACATAAGCATAGAAGCTTAGATGGAGCGGTTGACAGGAACTACTAATATAACATAACATTGCTTGTATTGTTTGCGTGAAGTAAAAAACTTTACTTCACGCAGGTATTTTGCTGTGGTGTTGCCCCTGTTGAGCTAAGCCATTTATGAAGCATGGTTAACTTCTGCTTCTTGAAAAGATTTTTGAAAAATTGTTGCTGAACGAAGGCCACTTTTGATGGATGTATTTAGCCTAACGTTCTAATTTAAATTACGCAAAAGAGGTAGCAAAAATCTTTACTACTTTGCCCAAATCAGAACTCCATTGAGTTAGTTTCGGCATATTATTTGGGCAGATATAGATCGCCTTCTTTGCGATCGCTTCTGCGGGACTTCAAAATTCTTATAATGTTCTTTCTCTTTATTTTGGTACAAACAGTCAATTATAATGATAGTAGTATATTTATTTTATTATTAATTATATTCAAATCAATTCAATCCTACCATCGTCGTAATAAACCGGTATTTCATTTACCACCTTTTTTTAATTCACCACCGCTTAGTGAAGAAGTTCCTCTGAGGGATAAGAAACAGGCGAAAGAAACTCTATTTCAATTAGAAATAAAACCTTATTTCTATATGTTGGCCCTTTGCAATTTTGCCATGACTATAACTATAATACTAAAATATAGACTGCCATTGTAGGTTCCAATTGTTATGCGTTCGGTATTAGAATGTGCGCGAAGACGCATACCAAGCGTGCTTTGAAGTGGCGGATGGACTGCAATTTAAGATATGCAAGTGTCGAAGACTACCGGTGATCGGGGAATTCACAGGATTAGATTAACATAACACAGTTTATATATACATATACATTATATATAAATATAAGTAATAAGGTTATTCATGACGTCACGACAGTCGAGCGGCGCGTTTTTCTATTTATGAAAGAGTTCCAATAAGTTTTCAAAATCCATAATAAACGTCAGGAACTGTGTCGGCTCGAAAAAACTTGACGATGTAGACATAAAAACGGCAACGGGCTCATCACCTGTCATATTGTCCCAAAAATATCTTCGGTGGAAGGTAGGTCGAAGGGACTTAATTGTCTAGAATAGACCTCTGCCTACCCCTGTATTGGGAATTGCGTGAAGATATTTATTTTATTTATTTATATCGTAATGTTCTTTACAACACATACTATATAATTAGTTTATATTTTGCATGTTTAACAAATTTCCATAGGCAGGGAGAGCAAAAGCTATTTTTACACATCTGTGTCTTTGATATATTGATTTGTTTTATATAACGTATTTTTAAAAGGGTTTCTTTGTAATCATGTTTAAATATTGTTTCTTGTGTATATGTGCCCTGTAGTTGGAGTCATTTTATTTAAAGGTTAGGTGATTCTTAAAAATTAATATTGTCCTCCACTACATATATCCACAGTAAAATACTAATTAATATCGTATAGTATGTTTTTATAGTAGGTTTGACGTAATGAAAATCTATACATACCTTCTCTAAAATTGGGACATCAATCAATAGGACAATTTAGAGAAATATTCATTCTAACCAATATTGATTTCAACCTACACATCTAGATAAAATCTTGTACTATTCACTAAGATACAACTTATTGAAAGTTGTTCTAAATATCTTGTTATCTTAACACATTGCTTTAATCTAATAATAACTAAAAAAAGAGTGTACTCTTTTTTTTCTATTCAAAAATAAATTTCAGGCACCAAACAACACTTTTAAGTTAAAACTTTAAATCTTATAAGGAAATAAGATAAAGAAAATAGAATACGTCCGTTGATCCTTTAAGAACATGGTGAAAAGTAAAAAATCTAAGCTACAGTAGAAGCTATGCAAATGGAGAAAGGTCTTGACGGTCGGCAAGTCGCCTGAGGCAGGGGGAGGTTACGAGTTAAGGGAGGAAGAGGGTGAGGTCACTGGACAAGGGGCAAGAGAACAAAATGCCATCGCTTTGTGCCCGACGCTAATCCTTTAATAGCAATCGAGCCGTCGGCTGGCTAATAGAAAACCGAACGCTGAGGATGAACTATACTCGTCCATAATGCTTTGTCTTTTATAATCAGATAGCTTAAGGATTCAAAGGAGATTTTGGGCCTGAGAATTTAATCTCATGATCCGTATGAATGTTTAACGAAGGTCTGCATCGCTTAGGCGTGAGACAAAAGTCTGAATAATTCTTGGACCTGAGCCTAAAATATATTTATTAATGCGTCGAACATTTTAAGGGCTAATGCAAAACTGTAAGATAACTGATTAGATTCAAAATTTTAATTAAAGGATGCTATGATTTAGCCGGATACTCGTGAGATATTTTGTTTTCCTTAAGTAATATAACTTTATCACTTTTGTGTATAGTAAGGCTTATCTATTTTTGCAGTTTCTGTTTTTATAAAAGCTTTGAAATATTTTTTTGCTTTATACTGCAGATTTGAAAATTTTAGTTACAGTATGAAAATTTATGAAGATGAGGCAGTTTGAACACATACAATAAATATTTATCATACTAATAAATATAAGACTCACAACATCGATATAAATTAGTACATATAAAATTTTTGGTATATTATTCATACAATTGGCATATTATTCCAAATTTCTAATATTTTCCATTGGTAAGTAGGTCCCTCGATGGGAAGATAATTAAGAAAAAAGATAAAAAAAAATTTTTCTTATATATAAATATCCATTACATTAGTGATAAGATAAGAAAAACATCACATACATTGATCTGATCCCAAAGAAAGCGCTTAAACACTAGTAAGATTAATATGGAATCAGATTCAATGATGGTACCACATACACCCACTCCTGCGAAAATGTAGAAAAAGTGTTTTCTACATTGACTCGACCCGGAATCCCACCAGGTACCTCTGAAATGGCGACACGATGAAAATCAGTGCTAACGCCACTCGTATACGGAGGTTGGCATACGAAGAATAATTTTAAATGTTCTATAATACGCTCTTTTATTTATAGCAAAGATTATGAAGAGAGCTTGCTATTGACCTTTGCTCAATTTTTGATTATTGATAATGATTATTATTTTATGATATTTATTTTACATACTCTTTAAATAATATAAAGCATTGTTCAAATTCATCGTTTTCCAATAGTAATGTGGCCTAACGTCGTCAATGATATGACTATGGAGATGTTATCTGGAGTCCCAAACAAAGTCTTTTACAAACACTAGTGTGACTTAAAAAATATTTATATTCTCTTTGGTGCTCCTATTTACAGCATCTTAATTAAAGTAAATACGAATAGAGACCTTCACCCTAATAAAATAACTTAGAACACAAATTGTTATGAAAAGTCTGTAACCTTCCACCACGCAGTAAATCATATTCCAGTCATAACTCACACGCACGCGCCTGTATTTATCATTTCTTTGTCCACCCTAGAGATTTATTGACTCACACGGACCTCCGGTCCTCGGGGACACAATACTATCGCTATAACTCAACAACCGTATTATTTATTTCCTTTCTCTGAAATGTTTCTTTTATGATTGGGGTGTTTGATTCTTGTTAGGTCAAACAAGTGGAGTTTTAATAAATAATAGATTTAAACAAAGCTTTTACGTAACAAATATTTTAGTATACAAATTTCTTCGAACTAAAGTCAAGTAGTAAGTAAAGTAATGAAGTAGTATCATTGTTGCACACAATACTGGCCAACTCACTTTATTTCTTCAGCATTTCTTCCAATGTGTTACGTAACTGCGGAGACTGGAGGTCCACAAACGCTCATCTATCACTATCCTCTCCTAGTCTTCAGTCGAGTCCTTGTTTTAAGATCAGATGCACAAGATGTCTGATGCTGGTACTCTGCGATGCTGTATTAACCTAATCGAGCAGGTCCAGGTATGGCTTGACAAAGTGAAGTAGCAGCATGACAACGCAGTTTCAGGAAATTTAGTTCTTTTTATTATAAGAGAAACCTACATAGTTTCTCTTAAAATAATTCTGTCGAAGTTATAAAAGGAGCAGTTATATACTCATAAGAGTTTCTAACAAGATTTCAAATATTTGTACACTCTAAATTAAAACGAAACAAATAAAGCTTTACAGGAAAATGAAATTAACGTGAGATTATAGTTTATTAGGAGGTACGAGCGGCACGAGATGTTCAACTTTTAAATTTCTATTAATTAAAATTATAGGGAGATCCGCGCTTGGGATCGTACTTGTAACTTAATACTTTGTTGTTCGATTTCGACCTGATTAATTAGTAGGGATTATATGAAAAGTAGCTTTTGAGGAAGTTTGTAGCTTATTAAGGGAAGTTTGGTGCCTTACGTCTTTTTGAGTAAATTCTGGCCGCTTTGATACGAGGGGTTGATAAGTTACGATTGAAATGTTTTTCTAAACATTTTACTCTTTTTGTTTATTTTAATTATTATTTATGAATATTATTTATAACAATTATTATTTATAATATATATTAGTAAATTGGACAAACAGTGTTTATCAAAAATTCACACAGAACAAGCTAGATATATTATTTAATAAATGTTATGTAATGAAGAATAAGAATTATGAAATTTCCTTAAATAAAAATAGGATTAACAAACCACAATTAGTAAGTCTGGTTTGTGAAACGATATAATAGGAAGACAAAAATATAGAACAAATCAGACCGGACAGAAATTGTTTTTGTGCCAAATAGAATCTCAATTTACGTGATATGAAGATATGTCATGTCCAGCTTTGATACGCATCGTGGCGCCATTTTGTGACACTGTATATTGCGAAATGAAATAACAACAATTTTTCTAGGCGTGACAGTAAGGAAGTACATATATGTAACTATTTTCAACATTTAAGAAACTGTTTTTATATTACTCACCTTGATTTATTCATGTTTCTTGAGCCGAAACGTGCAGAGTTAGTAGAATCGAAATAAGTATATTACTTCGGTTCTCGTTTCAGTTAAATTGGGTAGAAGACTGAATAATCGAGTTGAAATTTATTTTAACTTTCACTTATGTAGGTCACACATGTCATTACATATATACATACGTACATATCGGCCTTTTAAAGTCCACTGCAGGGCATAGACCTCTCCCGTAGAGAGGATTTACCAGACCACTCGCACCTCAGACAACCCGTCTTCGGTTTGATTATTTTGGTCTGATATTTTAAGAGATGGTTATCCCGCCACCTATCGGTTGCTATAACGATATTTAAGGCTGTTTCCCTTAGTCGTCTCTTACGACATCAACGGGAAGAAAGGAAGTGGTAATATTCTTACGCCGTTACCACACTGCACATTATACATACATTAGATCATTATAATTATATAGTAGTTACTCGAACGTTGTATAGTATCCTTTGTTAAAAATTAGAATCACCGTTGACAATAAATAGGATTACCTAGCATAAATTTGCGCGGAACAACGAAGCATCAGTTAGAGGCGAACACAACTTAGCTCGTTGGTATTATATATTAATATAATCATAGCAATCACGATAGGATATCTAGTAACGTAATAATTGTTTTAAAGTATTTTGTGTCATAAGTTATATGAACCCATATCCCTCACGCCGTCCCTAGTCTGCCGTGAGGGCAGTAACTTTGCACTCTTAATATACAGCGAGATAAAGTAACCTGATCCGATGCCGGACAAGGAAATACACTTAACACGCTCCACCAGCGAAAGGCAAAAAACCCTTTTTTTGTAATTTTATATACTTTGCACCCATGCGTAGACAGAAGCATTTTATTTTATTAAGAGCTCAATAGAATTCTAAATACACATCAGATATTTATACGTACGTGTATGTAGGAAATCATAGATTTTAAAGAACCGAAAGAGGTTTGCAATGATCGTGAGACATGGCGATCTGTTCTATGTGTCTTCCCCTCAGAGACAATGGATGAAGATATAATAAAAAATAATAACATAAAAGATTGTAAACTCTTTCTCTATCTAGAAGTTACCTGGATTACTATTATGTTAAACCTACTACCACACTATTATATTATACCTATTTCTGCCGCCAAATAGAAGTATAACGAAGCTGTATTCCGGTTTGAGTGGAATAGAGAGCCCTTAAATCGTAAGTACAGTGGGAATTTATGCGCTATGAGGCATTTCGTATTAGTGCTTGGGGATCACAACGTATTTGTAATCGTCCTCTTTTGAAATGGTTTTCAGGTGATATGGGTTTCAGTATCTACTTACTGTCAGCTGGGTTTGTACCCTTATTCCATATGAATACTCTTCAATTACTTTACGCAAGCATATGAAATTAGCTAAGTTTATCTATGTCCTCGTCCTGTTTATGTGCGATTGTTCTGAAAATAGGTTTCGGTGAAATGTCATTTGTAGAGAAAAAATGACATTTATATAAACTAAATAAGAAGGGGATTTCTTCCGTACGGATTTCTTGATCACGGAGTCACGATAGCCTAGTGGTTGGGTGGTCGGAATTTCGAGGCAAGAGACACAAGTTCGTCCCCAGGTGGCAGGCTCGTACCAATGGGGTTTTCAAAAAACTAATGTACGAATTATATATCGTTGGCTTGGACATAAAGACGGCGACGGGCTCACCACCTGTTACGTTGTCCCGAAAATATCTTCAGTGGAAGGTGGGTCAAAGGGACTTAATTGTCTAGACTAGACTCTGTCTACCCCTGTATTGGGAATTGCGTGGAAATATTTATATATTTATTTATTTATTTCTTCCGTACGGGTATATTTACGCCGATACTATACGACAACTGTGGTATATTTTACTTTTACTATTTAACTATATTACTACTAAAATATTACTCTCTTAACATTTCTCAAAGACACAGGTTAAATATTTTACCTATTGAATGAGTTGTAATGAATTTGATGTAATTGTTTTATAGAGTAAACATAATTCTATAGCTAGGCTGAGGTTTTCTTCTTCGCAAGAAAAACTACCCTCAATCCTTTACCACGCGTCAGAGGTCGCAGGCGGCGCCTCGCGGCTACGTACCATAATAAATCAAGTCTCGAGGAAATTGCAGACGACGTGGGGGTGAGGGGGGGGGGGCTCAAGGGAGAAGGTGGAGGCGATTTAATTAAATCTTGCATCGAACTCCTGAGGCCCACCGCCAGCCTAACGAACGACCATTGTGTTTAAATAATGCGTGTATTGACTTTTTGCTGATCTAGTAATGAGAATAGAATTTGTAGGTTTGATTTGATTTAATACTTGTTTAATTTACAAGCATTCAATTCTCGAGTAACAGATTTTTTTTTGAACAATATTCAGATAAATAAAATAAAATAAATATCTTCACGCAATTCCCAATACAGGGGTAGACAGAGGTCAAGTCTAGACAATTAAGTTTTGACTTACCTTACCTTTTGACCCACCTTCCACCGAAGATATTTTCGGGGCAACGTGACAGGTGGTGAGCCTGTCGCCGTCTTTATGTCCATGCCAACGATGAAATTCGTACACAAGTTTTTTGAAAAACTCATTGGTACTGCCACCTGGGGATCGAACTCGGGTCTCTCGACTCGAAATTCCGACCACCCAACAACTCGGCTATCGTGACTTTATACAAGTTATCGTGACTTTAGACAATATTCAGATACATCTCTTAAGCTTAGATGACCTCGCACCGGTTTTTCATGGTATCGTAAGCTCTGACGTTTTATTCCTAGTCAGTGTAGAAAACCACTTTTTCCATCTTTTTTCGGGTCTGGGTGTTTGTGGTACCTTTGGTGGTTCCGATTCCCTAACACACACACAAGCTTTATGTCAGTCAAAGGATCAAAGCAATGTAGGATTTGAATCAGAATCAAAAGACCTAAGTTTGAGTCTTATGTGGATGCTTTAAACGATGTAGGATTAATAAACATACTACTAACGTTGTTCCATAAAAGTAACACATGAAAAATACTAACTACTAGGCCTACAAACCCTGTATCGAGTAAGCGGAGAGTGTGATATAGTCGAAGTCGTTTCATCCCACCTTCATCCGAAGATTTTTTGGTACAAGGTGACAGGTGGTGAGCCCGTCGCCGTCTTTATGTCCAAGTCAACGATATAATTCGTACATAAAACCCATTGGTACGAGCCTGCCAACAGGGGATCGAACTCGGGTCTCTAGACTCGAATTCCCACCAACCAACCACTCAGCTATCGTGAATTATAAAACTTACATATTATATACCAAATCTATTCTTCTATTTTCTTGATTTCATGAAACATTTAGTATGTTGTCTGTTGTTTTAATATTTACTGTATGTATAAGGTTCACTGTAAGCTTTGTACGGTATCTATGTTTGAATTGACAGGACGCAAGGCTATGTATGTATTTATGGAAATGGTCACGATAACCAAGCGGTTGGGTGATCGGCATTCGAATCAAGAGACCCGAGTTCATATTTTATGTTCATAGGTTCGTACCAATTAGTTTTTCAAAGCTTATGTCCGATTTAAGACGTTGGCTTGGCATGACTTATTAAAAAGCATATATAGCCCATATACATAAATAAATAAGTCTAATTATATATAAATAAATAAGTCTAATTAACATATCTTATTATCCATAATTTTTATGCAAATCCTCGATTTACTATGTTTCTCCACGCCTAGGAATTTTGCAGACAATGAAAAAAGGCATTAAGTCCGCCCATTGTTATCCATTTTATGTAACAATAAAGTATAAATAAGTAAATAAAAATCAAACCTCCTTTTCTTTATAATCATAAGCTGTGCTAACAAGCACAGTAAATTCAGCAGCACTAATCTCTCGCCAGGGGTTAGGAGACAGTATAAGACATCCCTCTTTCTACTTTCATCGAGGTGGTTTTAACGTTCGCGCTAAATACTTACTCTCTTCAATTGCTCATATTTCATTTGAGGGCCACTAAATAAGGCTTTATTACGTAAATAATATCCCCCAAAATATTCTCACTAATTAATTTAAGGGCCCGCTGGTTAAAGGGAGTTGGAATTTGTAGCGGGCGTAGCGGCTTGTTAGACGCTTTCTTGAGTAAAGCCTTCTTTGTGAGAATTATTGGCGGTGTTGGGTGATTTTGTGTAATTAGTATTTAGGTTTTATGTGCGTTTTCATGAAAAACATCTTTGTTTCTAACATTTTAAATGAAATAGTGCTGATTATTTTAATTTTTATTTGAACTCTAATAGGTGTATAGAATAGATGTATAGAAAATAATTATTTAAGTTATTACTTAAGTTATTTAAGTATTTTTTTTGTTTTAAATAGATATAATGTTAATAGATATATTGTTTAGACGGTGTAATTTTTTAATTAGGTAAACCCTTTTAAAATAAATAAATAACCCATTTAAAAGAGATAGACAGTCACGTTGCCGAGTGGCCTAAAGAGAGTAAGAGACAACTACAGAAGTACTGAAAGTTTTTTTTTATAGAAGAGGGAGGCAAACGAACGGGCGGCTCACGTGATGATAAGTGATTACCGCCGCCCGTGAACACCCGCAACACCTGAGGCATAGCAGATGCGTTACCGCCCTTAGAGTGCCCCCCCCCCCCGAATTGGGGGAGGGGGGTGTGTGGGCCTCCGGTTACCTGCACCCACCAGACGATACGCAGAAGTTTGTTAGACTTCTGCTTCACGCCGGTATTCTGTGAGGTCGTGGTACTTCCCCGGTCGAGCCGGCCCATTCATGCAACAACAAAATCTGATGCGTGGCTCTACCACTGTTAAAAAGTACTGAAAATGGCAATGATTATGCAATCTTATATTTTTATAAATTATTTAACGCATTTTTTTTTCGACTGGCATAGAATGCCAGAATATACGAAGATCGCTCTTCCTAAAAAATTTTACAAGGTAATGATAATGACAATGATAATTTATTTGTTAAAACATGTCTAAAGAAAGCTGTTACATAATATTACAACAAGAAGAAAAAAGTTTAATAATTATAAGAGACTAAATTAATGCAGGCCGGTGACAGGCAGCGAATAAGGTGCGGGGTATCTGGTAAAGTGAATACCAATCGACTCACCGAACCTGGTGATTATCGAAAATACGGGAGAGAAATTAGAGTGGATATTTTATGAAGCTAACTTAACAGTGGTAGAGCCACGCATCAGCTTTTGTTGTTGCATGCAAGGGCTGGCTCGACCGGGGAAGTACCACGACCTCACAGAATACCGGCGTGAAGTAGAAATTTGACAAACTTCTTTGTTTCGTCTGGTGAGTGCAGGTAACCGGAGGCCTACACACCTCTCTCCCAAGGCCGGCAACGCATCTGCTATGCCTCTGGTATTGCGGATGTCCATGGGCGGCGGTAATCACTTACCTCCCTCCTCCCTTTTCTAATGGGAAAACCTTTATCCATCAGACAACAGACCCGTCCAGGAATCGAACGTTGTAAAACGGTACGGCCACCTGTCGTACCTATACCATATATACATAAATAATATAAATATGCATGTAAAATTCAACTCAATCGAAATAGTACATCAACTTTAAAGTTTTTAGCATATGCACTTACTAAATGTAAATATTCAAAAGACCATGATACAAAGTAGAAAAGCGTATGTATAATACATATAGCTGTATAATACATATAGCTGTATGTTACACAGAGAGGATACAAAGCAAAGTAACCGTTAGTCCCTCTTGAATAATGAATGCGGACGGTCACCTTCGGGACAACTCCTCAAACATATGTAAATCTCATAGAAGCAATGCTAGCTATCTGCCGGAAGGTACGATGCAATTTTGGTGTTTATGTGAATGTCTAATGTACTAATTTAGTACGTCACTAAAATAATTTGCTCAAGTGTATGTTATGTAAATAATAAATATATACATACACAGGGACAACATCACATACATTGCTCTGATCCCAAAGTAAGAGTTCAAATAAACAAATATATATCTTCACGCAATTCCCAATACAGGCGTATACAGAGGTCTAGTCTAGATAATTAAAACCCTTTGACCCACCTTCCACAGAAGATATTTCGGGACAACGTGACAGGTGGTGAGCCCATCGCCATCTTTATGTCCAAGCCAACGATATAATTCGTGCATAAGTTTTTGAAAAACCGATTAGTACGTGCCTGCCACCAGGAGAAAGAACTCGGGCCTCTCGACTCAAAATTCCGACGACCCGACCACTCGGCTATTGTGACTTCTAACAGTAAGAGTTCAAGCACATATATTATGAAATCAAAAACAACGAAGGCATCACAAACACCCTGACCTGAGAAAATAAAAAAAAATGTTCTCAGCATTGATCCGACGAGCGATCAAACCCGGGTCCTCTGAGCTGGCGACAACTTGAAAACCGGTGTGTACGCCACTCGTCTACGGAGGCCGTCAAATATTAGTTATCTTTAAAGATTTTTCATTGTCATCCTCAACTTTAATAACGAAGTTACAAGATAAGTCATAACGTGCTACAAATTTAAAATAAATATCTTCACGCAATTCCCAATAAACGGGTAGACAGAAGTCTAGATAATTGAGTCCCTTCTACCCACCTTCCACAGAAGATATTTTCGGCACAACGGGACCGGTGGTGAGCCTGTCGCCGTCTCTATGTCCATAAACGATATAATTCGTTTGAGTTGGCTGCAAAGGACTTAATTGTTTAGATATTTGTATCTTCATATAATAAGGTTTTTAAAAATAATGTAATAATGTAGTTGACTAGACCTCCTGTCATTTTGATAACTAATTTCATTATATCTTATATTGTTCAGGTTTTTCAAGATTTTCTTTCATCGTTTTCCGTCCAACGGTAAACTTTAAACTACTGGAAACTGTGTCTTTGGTATATCGCATTGATATTCGCCTCTGTCTAGTAAGAACAGTGGTTAGTGAATAAATATAAAAACGATATACCAAACAATATTTTCCACGTACAAAAAATATTTTCACGCCATTCCCAATACTGGGGTAGACAGAGGTCTAGACAAATAAGTCCTTTCGATCCACCTTCCACCTAAGTAATTTTTTGGGAAGAACTGGTGAGCCTCTCGCTGTCCTTATATCCAAGACAACGAATGAAATCGTACGTAATAACGAAAAACCTATTAGTACGAGCCTACCACACGGGGATCGAATTCGGGTCATTTGACTTGAATTCCAAATACCCAATCACTCAGCTATCGTGACTTTAAAATACTCTAAATTCTACAAATCGACAATAATGTACTCACTATAAGGAGTCTATTTGCTAGACTCGCAATCGTCTATCGACAGAATTTGAATCTGCAGTCTCTGACCAATCTAAGTTGTACAGTTCCACTTTACATGTTTATTTTATTATATTTTTTCAAATTATTCTTAAATACTAATCAATAATATTCTCATTAAGGTGTTTGTAATGAAAATGTATCAAATAAGTTCTGGGAACTTGACGTTATTAACTTTTATCTATTGTATAAAACGTTCACGAAACGAGAGGCAATACATAGAGTAACTTTAGTAAAGAGAGCTCGAGAAACATTTCCTAATCCGATATTCGAATATAATTTTGCGAGTTAGTAATTAAAAAAAAGACTCTCCGCTGTGAGTTTTTTTTACAGGCGACAATTTGCTTTACTTTACTTTGGCCTGAACCGACTATATTAATTCCACGGGATTGCGTCCGCGTGCAGTATAGACATACTCGTAATTTGCTACTTCGTCTTTTCTTATGAGTGAGGTAACCAAGGGTCCACTTCCCCTTTTATCGAATCCTTGTTTCTTGTCTCAGATCGCTTCCTTGAATGTCAGTAAATCACTTTCATCCTCTCTCGTATTGCGGATGTTCACAGATATCAGTTACCATCAGGTAAGCTCCTCCTTTGTTTCCACACTAAAATCCTTTATATTAGGGAGATATTGGTTTAATAAACTTACGAACTCTGCAAATTCCCCTCAAAAACTCGACAATAATTATTTTGTATTGTAATTTACTTAAAAACATATAATTGATTTCAGTGAACTTTAAATATGGTTGGTATACAAATTATACCCCTATTGGGAATTGCGTGAAGAAATTTAATTTAATTTAATTTATAGTGATGAACTATAAAGGTGTGACATGACATGCCAACAGCCGAGAAAATATTGTGTCACAAATATTCTTTTAGGGAGATTTTAGCAATTTTTAATTAACCCTGAAATTCAGACATCGTCATGATGTCTCCCACTCTTTGAAGATGGACCCTCTAATTCTTTGACGATGGACATTTAATGTCGACGTGTTGATACGAATGTTTTCACAATTAGTATTCAGACAGCAACATTTTTTTAGAAGATAGCAAAATTAATAAAAAGAAAAATAACACTAAAAAGTGAATTTTGTAGCAACATGTCTCATAATGTTTCAAAATATGTATTCCGACGTCTTCAAACAAATAAATTTACTTCTTGTTACTTATATCAGACTTCTTTTGTTTTTTAGCCTTCAATGTTTTCCCACTACCTTAAAGTTAACTGGCAGAGAATGCTTTTAGCATAAAGTCCGCCTTATGTTACTTTACTGTTTTGTAAAGTTCATTAAAGAATAAATAAATAAAAAATAATCGCTCGTTCTATAGTAAAGTTAATCTATGACCAACAGTACATAATACAATGTTCGCGTAGGCAGCAGACGTAGGTAGGTGTGTCTGTATAGTTCACAAGGCCCCGGCTCTTGCCAACATGTCCTCTGATGAATTCTTAATGCGCACTCAAATCACAATAAGAATACGCGTTTCAAAGGAAACACTCTTGAATACAATATAACTCACGTACCTACATACGAAATTAGAATGCCTCTAAATGTGTCCATAAGTTTTGATGAGAATTTGATGTTGAAAATTTTATCATCAAGCATTTATAACAAGACCTCAAATATCCTGAATAAATAAATTGTCTGAATATCAACATTTCGTTTAGTTCTTTTCGCACAATTGCGTAAAATTTCCTTTTTCAGCGGGTCGTGGTTTCATTTTATTTCCTCATACATACATACATACATACATACATACATACATACATACATACATACATACATACTTATTGGCCTGTTAAAGTCCACTGCAGAATATAGGCCTCTTCCATATGGAGGATTTGCTACAATCTCCAAGCCTGGTAAACGGATTGGCGATCGCAGTACCCGATCACTGCCAACTCAGACGCTGCTGTCCATCTTCGGTCTGACTATTTTGGACTGATATTTTAAGAGATGGTTATTCCGCCATCTATGGCTTGCCATAACGATATTCTAGACAGTTTCCATTAGTCGCCTCTTACGACACCCGCGGGAAGAAATGGAGAGGCGAAACAATGTTACCATATGGTATTTTTATTTCCTCACTCTCGCTTTATTTCCTTATTAACTGTAAATCTAATTGTTTTTTTTTTCTTAAGTAGCCTTTGCCATGTCAATCAGCGTCAGAATTCACCATTACTTTTCAAATATCGGACCAAAACAGCAGACCAATTAAGCGTCTAAGTTGCAAGTTGTCTGGTACTGCGATCGACAATCCCTTTGTCAAATATGGCGATTACGGACAACACTTCACTATCGGAGAGTCCCATGATCTGCCCACTGCAGATCAACCTTAAAGTAGTTCACTGTTGCATGCTCAGCAATACTTTTCCAGAAGTGAGTTGCTGTGACTGGACTAGTGTTTCAAATGAAATAATAATGAAGTAACATCTTCACGGATTTCTCAACACAGGGGTAGACCGAGGTCTAGACAATTAAGTCCTTTGTACCCACCTTTCAGGCAGTTTTTGAGACAACATGACCGGTTGGCCTTTATGTCGATGCCAACGATACAATACACCATAATCGTACGCGTACATAATCGTATACAATACAACATAATCGTACATAAGTTTATGAAAAAACCTAGAGACTACTACCTGGGCATCGATCTCGGGCCTCTTGTTTCGAAATCCGGTCACCCGAACTGTCGGCTATCGTAGCCATCGTTGATAGCTCCATATTAATCCCTCAATGATGAAATTCTAAAAATGTTACAACAGAGATCTCCTTGAATTTGTAATCACTAACCTATAAACCAATTTTCATACTTATAGTATAAATATATATTATATTTCATACGTATTAGTACGGAAATGACACACGCAATTTCACATAATGAAGCACCAAAGGGACAGATTATGAGCCTATAGTCGTGCTAAAATATTTGCAGAAGTCCACGGAAGGTTTAAAAGTTGAGAAAATATAAAGAAATTGCAAAGAAAAAAAGAGATACAATATAAAGAAAGAGTCAGCTAATTTTTAAATAAAACAAAGTAGTTGCTGAATTATTCGTGAACCTAGCATGAAGCAAAATCATGGCCATACTAATTTGACCTTGAAGTGAAAAGTTAAAGCGTAAAATTGTTAAAAGTCCTTCGTGCCAGCAGAAACGTATGAAAAATTTTAAATCTCTCCATTGAGAGGAATTACAGGCCATTGCCTGTAATTTCTGTTCTTGCCGATTTTTTTGCAGATAGCTTTTATTCCAGCGATTATCACATTATTTCGATGTAAAAGAAACAAAAGAAACCCAAAGTTTTGGATCAGCAAAGGCGACTAAATCGTGTGCAGCTTGTTTTGTGTAATTGATCAAAACAGGAGTATTTTTCATAGAATCGTGAAATATATTATTAATGTTTCATATAAATCTTGGTGAACACTCGGTCAAAAAGACATAATTGTCTAGACACCTACTTTCCCCTGTGTGAGAAATTGCGTTAAGATATAATAAAAGAAAATGGTGAAATATAGCATGGAAAAATCCTGTTTCCATTTAAAGACGTTATCATATAGTTTATCGTCGGGATGTGGTTTTAGACTAAAGTCTATTTTCGGTGCTAGATTTTTTCAGGTGGCTAAGGTTCGATCGATCCGCTGCGGTCATAGACGCGGCACTTAATGAAATAGAAATTGGCGACCTGCCGAAGACTGACTCCAAACCCGCACCCATCCCTCTCACGCGTGACGAAATCTACCGTTCAAGTGCCGCGAGAGAGGGACGAAATATATTTATACAAAGTCAAAGACGACCGGCGAGTGGGATAGCTGTATTCATTATGAATATAATGCGGTCGCGGCTGTGTCCGTGACGTACGCATGCAGCGATGTGCGTATGTGTGTGTGCCTTTCTCATCTCAACAACGTAACGAATCAATATTTCATCTTCGTGATGAACCTCGATGAACAAATTTAAGGCTATTAGAGACACAGACTGCTGATCTGACAATGTTTCTTTTTAAATAAAATAATCAAGATTTCCTTAAACCTTAAATAATAATAAATGAATATCTTCACGCCATTCCCAATACAGGGGTAGACAGAGGTCTAGTCTAGACAATTAAGTCCCTTCGACCCACCTTCCACCGAAGACATTTTCGGGACACCGTGACAGGTGGTGAGCCCGTCGCCGTTTTTTTATGTCAACGATATAATTCGTACATACGTTTTTGAAAAACCCATTGGTACGAGCCTGGCACCCAGGGATCGAACTCGGGTCTCGACTCTAAATTCCGACCACCCAACCCCCTCGGGTATGGTAACTTATTCCTTATTCTTCCTTATTCCTTATTAATAATGCCGATACGCTCATCACTTGTCATACAGCCCCAAATAAACATAGGTGAAAAGTGGATCGAATAAGGACAAAATTGTCTCGACCTCTGTCTATCTCAGTAATGGAAAATGTGTGAAGACAAAGAATATTTACATAATCGCGTTGGCTCTTGTCAACCCTAATAAAGATAACCAAAATGTTTCCCGGTTAAGATAAATTAAAACAAAAACGGGACCGCGCTGACATCAATCAATACCGAGATATGTATATTTGAGTTGAGATCTTGAGTTGTGGTTGGTTTGTGGTTAAACGGGCGTGGCTTGCGGTTAAATTTACGGTCTCCTATTGGCCGATCAGCTGACGTTTGCGGTTAGTCGTGCGGTTTCTAAGATTTTCACCCTCGGAAAAATAGATAAAGGAAAATATATATAGGCTCGGCCGCGATTGGTCGGCGGTAATACTGTGGTTAACCGCGAAACGCGATTCGTTTAGGTTATTATATAATGGAATGCAATTGGGTTTCGTTTAAAGATATTGGGTCCGTGTCCACTGCTACAATACCTTATTCCATTTAATATTTAATAATGTAGGAATGCCAATTTGAATAGATAAACAACAACGAAAAGCATAAATAAACCTTTTACGATTTTTGAACTACATCTAGCCATGCTAACTACAATTTTGTATAGTTATTATAAACAAAACGTAATACAAACTACTATAGACGTATCATTTTTATTTCTTACCAGGAATGGTTTCATAATGCATAAAATGTAACCATATCTTATTAAAAAATAAATAAAATAACTATATCAGTATAAGAATTTCAGTAGTTTAAATTTTTTCTACAGTCTATAATTGTATATATTTCAAAAAGTATAAACGCGCCCTCTCTCGGTAACGTAAAGAACCAAGAAGTCACTATTTTTAACAAAACTCCTTCAAGTGCGAACCTTTCCGTTTTCTTCGCGTTCTTAAGAAAGCGAAAGACTTAAGAAAGTTCCTCTACACACCCCTGTTCACGCACACTAACTTGATCGCTTTCCCCTAAGAAAACGAAACGGAAGAATGAGAGGAATTTCAAAAGGTCCTAACGTCAAACATCACTTCGTAAATTTAAGCTCTTTTAACCTCTCGTTTGCAGAACAAATCAGTTCAAAAAAGTCTTAAGTCTACTGAACCTAATGTTACTTACTACATTTAAGTTTCGAAGCGTCACTTTGAATGGCCTCTCAAAGCTAAAAAGACAAATCTACCCAATTATTGTTTTCTAAAATAAATCTTGGATGCATAGAATAAAGTCTAATTTTATTTATATGTTATTTAATAACTTATTTCATAATCATTAGACAAATATTTTTACATACTTTGAACTTCGTTCCATGTGTTCGTTGATAGAAAATTTATTAATGTGTGAGTAGAGCGTGGCGCTGGTGTTATCGTAGTACAGACAACATTGTATAGATGGCGCTGGGGGTTTTTGAAAATGTAATAAACAGTATTTTATCCCGTAATACGAGCAGCTAACTAAATGAAAAATTTATAATAAAATTGTGAAAACTTAGAGTAATTTGTTTACCTTTAAGTATCATCTCTGACGGAACAGACAGGGGACAACTTCATCATGTTTAAAGTATTGAATTATTTCGATTCTATTAACGTATTTAATTAAAACGTGAAACTTGAAACTTTATTCTTAAAACTATTTTGTCTATCAAAATAGTTTTAAGAATAATTTCTAACAGCATTTAGGAAAAGAAATTATTTAATTTCATACTTTTAATTGTGTTATGTAAATACTTTAAAATATCTTTTTAATGCGTTTTTATTGATTTTCTTTTCTTGGGAATCGATTTTAGGCATTTCAGCGTTGACACTGTGAAATTTGACAGATTATATCTTATTCAGTGTTCTTAAACCGGTTTTTACAAAAATACAGCGCCGGCATTTACTTAAAGGATTTGAGATAGGGCTTTTTCTTAATTTTTAGAGTAAACAGTACTCCCAATATAACAATTAAAGAACTATTAATCAAAATCATGATCCAGGTCTGTCCCGAAGGACTTGTACATATCTCTGGCATTAAAAGTAATAAATACATAGATGGAGACAACATCACATGTATTGCTCTGGTTCCAAACTATGTAGCTATAGCCATGGCGTTGTGTGTTGGAATTGGAAATAACGAAGGTACCGCAAACAACCAGCCTGAGACAATGTAGATAAGTAGTTTTTCCACTTTGAACCCGCCTGGTAATCGAACCCGGGACATCAGAGCTGGCAATGCAATGAAAACCGGTGTGTACGCCACAAATCCAGTGAGGTAAAGCAAGAAGCGAAGTAGCCTAAGAAGCGTTGCGCCGTTGTGCATTATTCATTCATGGTTATATTTAAAATATCTTCACGCCATTCCCAATATAGGTAGACAGAGGACAATTAAGTCACTTCGACCAACCTTCGGTGGAACCGAAGATATTTTTGGGACAACGTGAAAATAAATCGTTCATGAGTTTTTGAAAAAAGCCATTAGGGTATCGAACTCGGGTCTCTTGACTCAAAATCCGATCGCCAAAACTGCGACGGTTTCCGCTGTTGTTGTTTTCGCAGAACTTAACAAGATTCAAAGTATTTCAGTTAGTTTTAATGTTTAAAGTGTATGAAATGGACCGGTGTGGGCGGGATAATAGCAGCGCTCAGGGGGGAGATAGTTATGGTAATATCCAGGAATATATTTCTCGGTGGTTACATTAAGCCAGGCTCGCGTTTTAATGCAGGGTTTGATACAGATAGTGTTATTATAATTGGTAAGAGGTTAGGCTTCTTATTTCTTTTTTATATCTTCATGCTATTTCCCCATATTGGGGTAGGCAGAGGTAAAAACAGTGAAGTCCTTTTCGAACCACTTTTCACCGAAGATAAACTATAAAAATAATATTTGTACAAGCACAGACACATGTCTATGCATTTTCTATAAAATCTACTACGGGGAGTGCTCCGAGGAATTGTTCGGATTAATCCCAGCCCTGAATTTCATCATCATACCTTACGGCATAACCAAAGATTTTATCAACACCACCTTGATGCATGACATTCCACCACAGTGTGTTTTTCGCGGAATTTTCCGAAAAGAAAATATAACATAACATTCTAACAGTGGTAGAGCCACGCATCAGCTTTTGATGTTGCATGAATGGGCCGGCTCGACCGGGGAAGTACCACGACCTCACAGAATACCGGCGTAAAGTGGAAGTCTAACTTCTGCGTTTCGTCTGGTGAGTACAGGTAACCGGTGGCCCACACACCCCCCTCCTCAAATTCTGGGGGGGGGGTACTCTAAGGGAGGAAACGCATCTGCTATGCCTCTGGTATTGCGGGTGTTCATGGGCGGTGGTAATCACTTACCATCATGTGAGCCACCTGCTCGTTTGCCTCCCTTTACTATAAAAAAAACGCACTTGCACTTTGTGGAATGAGCTGCCGTCAGCGGTTTTTCCGGACCGATATGACTTAGGGACCTTCAAGAAAAGAGCCTATACCTTTCTCAAAGGCCAGCAACGCATCCGCTATTCCTCCGGTATTGCAGATATTCATGGGCGGCGGTAATCACTTACCATCACGTGTGCCACCTGCTCGTTTGCCTCCCTCTTCTATAAAAAAAATGTCTAAAAAATGCATACGACGCAGTCCCAAAATAGAGTGCCTTAGAAACTAAATAGGGATACACAGAATCATATAGGTGAATACCAGTCACCATTCATCTTAATGTTGGTCTGGTATTTTCCAAAATAGTTTTCCTCCTTTCTGTCGGTAGCGATATTCAAGGCTCTTAGTCGCCTTTTCGGTAAGAAAGGATTGATATTATTTATACACCAATACCAATCGTAAAATCTTTGTCTCTGTCTGGTATTGATTAGGCAAAGCTAATTTAATCATTTAATAAAGCAAAATTTAATAAAATATTTTTAATTTATTTATGTACGAATTATATCCTTGGCTTGAACATAAAGACGGCGACGGGCCCACCACCTGTCACGTTTTCCCGAAAATATCTTCCGTGGGAGGTGGGACTTAATTATCTAGACTTGACCTTTGGTTACCGGGAACCGTATTGGTAATAGCGTGAAGATATTTATATTTTTAACTACGTAATTTAATGATTTTAAAGCATATTTGTTATGCTGAACATTTATGTGATTAAATTAAAGAAAATAGTTTGTAGTTTAAAAACATTGTATTTTCTTTTTTTTTTCTTTAATTATTAATTAAATAGTAATAATAAAAAAATAGTAGTAATATTATTATTACTATTTTTTTATATTTATGTTTTATTTATTTTTTACTATGAAAGTACAATGGTGTTCGTGCAAGTTATAAGAATATATTTAAGCCCATTTACTTTAGTTGGTTGTATATTAGACTATGAGACTATAGTATGTAAGCTGACATGCTGTTTATGAGAATGTACGTATGTATGTTTGGTAAATTTATCTTGTGTGTAGCAGTAGTGACGTTAGAAAATTATTGATAGTTGGGTTGAGGACTTTGATAAGTAAATTAAAGTTGTAAAAAGGGGTTAATAGCTTGTCTAAGGATCAATGAAGCGGTGGAATAAGTATATGAAGTTTACGAATAGATAGAAAACATAAATAAACGCTCCAGTAATACACTTGTAGTTATCATTAATATGGGTAATTACTTTCCGCGCAGTTACACTTTAAATTCTGTATATCTCACTTTATATAAATGAAAATGTTGTTGTTTGAATTTCTGGTTAAACATGTTATGTTGCCAATAATAAAGTTATCGATAACGTTCTAATAAAATCTTCTTACTTAAACAGTTTTCTTTATCATAAAATGTTATCTTTTTTCAAGACATTGTGAAATGCACCATAGAGTTTCTTTAATATAAATAAAGTCATTGAAAATAATGTATGTCCACACTCTTGTCGCCTACATAAAATGCACAAAAATATATACTGTATATTTTTGGTGATTTTTTTTCTTTAGGCAGATTTACTTTACAAGAAACATATTACAACTACAAGTTACACTTAAGACTTTTTGTCACCTATCTTTGACTTCACTTGTACCAATAATATATTTTATTATATTAAGTATAAGGTATTAAATAAACTACTAATAATAAAATATAACAAATCAACTGTAAAAATAGTTGATTCCTATGTATAGTATAATTACTAATTGATCCATAGTGTGTTGGTACTTTTTCCCAAAATACAATAAAAAAACATGGAGGTGTTCCAAGCGTGTAATTGAAGTTACTTAATTGGCTTTTGTTAATGTTATTTAAAAGAGAAAGATATTTCTCCGCTCTTAAACCAAGCTTTGGTTGAATTTAGCCGATAGCATTAAACACTGCACTGTAGTCGTGCTACTGTTTAAGTACAGCTTAATTAACAGACAAGATGTATCAGCGGTAATATTCGGAAACTTTCTTTGGGTTAGAATTAGGTGATTATTGTTAACTGAAATTTGTCGTATGTTATTCGGTAATTCTCTATAAGTAAGTAGCTCGAGAGTTTTCACGTTATATGTGATTTTGTAAAACGTTTTTTTCGGATTTATGCCGGGTTATCCATTCAAAATAATAATAATATATAAATAAAGTCATTGAAAATAATGTATGTCCACACTCTTGTCGCCTACATAAAATGCACAAAAATATATACTGTATATTTTTGGTGATTTTTTTTCTTTAGGCAGATTTACTTTACAAGAAACATATTACAACTACAAGTTACACTTAAGACTTTTTGTCACCTATCTTTGACTTCACTTGTACCAATAATATATTTTATTATATTAAGTATAAGGTATTAAATAAACTACTAATAATAAAATATAACAAATCAACTGTAAAAATAGTTGATTCCTATGTATAGTATAATTACTAATTGATCCATAGTGTGTTGGTACTTTTTCCCAAAATACAATAAAAAAACATGGAGGTGTTCCAAGCGTGTAATTGAAGTTACTTAATTGGCTTTTGTTAATGTTATTTAAAAGAGAAAGATATTTCTCCGCTCTTAAACCAAGCTTTGGTTGAATTTAGCCGATAGCATTAAACACTGCACTGTATTCGTGCTACTGTTTAAGTACAGCTTAATTAACAGACAAGATGTATCAGCGGTAATATTCGGAAACTTTCTTTGGGTTAGAATTAGGTGATTATTGTTAACTGAAATTTGTCGTATGTTATTCGGTAATTCTCTATAAGTAAGTAGCTCGAGAGTTTTCACGTTATATGTGATTTTGTAAAACGTTTTTTTCGGATTTATGCCGGGTTATCCATTCAAAATAATAATAATATATAAATAAAAATATAATAGAAAACCCACCCATATGGAAAGTTCAACCCTCCTGTTCTGTTCTAAGATAGATAAATAGACTCAAGCTTTAATCTGCGGAAATTCATTATTAAAAAATATTATTAAAAATTATATTGCATGATTCCGAACGCAAAAAAAAATTGCATATGTTACCAGTTCTGGAGAGAAGAAGAGCGCCCCCTGCCTCCCACAGATGCTTGCACTAATTCTATTGGAGAGACCACCACTAGACAGAGTGGGTGTCGTAAAAGGTGACTAAGTGAAAAGCCTTAAAATGTAGTAGGCTACGGATGGATAGCGAGATTTTTAGCGAAAAATATCCAACCAAAATTTAGCCGACTCGTTACGAGCAGCAGCATATGAGGTGCAAGGTGTCTGGTACTGCGATTGTCAATCTGCTTGTCGAGCGTGGCGATAATGTCAAACCCTCCCGTATTGGGGAATTTAACGTAGGCAATTATGTCTTGCGGTGGACTTGTGCAGGCCGGTACGATAAGGATACCCTCGCCTTTAAACGATCTCAGCAGTTCTATAAATCTGTAAAAGATATTTACAAAATGTGTATATTCTCTATATCCGCAATCAGCTCAGTGAACTGTATAGTGATTGTGAGATACAAATGTCATAGAGAAAGGCCTAAGTACAACAGTAGACTATTCACTGAACTTAACGATGAAGGTGTTGATGATAATAAATAGCCTACATAACTACTATTGTACCAACATACCTCAGTCTCAAATTCTCCTAAAAACCGTAAACTATCATCATACTTAAATAATTCTATTTCTAATGAAATAACACGATTATAGATCAGCTAAATAGGACTTAATTGTCTACCCCAGTCTACCAGTATTAGGAAAATGCGTGAAGATATAAGGAATGCAAATTAAATAATTTTTACGTATTATTTGTAAAAAAAGTTCGTGAAAAGATTACAAAGGCAGCCGTGTAGTGTTGATAATGGTGTACAAGGGCGAGCAAGGGTTGAAATCAAGGCGGGGGCGGTAATCAGGCGGTGACCGCGTAATGGCCCCGCCGGGACACGATGCCGACGACTTGAGACATTGCTTCGCAGGGTTGTCACTCTCAAGCGAAACACTTGCGCTGTAGTTATGTGTCTAACTGACGTCCCGTCGTGACTGTTTCTACTGGAAGTAATTTAAAAGTTGTTAAAAACAGTTAGTCACGACAGCAGAGGGTTGGGTGATCGGAATTCGAGTCAAAGGGCCGAGTTCGAACTCCTCTTACCAAAGAGTTTTCAACACTTATGTACAACTTTTATTGTTAATTTGGACATAAAGTCGGTGACAGGCTCGCCACCTATCGTGCACCAAAAGGAAGGTACGGAAATATGTGGGTATAAAGGACTAAATTGTCTAGAAGAGTCAGACTACCCTGTATTATAAATTGCGTAAAGATAAAGTTTGCGTAATTTGTCGGCGAATTCGCATTGATTTTAGATATTATATTCCTCAATAGATTCGATAATGGGACACGTCAAGTTTTATTCAAGTTAACCTTAAAAACAAAATGCCCGAAAAGTTATATTAATCATCAAGTTTTTTTTTCTTTAAATATGTCATCATCTGGTTTAATAATTTTGTCTTGAAATGCATACATACATATATAATGGTCTGTTAACGTCCATTGCTGGACATAAGTCTCGGAGGATTTAACATAATCGCCCTGCTTAGTAAGCGGTTTGGCGATCGCAGTACCCAGTAGCCCCGCACCTTCGACGTATCTACCTGACATCAGTCTGCTTAATTTGATCTGGTATTTTTCGAAATTGTGGTATGTTATCAAAGCTTTTCCTTTAGTTGATTCTTACAAGACCCTAGGGAAAATAGGGGATGGCATATTGTTAGGCCGATACCACCACGGAAAGAAAGAAAGGCATAGAGAGCTAATATAATTACAAGCTGGAAGGAACTCTATCCTAATTATGTGGATTAACATTTATTGTGTTGCGTATTAACATGGTATTGTAAAATTTTTCGATAAAAATTGTTTGTAAACTTTTACTGTAGTTTTTAGTAATAACTTATCTGCTGGTTAAACTTCTTTGTCATATCTATATAACAAAAAAAAAATACGTGAGCAGTTCACTTGCGGTGTAGCTCTCTCTCGATATGGTTTGAGTAATTTTATCTTTCTTCAGCCTTACTGTTCTGTTCTAAGATAGATAAATAGACTCAAGATTTAATCTGCGGAAATTCATTATTAAAAATATTATTAAAAATTATATTGCATGATTCCGAACGCAAAAAAAAATTGCATATGTTACCAGTTCTGGAGAGAAGAAGAGCGCCCCCTGCCTCCCACAGATGCTTGCACTAATTCTATTGGAGAGACCACCACTAGACAGAGTGGGTGTCGTAAAAGGTGACTAAGTGAAAAGCCTTAAAATGTAGTAGGCTACGGATGGATAGCGAGATTTTTAGCGAAAAATATCCAACCAAAATTTAGCCGACTCGTTACGAGCAGCAGCATATGAGGTGCAAGGTGTCTGGTACTGCGATTGTCAATCTGCTTGTCGAGCGTGGCGATAATGTCAAACCCTCCCGTATTGGGGAATTTAACGTAGGCAATTATGTCTTGCGGTGGACTTGTGCAGGCCGGTACGATAAGGATACCCTCGCCTTTAAACGATCTCAGCAGTTCTATAAATCTGTACAAGATATTTACAAAATGTGTATATTCTCTATATCCGCAATCTGCTCAGGGAACTGTATAGTGATTGTGAGATACAAATGTCATTGAGAAAGGCCTATGTACAACAGTAGACTCTTGACTGAACTTAACGATGAAGGTGTTGATGATAATAAATAGCCTACATAACTACTATTGTACCAACATACCTCAGTCTCAAATTCTCCTAAAAACCGTAAACTATCATCATACTTAAATAATTCTATTTCTAATGAAATAACACGATTATAGATCAGCTAAATAGGACTTAATTGTCTACCCCAGTCTACCAGTATTAGGAAAATGCGTGAAGATATAAGGAATGCAAATTAAATAATTTTTACGTATTATTTGTAAAAAAAGTTCGTGAAAAGATTACAAAGGCAGCCGTGTAGTGTTGATAATGGTGTACAAGGGCGAGCAAGGGTTGAAATCAAGGCGGGGGCGGTAATCAGGCGGTGACCGCGTAATGGCCCCGCCGGGACACGATGCCGACGACTTGAGACATTGCTTCGCAGGGTTGTCACTCTCAAGCGAAACACTTGCGCTGTAGTTATGTGTCTAACTGACGTCCCGTCGTGACTGTTTCTACTGGAAGTAATTTAAAAGTTGTTAAAAACAGTTAGTCACGACAGCAGAGGGGTTGGGTGATCGGAATTCGAGTCAAAAGAGACCCGAGTTCGAACTCCTCTTACCAAAGAGTTTTTCAACACTTATGTACAACTTTTATTGTTAATTTGGACATAAAGTCGGTGACAGGCTCGCCACCTATCGTGCACCAAAAGGAAGGTACGGAAATATGTGGGTATAAAGGACTAAATTGTCTAGAAGAGTCAGACTACCCCTGTATTATAAATTGCGTAAAGATAAAGTTTGCGTAATTTGTCGGCGAATTCGCATTGATTTTAGATATTATATTCCTCAATAGATTCGATAATGGGACACGTCAAGTTTTATTCAAGTTAACCTTAAAAACAAAATGCCCGAAAAGTTATATTAATCATCAAGTTTTTTTTTTCTTTAAATATGTCATCATCTGGTTTAATAATTTTGTCTTGAAATGCATACATACATATATAATGGTCTGTTAACGTCCATTGCTGGACATAAGTCTCGGAGGATTTAACATAATCGCCCTGCTTAGTAAGCGGTTTGGCGATCGCAGTACCCAGTAGCCCCGCACCTTCCACGTATCTACCTGACATCAGTCTGCTTAATTTGGTCTGGTATTTTTCGAAATTGTGGTATGTTATCAAAGCTTTTCCTTTAGTTGATTCTTACAAGACCCTAGGGAAAATAGGGGATGGCATATTGTTAGGCCGATACCACCACGGAAAGAAAGAAAGGCATAGAGAGCTAATATAATTACAAGCTGGAAGGAACTCTATCCTAATTATGTGGATTAACATTTATTGTGTTGCGTATTAACATGGTATTGTAAAATTTTTCGATAAAAATTGTTTGTAAACTTTTACTGTAGTTTTTAGTAATAACTTATCTGCTGGTTAAACTTCTTTGTCATATCTATATAACAAAAAAAAAATACGTCAGCAGTTCACTTGCGGTGTAGCTCTCTCTCGATATGGTTTGAGTAATTTTATCTTTCTTCAGCCTTACTGTTTGTTTCAAATCACACGATGTAAGATAAATTTTGATTGAAGAAAAACATTCACCCAATATTACAATCAGGATATTCTGAAGGACATATCCACGAGAAAGTGATGACCTAAAAAAATCACTGAAAACATTTTTGGGACAATGTCACTAATGGTGAGCCTGCCGCCATGTTTATATGCAAGCCAACGATATAAATCGTAAATACGTTTTGAATAAGTTATTAGTATGACTCAAATTACGATCACCTGTACAACTAATACAAAATTGACAGCCCTGCCCCATAAAGCAGTCCTACCGAGGGCTTGAGACAATGCCGATGTTTATTCTTTATCGCAGTCGTGGGAAATTTACGCCTAGGGTCGGTGATAATTAAAATATTCCTATTCGCAGTGCAACGCTCCGCTTCCACCGCTCTCCGATCTACTTAATTAAAAATTTTCTCAATCATTATTATTTTGACGTAATCAAAACATCAACATATTTACTGAGTGGTTGGGTGGTCGGAATTTCAAGTTAATAGACGCGATTGCTCTCATCGTTCGATCCCCAGGTGGAAGGCTCGTACCAATAGGTTTATCAAAAACTTATGTATGAAATATATCGTTGGCTTGGACATAAAGACGGGAACGGGCTCACCACCTGTTACGTTGTCGACTCAATTGTTTAGAAATTTATCAGACTACTACGGACTACTACTACGGATCTAACATTTATCGGAAACAACATCTCGTAACCGTAATGTGAAATAGTTAGCTTATTAAGAGTTCGCGTATCAGATAGAAAAAAAGATACGTAGAATCGTTAATACTAATTGTGTGAATAAGGAGACAACGATTTAATCAGCTCTTGGAATTAGAATACCAGATCAGGTCATCCAAAGCAGGTTTTTCTTAGTATTAATTACTGTTTTCAACACAACAATTGCACAGTTTTAAACTGTAATAATCTATTTTGTTGCCATGATCTTATTGAGAGAAAAAAATGTATTTCTTTAATCCTAAATGACATAGATAATAGTTTCTCAATCGATGTTACTTTTCATTGTTTGTTCGTTTTTCTTCTAATATTTCTGTTAATCGATTCAATAAAACCTAAAAAAATAGCATCACGCCATTCCCAATACAGGGGTAGACACAGGTCTAGACAATTAAGTCCTTTCCACCCACCTTCCATCGAAGACATTTTTGTGACAACGTGACAGGTAGTGAGCCCGTCGCCGTCTTAATATCCATGCCAACGACGTAATTCGTACTTAAGTTTTTGAAAAAAAGACGACAGTTGGTACTGTATGGCGATAGAAATAGAGTGTGGTACTGACTCAGCCGACACCTAACCAGAGAAGGAATCTCCCACCTCGAAAATACTATAATTTAACATAACATACACACATAGATATATACCGGCCTGTTAAAGTCCACTGCAGGACATAGGCCTCTCCCATAGGGAGGATTTGCCATAATCGCCACGCGTGGCAAGCGCATTGGCGTTCGCAGTACCTGACCACTTGCACCACAGACGTTGGTGCCTATCTTCGGTCTGATAATTTTAGTGTGATAGTTTTAGAGATGGTTATCCCGCCATCTATCGATTGCCATAACGACGTTCAAAGCTGTTTCCCTTAGTCGCCTCTTACGACATCCTCGGGAAGAAAGGGATTGGTAATATCCTTACGCCGTTACCACACGGAACAATTTAACATAACAATGATTTGCATTTGTACAAATATTTAAGTTTATCGTCTTATATTTGTCAAAATGACTATTTAATTATTTTAATTAACTTCATTTCGTACCCTTGAAACGTTGACATAAAGATGACAGGGTAAAGTCGAAGGAGACAAACGATGCGAACACAGTTATTGCAATAATTGGCGTTTTCACATAAACAAAAGCACAAAGACGTCTGTAATTAAGAGGGGACGTACGAGTATGAAAGGTTGGTAATTACGTGCTCGCGTCTTGCTAGATGTATTGTCTGTACAAGCGGGAGACGTGTCTGCATTTAGATTAAAATATTTTAGAAGTTACCGATTACCTGATGCGTCTACAATTAGCTTGTCTGTGTGCGGGTATAGGATGATGTTGATAAAGCAACAGAAATAGGAACCAATTCTTAAAGGATAAAAACACTAATTTGGCGTTCAGGATATAAAATAGTTCCATTTTATTTAATACATTTTTTGGAGATGTGAGAATAACGAACATAAAGGATTAAAAGCTTAGATTATAATACAGACGCGAGATCTTTGTTATGATAATAAATTTTAATAATATATAATATGTGCATGTTTATATGTTTGTGAGCTTCTACAGGTCGACGGGCGAATTTGTATGAAAATTCATAGAAGGATGGCATACGGAATAAATATGTAGACTATATTTTATCCTCAAAAATGCACAGTTCTAGCGATATATATAATAAAAAACATTCCTTCACGCCATTCCCAATACAGGGGTAGACAGAGGTCTAGTCTAGACAATTAAGTCCCTACGACCCACCTTCGACAACGTCTTTATGTCCAAGCGAACGATATGAATTATACATAGGTTTTGAAAAAACCCATTGGTACTGCCACCTGGGGATCGAACTCGGGTCTCTCGACACGAAATTCCGACCACCCTTCCACTCGGCTATCGTGACTTTTTATATCTAGCGATATAGGTTAAAAAATCTACATAATGGATTTTTATTTCCATTATCAGCGGTCCAGAGGCGGACATACACATAGATATGAATTTGGTATGATACGCGAAATCGCGGACAGAAACAAGTACTGTTCTACTAGTATCTTTCTAGACTTCACTGGTACATGAGTTTGGACGGATTGGTTTCCGCAATTCCGCAACTTAGCACGGATTTTGCGTGTAAGAGGTAAAGACTTGAGTAGTTTGTTACTACGATGACGTCGCTGGATATCATACTTATCACTGCATACTTTTTTATTTTATTTCTCTAATGTACATTAATTTGTATTAATACATTTTTATTCTTGTGAATTATATAGACAAGTACAAACTACAAAAAGTACTCTCCTACAAAAATTCTCCGCGATCGAAGTCGAGGTTTTAGTAAAGTATTTCTTTAATCGGTTGACGGCAGATCTTAATTCATAAATTCTGGCTATTTTATTTATAATTATTTAAACTTTTATGTACAAAGTACTCGATGGCGGACTTAATGCCTGAAGTAATTCTCTCCCAGTCAACCATAAGACCAAACAGAGATATACAAGTAGGAGACGATGCAGCGAAATAAACAAAACAGACGAAATAATGGGAAAGTTATTTTCAGGTTCCTAGTGTAATAAAATAAAACCGAAACCACTAACTTTAGCTTAACTAATCTCTTTTTCCTATCTCTGCACATTACACATATTCAAAGGACTCTACCGGCGACACAGAACAAATGAAGCTTCACAATTAAGGCGGGTACACACCGGTAGGCACGGCGCATTTGCCAGTGTCACGTACCGACCGCCTCGCACTTAATTTCGCAAGGGTGTACGGGGCATGGGGGTGTGTGGTGCGGTTTTAAATTACGCTCGGTACCCCCCCCCCCCCCCACGATTGAAGTTCGACAGCACCCGTCTAGTTCCGGATAGTTGCGATGATTCAGTTGGGAAACTACCGGCGTTAGAATGGCATGCATTTTTGACAACTCGAACTAAATGCCAGCATAACACAGTAGTTCGTATGTCGTTCTATGACTGTTAACAGTAATAGAATGTAGTTGTTTCTAAATAACATTACTCTACACATCCTGTTTAACTTTCCACTTTCACTTCCATGTAAGTAATTAATTCTAGTATAGGTTAATATTTGAACGTAAAAAGGCTTAAAGATTACTTGACCACTGGAACAAACCGCGTCATCATAACTTTGATTGATAGCTAATATTATATAAAGGTGTGTTGAATGCGACCATATTACCTGTATATTTTACTTATTACTTTTTTGATTTTACTTATAATTTATTTAGTTAAAATTTATGTTTAATAATTTATTTTTGTTTGTTTTAAATTAATTAATTGGTTGTTTATTAATTTTGTTTGTTAATTTATGTTTAGTTAAAATTATACTTATCAATTGATATAGTTTAGTTACTAATTTACGATAATCTTTAGGATTTTTAAAAGGGTGAAATAAATTAACTATTTGGCTAGTAGCAACAAACAAGCTATTTAAGCGACAACCTATTGTGAAAATATAGTTGTCGTGTGGTGTGGAGATCACTTCTTGATCTTGACAAATCACTTTCTTGTCGAGGGCATCGTAAGACACGGCTAAGAAAGATCTTGAGTACCTCAATGGCCACCGATACATGGCGCGATACCCAATTCACTTACAGTGTTGAAATTAAGGTAGATCCTTCTAATTGATGTGGCCTATACCCAGCAATGAATTTTTAAATACCATTAAGAAAGAAAGAAAGAAAAATATAGTTTAAAAAATATAAAAAAGGATTATTCGCACTTCATAATAATATATTTTAAGAATCATATATATTAAATAATTCTCGCATTATAGTGGAATAATCATCCCATGACCGTTAAAACTACAACTACTTAATTATAAAATAAAAATAAATATTATCACGCAATTGCCAATACAGAGGTAGACAGAGGTCTAGTATATTCTATAGTATAGTATAGTATAGTCTATAGCAATTAAGTCCCTCCGGCCCATCTTCCACCGAAGATATTTCAGGACAACGTGACAGGTGGTGAGCCCGATGATTTCTGGTGGTGATTCGTTCATAAGTTTTAAAAAAAAAAAAACCATTAGTAAGAGCCTGCCATCTGGGGATTGAACTCAGATCTCTTGATTCGAAATTTCGACCACGCAACCACTAAGCTATCGTGACTCCTTTTTAGGTTACTTAATTATAGGTTTTTTTTTATAGAAAAAGGGAGGCAAAGGAGCAGGTGGCTCAAGTGATGGTAAGTTATCACCGCCGCCCATGAACACCCGCAATTCCAAAGGCATAGCAGATGCGTTGCCTCCCTTAGAGTGCCCCCCTCCCCCAGAATTGGGAGAGGGGAGTGTGTGGGCCACCGGTTACCTGCACTCACCAGACGAAACGCAGAAGTTTGTTAGACTACTTTACGCCGGTATTCTGTGAGGTCGTGGTATTTCCCCGGTCGAGCCGGCCCATTCATGCAAAAGCAAAAGCTGATGCGTGGCTCTACCACTGTAATTAATTATTAATCATCCCGTTAACAGGTTTAAGAAATTTATTAAAGAATGCTTTATTATTATATAAAAATACGTTACTGATAGTAACAAGTAAGTGACTGGAAATAAGATGATTGCTCCCAGGCTATCTCTAGAAATAAAATATCTTCATTTTGTAAAGACTTTGTAGAATTGTAGAGAGATTAGATAAAGTAAAAGATTGACCAAAAAAAGACCAAAAATGCTTAGAAACTGTCGAAAGAAACTGCTTAAGTAAGCAGTTTCTTTCGCCAGTTTCTTCCCTGTCAGAGGATGTCTTTAGGAAGCCGTGGTAGATTAAAGAAATATTATGGAACCAACGTATGTTCGTATTTCTATGTATAAATGATTTGATTTAATTTGATTTGAGCAGTTTTAAGAGTTACCTTAGACTTTACTTACGATACCAGGGGAATAGAAGGCGTCACTGTCAAGTATTTTATGAGCGCTTCTTCTTCGTCTATCCGAGCAAACTTTAGTACTGAGTCTTCTGCATATTTCATTCTCCCTCAATATTCTGCAGACTGTCTCTCCATCTTGAGAACTGGAGCAATTACAATTGAAGCGGCTGTAAGTTCTGTGAGCTAAATGGCCAGTTCACTACCACTTAGTTTACAAAAACCTTATTGTCAAAGATTTTTGTAAATTCAATATTTAAAAATAACAACTTCACTTAATCACTAAACAAACGATCGGATATGAAATGATCCTCGGTGTTATCATTACATTACATATCGTTTTAAATGACATTTAGATGCAATATATATTGGTCGGCACATAAATCTGGCACGGGGCGGAATGGGCCAAAATGCCCGTGTGCTTAATGCTAAAAATCAATAATTAAACGATATATGTAATTAATACGTAGTGTCCGTTGGTGGCGCAGTGCACGTACGCATTATAGGCGGGCTAAAATACACGCCAGCTGCATTATGAAAATGACTGGTTGATAAGCCGCGCCGTCATTTAAGTTCCTAGGTATTTAATATATAATGATGGCGGGCGACAAAGAGGAATGTGTGGTTCGTGTTTGTTTTCGCAATTTATTGGTAATTTTGTTGTTTAACTTTAATACTTCAAACGTGCTAATTATCTATCTATGTATATAAACGTTTACATTGTTATGTACAAATTATAACAATTTGACAAATATTTTTTCAAAAAGTTTATTAAACAAGTGTTATATCTAAGAAAATTTGTAATTTAAATATTTATAAAAAAGTGGCATCTATTGACGACAAGACACTACTACACCTTGTATTTCTTCCAGGTACTATAGTTGAACAGTTAACGTTAAAGTATCGTAGCAGCCTGTATGTGCCCACCTTGAGTAGAAGCCTTTGCTAAAGTATTATTTGGTTCAAAATGGGGATAACTTGAAAGTCTCGGTTCCGTATGTTATCAGTGGCAGTACGCTCTGGTTGTACACTTTTGTTTTAAGCTTTTGAGGTATTCTAAAGAAGAAGTGGAATTCGTCAATTGAGTTCAAAATTAGACCTTCTGTGGGTCGAAATTGGACTTGCCTAGTCTGATGACTTGTTCAGGTATACGTACTAGTTAACAACTTCGAGCAAAGGATTACTACAATTACTACAATCGGTATTATCCTGACATGGAAGTCAGACATGATCTTAGTATTGTCCATGTTCATGTCAAGACCCATACATATTACCTTACAGCATGTTGTTGAGAGATACTCTCGAGTTTATTTAGTGCAAAGGTCCCGAGCGATCTTACTTCTAGGGCAGTGGTCGACAAATCTAAGGTGAGTGATGTTTTCGCTTCTGATATCAGCACAGTATCCTTTCCAATTCAGGAGTTTGACAATATCTAGTAGTACGGTTAAACATCGTTCCGTTTCGGAGATAACTAATTACCTTAATTTTAATCTTTCTGCTATTGGATGGGTTTCATACTCTACCGATTATGCCACCCGAGAAAAATGGTTGTAGTATATGCTAACGTCGGTACCACACGGCAATGTCATATGTGATAAACATGTCTAGGTAAGAACATGTGCGTAACTAAATAGTTTGATTATTTAAAGTAAAATCATACACATTAATTTTATCGGTTGTCTGTTTGCAATTAATTACAACAATCAATAATTTTGCGCTTCACCGAGCGAAAACTATAACACGGACTGAATGGGGCCAGATAACGCAAATCTAAAGTACCGTTGTAATAATATCCTACCATAAATATACATTAATCGAATTGTACATTTAGTGACATATATACTGTAGTGTTCATTTGTATAAAAAACATGTGGGTACGGTTGATCCGCGGTTGAAGTGAGACATTTAGAAAAAGAAGGATGGTTTTAGGAGCGACGTAATTTTCGACACTTCTCCATATTTCATTTTAGTGTCGATGTGTCGACTTTTTATCAAATGTTAATACACCACGGTGCTAAAGAAGCTATACTTAAAAAGTGCTTCCCCAACGATTGTCAGTTCTGCGAGCTATGGTTATGTCAGTTACCCTGGTTCTGCAGCGGATATTATTGTTACGGATACAGTCAAGCAGAGAAACACCAAGCCAAGAGAAACACCTCTCCATAGCCCGCTGATCAACTTTGAGCTTCCTCATTCGAACAGGAGTGAAAAACCACGTCTCAGAAATAACTCACAACCGTTGGGGAATAAAAGTTCTAGAGTGACAGCCTCGTTCTGTCAAGCGCAGTGTAGGACAACCCACCACAATAAGGAGTAACGACCTGCACAACATTGCAAAAGATAACTTCACAACATCCACTAAATATTATTTTTAATTTATTCTATCCTCGTTATGCTGTTTTATGTGCATTTACCTACTCCATGTAAATTCTGAACTTTTAATTACTATAAACAATTTTAAGAGTGACCTGACCCAGGAATCAATCATTGGTAAGTCGGTTAGTAAATTGAAATTTTCGTTTAATAACTTTCATAGTAACTTGTTGATTAAATCAGATTGAAATAAATTAAATGGATACTAGAATAAAATAACGACAAGAAGAAAATTAATTTCAAAATACCTCATTGCTCTTCAAAACTTAAATAGCGATGTAGTTAATGCAGCAACCAACTAGAGGGACGATCCACCAGTCACGTTCGCCGAATGATAGACTCGAAAGTCATATGAAGATCAGAACGAGGCATTTACTCGGCATTGGGACATAAATAGTTAATTAGGATGTTAAAAGTAGAGAAAGAATATTGACATCGTGTATATTAAGAATTAATGTTTTTAATTTTAAAATATTAACAATTAGATAAAAAAGCTATGATAAAAAATAAAAGAGAATAATGCAATCAGCAGACTTCGGGGGGAAGACTCATGAGAAACCTATGAGTTTTGTAGAAAACTTTGGAGTGGTTTTATTTATTTATTATATAAAATAGTTTCATTAACGTAAACTTTAAAATTTTTGGTACAAAAATTTTATGATTAGTAATTTTTGTGACTAATCTAACATCTGTTTAAACTTACATTAGGAATGTTTCATTTTCTTAATGTCAGTTTAATTATTAATAAATCGTGAGAATAGATTTTAATATTAAATTATTACTGTACTCAATCAAAAAACCACAAACTTATAAAATAATCAAGTCAAGAAGGGTTCGCATTCTAAATTTAGATTGAAATAATTAAATTAGTTCATAACTATATAGTAGTTATACTACATAATAGTTATTTTAGTATTTTGTAATCTATTCTGTTATAATTAACACTGCTATTCATATTTTTAGTAAAAAAACATCTTACTAATCAACCATTTTTTAACGGTTTTAATTCTTGTTTTTTACTAAACTACTTAATTTCATCAGGCAATGCATTGTACATATGTATGCATACTGTCTAGCAATTGTTGATAATTTATTTTGTTAATAATCTAATTATCTCTAAAATAATTCCTATGGTTAACATCTGCTAAAGTAAGAAAAATTTCAGGATATTATTTTACTATTTTGGCTACTTCAAAAATATGTATTCACTAAAGAACCTTTGGATTTTTTTAAAAGAGCTTTACAAGCCTCATAAAATGGTATATTGCAGAATGGACGAAAATATTTCTTTGTACAAGGAAACCCCTACTTATGTCGTTAAATAATGTCCCCAAATTATAATTCAAGTCAAAACACCCGAGTTTGATCTCCAGGTAGCTCGTACCAATGGCTTTTTACGAGTATATTCAAAACTTACGGTTGATGTAAATCGTTGGCTTGGACCTAAAGATGGCGGCAAGCTCATCACCGACTACGTTGTCCCAAAAATATGTCTTCGGTGTAAGGCTGGACTGAATTGTCTAGTCCTCTGTCTACCCCTGTATTGTGAAGGCGTGAAGAAGTAAATTCGTAGCTTAATACTGCACCGATATATTCTTAGTACGCTTAGAGGGCGATGTTCACGGAATATACTAGAGACAATCTACGCAAAACAAATACGAAACGAATATTTTTCTTACAATCTTTATCTCCATGTGATATCCAGGTACAGTATTTATCGATTTGAATTCCCAGAAATGTTCTACATAGAAGTGTATTATTTATGTGTAGTAGTGAATCAAATCGAATCAAATATTTTTTCGTTTATAATTCGAATATAGATTAATTTCATCATTTTCTACTTTTGATTATTCGTTGATTTCATTTCCGTGTTTGTTTCTGTTAATAAAATGGAAAAATTTAGTTTCGCTAACGTTAATGTCAAGATTATTAAGTTCTTGGTAATCTGTAATCAATATGTTATTATTTAAGTCATTTAATTATAAATTAGAATCACGAGCTTAACCACCTAAGATGATACCTCTTGTCCTGTTATCCCAAATATGCTCCGGTGAAACGAGGATCGAAAGGAGTAAATTGTATAGACCCATGACCACACTAATTTTTTTTCATCCATTCCCCGCTTCATTCTCGCGGGAATATTTTGTTAATGATTATTAAGGCCTTTAAAATGGTCTACCACCATAATACTACAAATCAGAATTCGTTAAGGAATGAATTATATCTATATCATAGGAATCCGTCATTTCTTGATAATAAAAGGTACCAAATGAACAGTGTATAAATTATTTGAGTGCAAAATTTCATTCGAAATCTTTGAGCCGCTTCGGCATAATGGACATTTTAAGTATCAATAGGATAAGAGGTGTGAGAGAAATGAAACACAATTTAAATTGCTATCTTATTAAATAATTAATAAATATCTTCACGCAATTCCCACTAAAGGGCTAGACAGAGGTCTAGTCTAGACAATTAAGTCCCTTTGACCCACCTTCCACCGAAGATATTTTCGGGACAACGTGACAAGTGGTGAGCCCGTCGCCGTCTTTATGTCCAAGCCAACGATATAATTCGTTACGACAACGATAAATTGCTATCTTGAATTCAATTATTTTATATATACAACTTCCTACATACTTTGAGAAGCGCTGCTGTGATTGTGCCGTGAATCATTCGTCACTGCCATTCTCTCACTAATCCTCATTAATTACTACGCAATTTTAATTCTCATTATTGTCGTCCAAATCGGTCTGGCATCGATTTTTCTCGATGTGTGCAGATGCCACGGGTGGATCGCATATATTATCGCCATACGTACTCAGGTGACGCGTGCGATAGCCACTAATGAAACGTTAAATTCAGGATAATTAGTGCTTAATCTTCTTTAACTAAAACAACTTGTCTAACAAGTATTCAATTATTAAATACACCAGAGATTTTAAAAATTAACTGAAACGGGCGACATATAAAAACGCGACCTATCTGTAGCCGCGTTCTTATCACGTAGCCACAGTATTTCGCCACATCATTTGAAATTTTAATTCTCCCGGGGGGCCTTTAAAGGCCATAGACGACATTTGTTGAATCTGTTCTGGCACGATGTTCGTGTGGAAGCAGCCTATCAAGTAATACCCCTTACAGGGCAAATGTACTCAGAGCCCTAGGTTATCACGAGCCCTAGGCCTTTATATTAATATTTATAACTTTACCATTATGAAGAAATCAAACCGAAGTCACCATTAATATAATACATTAAAAATTTGTGAAATTTTAGGCCTGCAGAGAATTATTAAATTCCCTATACAGGGGTAGCCAGAGGTCTAATCTAGACAATTAAGTCCCTTCGACCAACCTTCCACCGATGATATTTTCGGGACAACGTGACAGGTGGTGAGCCCGTATCACTTAAAGTAGCTCAGACAATTCTGAGCTACTTTAAGTGATATAAAGCCACTTGTCTCTCATTTCGCAGAACTTTTGGTATGCCTACATCACAGCAGGCGTATGTTCGTGTGTCCATCGTATCGCATTGGCGCAAATTAATGAGGGTGGGATATTTATTTCAGGGTTTCGTTTGCCGATGCCAGTCAAAATATCAATTCACCTCTCGGTCCACCTATGTATAAATGCTTACAGTAAATGCGTCAGATTATATGTAAATGTTTGTTCGTCGGGCGCGATGCAGTAATGAGCTCATTAAGGTTGTAGCTACTGGAGTTGCGGTTGATAACGTTTCAGCCATTTACGTGCTCGACGAAGGACATTAATAGGTTTGGTGCGACTGATGATGCCAGTGTCAAAGTGCATCACCACTTTGATTAAATTTTTTTAATACAAATATTTACATACATAGATAGGGATAATATCCCATACATTGGTTCCAAAGTAAGTAGCTATAACACTTGTGCTATGGGATCAGAAACATAGAACCATAAAAACCCAGACCCGAGACGATGTAGAAAAAGTGCTTTTCTACTTTGACCCTGACGGGAACCCGGAACCTTAAAGCTGGCGACATCATGAAAACCGGTGTATAACTAATAAACTATCTCGTTCACGGAAGTAGTCACTTTTTAAAATAGTGATGAGAAATATATCACTTAGTTAAAGCGCTAATATGTATCAGGGACCCTTATATCATTCTTCTTGCTACGATCCTGACGTACTTCAATTGATTCGTCCACTTTCCTAAGTCTCTATAAGCACTTTCCTAAGTCTATTAGTTTGTATTAAAACGGATTGGTTAACAAAGACAAAGAACTATTAAATGACAAGTTTGAACACACCATTTTACTGTTGTTTTGAACTGCTTTAGTTTAGTTGAAAACTGTAAGTTTCTATGTGGAGTTGTAAACATAAATATATTGTACACAGCAGCTGATTCACATAGTTTACGTTTATTTGTTTTGAGATTAGGAAAAGAGATATATAATGACTTGTAAAGCAAGTTCAAATTTATTTTCCTGCGTAGAGTGATGAGTGATTTTTCATAGGGGTGTATACACTTATACAACAGAATCTCAGTTAATGTGCAGTCCCCGTAAGTTCACGCAATTAATTTAACAAAAAATCACGATAGCCTAGTGGTTGGCTGATCGGAAATCGAGTCAAGAGACTCGAGTGCGATCCCAATGATCGTACCAAAGGGTTTTTTTTAAACTTACATACGATTTATATCGTAGCTTGGACGTAAGAACGGCGACGGGCTCACCTATCACGTTGTCCCAAAAATGTCTTCGGGGGAAGGTGGGTCGAAAGGACTTAATTGTCTAGATCGTAATTGTCTCTGTCCACTCCTGTATTGAGAATGGCGTGAAGATATTTATTCATTTATAATTTAATAAAAACTTTATTAAAAGAGTTATTACTGACTGAGTTATTAGCGGTTACTGTGGTTCTTAAACCACTCCCATAAGGACGACTTGTCTTAATCGTCACCTGCACTTTAAACACTGCCGCCCTTCATTTTCTTACCTTTTCACTTTTCTTACCTTATTCTTTCTTTTACCTTTTGGATTTCTTAGATTTCCAACTTGAAATCTATGGTGAGATTATTGAACTCGATTCACGATATCCAAGTGGTTGGATGATCGGAATTCGAGTCAAGAGACCCGAGTTCGATCCTCAGGTGGTAGGTTCGTATCAAAGTTTTTTTTTTAAACATATTTACGATTTATATCGTTGCTTTGAACTTGGAAAAATGGAATTTAAGAGTAACTAAATCCAACACAAATTCACATGCCTTGATGACTTTAGTGTAGGATTGGGTTAGATACAAAAAGGATCTATTTTATTTCATTATTTTGACTTTCTCTCTTTTTTAACAGTAAAATTTTTGTTAAAAACTTTTGATTTCCTTGGTAGTCCTCGCAGATGGATTGACCAGGCAAAAGGTAGTTTACATAGTTCCTATTATTAACAGCAGAATACCGTTATGCCATAATTGATTTAAGAAATTCTTATTTAATTTATAGAATGTTTATTTAAAATAATATTTACCTAATTTACAGAAAGTACAGTGATTAAAAAGTGCGTAATTACCAATGAGAGGATGAATCGTTAAAAAAACTCAGTACGTATTTAGATTTTTATTTTATAAAATTAATTCCGCTACGAATAAACAGAAATGGTTTTAACGACAAGCGGAAATCACAAATCAATTGCTACGCAAGTTAGATTGATGGCTTAAACATTGTAACATTTTAGTATTGCACTAAATGGTTTTAAATGCGATAAACATTTTAACAAATAGTAAAAAGTAAAGATTGTTACAACATAAAATACTTTTAATATTGATGAAGTTATTTGCATTTTTTGATAAGATTCAAAACTTTATTTTCACAACCATTTTCCTTTCGAAGAATATTTGTATAAAAAAATTAATAAAATGTCAAAAGTAATCAAAATTTCAATAAGTGTATTATTATGAATGATTTTATATGATCCGGACGAATAATTACGAGTTGTAAAGTAAATAATGCACATAAATGTATAACTAGGCAATCGAACAAAACCTAATGACTTAAGTTAAACGAGATATAAAAGCTAGGAAATAAAGAACAGATAAAATTTTATACTGTAAACAATATAGATAATATTGTTACAGTCCTGAGGTATCATTAAATATCTACTATTGGACAGATCTCATAATAACAAACAGATAATGTATATCTTATAACTAATTCAGTATATATCTACTCAACTTTATAATTGCAAAACTATTGCACTTTACAAGATGCATTTACAACAAATTATTATTTACAATTTCTTTACAATTGATAAAAAATCGTTATAACATGAAATTAATACAATTGTTTGTCTTTCCCAGAAATTCAAAATATTAATAATTATAACACAATTATTATCGCCGAATTCGATATAATAAGTTTACTTTTTAATAAAATTTTGACGTTTTTACATTATGCACATAATGTCATGGATTATTCCAATTGTGTCTAACTGTGGGACATTTTCATTTGTTTTTATTTTTTGCTCGATCTTAGTGTCATTTTTTCTACCGTATTTCTAAATTCTAAACATCAGATTTTTCGCTTAGGTAGTTACCTATAAACCTATAGGACATATCGAAATCACGACAGACACATTATATGACTGTTTGCTACGCAGGATGTAATTTTTTTAAATATATTTTTAAAAGTAATTAAATTATTAATTTTTATATTTACTCTTTGGTGAACTGTTAAAGTCTATATTGAATTAATTATTTTTAATAAAAACAAAATAAATAGTTAATATTTATTGTGACTGTTTTTTGGATAAATGAGTAAGGCGTACGCACTGTACGTACTGTAAAATAAAATGACTATAGTATAATAATAATAAAATAATGAAATCTATAACGGAGAAGCCCATACGTTTGCTTTGTGTATATTTACAGTTTTCAATAAGCCAAATCGTATAATTTATAGGACGGGAACAAATTTCCATAAAACAATTTAAAAAAATTCACTATACGAGTTAACCTTAACATATCTTACACATTATACACATTTCATTACAATATCTATTTCGTTGCACTAGGCCTAATTGAAAAATAAAATAAAACCTTTTTTCTTATTCTCAAAAATGTTTTTTTCACGATGTTTTAACTTTGGCATTCACTGTAATTTCATATTCTCTAAAAACAAATAGAGGAAATGAGGTGTTACCAAATGTGTCCCTACAATTTGTGCCAATAGTCCATAATATGTTTTCTATGTTAATATGGTCGCCATACTGTATTGCTATCTGGTTGAGGGTTACCACGTTGTCCAAGGCTGTTAACTCTTCCATCCTCTCCTCTAGACGCAGCGGCAGCACAAGAATTGCCTCCGCCTAATAACAGGTCTCCTTGTCCATGGTTTCCATGCTGTCTATGGTTATTAGTGGTCGATGATATCTGATCCATCATTGTCTGCAGTTCGTTATGATGGTTCTGTGTTGAATGTATCGAATTCGAGTGTAACGAATGGAAATTATGAGTTTGGTTTGCCGCAGTATACAACTGACTGTAGAGCAAACTTGCTGGAAGTACGGGATACAATGAATTATTACAGTTGCTACCGCCATACGACGAGTTCTGTGAACCCATTAGCGGTGGAAAGTTAGAACTGTTAGAATGGTTGTGACCAATATTAGTGGATGTGTTGGAAGTTAGTAAATCGTCTTGCACAGGTGATTCAGGTTGCGAACTGTTGTCGCTAAGGGACCTTGGACCTGTTGATAGTCCGTAGTCTGCGTTGTTATTGTAACGCGGTAGAAGACTGCCGTGATGCGAGGGTGAAGATCCAACCAGGCCCGACAGTTGCTGATCTAAGTCCACGCCTGTCGTATCAGGAAGTACTGCGCAAACAAGAGGGATTTAAATATACTAAACATAAATTAAATGTGGCATTGAAAATTTAATGAAGTCTTTACGTAAATGAGTACAATGAATTTCTGTAATAGGTACACAATATAAATATTGTAAAACAATCAGATCAAGTAACTTAGGGAAATATTCCTCTAGCACACGGGTACAATAATACAGCCACTTCGAAATGCGTTAAGTTTTCGCATTTAGACAAATATTTTAAGTTTTTATGAGTTTCATAATGCCGTTATTGATATAAAATAAGAATAAATTCATAAAAAATTGAATCTTGAACCAGCGGTTTATTCAAAAATATCTGTTCAGCCGTTTGAACATCATCAGTTTTTTATTCGTAGAAAAGGGGATGTGACCAGCTTTGAAAGCATCTCTCTAATCGATTAGAACTGTTAAATGTTTACATAAATGCTATTTAAATTGTTTACGTTTTACTTTGTACATCCCAATACAGTAAGATAAAATTATCTCTTTCTGTTGCATTTCTTTAAGGTTGTTAAAAAAATACCTCCAATTTAGCCAAAATTACCAAGACAGACTGATAATAAATGTCTTTGACACACTACCGCGTGTTAGTATAGTTTTAATTCGGTGCTATATTGTTTTTTTTTTGTCGCGGAGCGGGCACGCCTCGGCAATAAATTCATCGGCCGGATCGAACGCGTCCGAACCGTAGTAAATTATAATGAGAGTCAGTTTAATGTCCGCTGGTCCAACGCTGGCCGTATGATTTTAAGGAGGATGTCGCTCGTAAACCATGTTGGTGCATTTAATTTCACCATTCTGGTGTAATGAATTATATTCTGACGGCTGAATTAAATAGTAATGTATAAATTGCTAGGAAAAACAAGTGGGCAAACCTTGCTTGAGAAGGCTAGTTATTAAATTGTTTTAATATAATTTCGAAATATCTCTAATGATATTAACTTTATAATAAATTTAATAACAAAACATCCAGCATGACTTTAATGCTTTAAAATTCAATAAAAATTGCATCACACCTTAATGATTTATAAAATGTCAAATTAAAAGATAAAGAAACAATGAATTAAAAACCTTGTATACGATTCAATAAAGGATAATTATATGCTGTCTTTAGTTAACATCAGCTAACTTTCGAAGATCATGTGCGCAAATTGCTAGAAGAGGGCAGGATCATGAGTATAATAGTAATAATAAATAATTTGATAATAATTGAAGAACTAATTAATAATTAAAGGACTATTTTCGTCAAGCAAAATTTTACTCACTAGACAAATACATAAATAAATAATTCAAATTATTATTTAATAATTTACCTGTGTTATTGGCACCGAAGTCCTGCGTAGGGGTCTGATCAGGCACACTGCCTGCGAAGCCGAGGGCGGGCGGATTGAACTGTGTCGCGCTAGGCGCCGCGCAAGACGGCAAATACGCCGGATACGCACCGGCGCCCCCGTAGCCCCAGTGCGAGTTACTCGAACTCAGTCCGAATTGACTCATATCTGCGAACAATATTGTGTTTTAAGACAATGAGAGTTAGAAATACATAGTTACAAATTAAAGGTGATTTTTTAGTTTTTTTTGTTTAATTTTTTTACAGATTTTCGTAATTACATTATATTTTACTAATACTTTTTATAATTTATTTATACTTAAAAATATTTAAACGCAAAATTTTATTCTATCAATAGGTTAAATAGTAACAAATTAAAACCTTTTTTAGTTAATTAAAACATGCTTTTATAAAAAGAGTATAAAGACTAGGTACTAGAACATTACAAAGTAGTGTTTGTACATATCACTAAAACAGCAATCACTATTCCGTAATTGAAAATATATGTTATTTTTATTAATTGATTTTTGTTGCACACATGTACATAATTCACTTAATTCATTATTTAATGGAACCAACGGGTTTTGTCTTAAGGCATTATGAAGTTTAATAACATGCAATTTCACCAAGGGACAATAATCGCACGTACATGTTTTTATTTTAATGGATTTTGTGTGTTTCTATAAAGACGCTACGGTTAAACTATAGGTATGTATATTCAACGTGGTAAAGCCTAGCGGCAACTTCTTACTTCTTCAACTTCTTTTGCATGAATGGACCTGGTAGACCGCGACAGGACAATTGTTTTTTGGCTTTGCGAATTGCCGGCATCAAATAGAGATGTTATGTACTTCTGCGTTTCGTCCTGTGAATGAGGTAACTGGAAGTATCCTTCTTATTTCCACCTTTTCCTTCCCCATACCCAGGCAAAGGAACTATAGGGCGACCCTGCTCAAGTTGGAGCGACGATCTTCAGTCTGGTGTTGCGAGTGTACATGATTCTTGGTAATCAGTTACCATGAGGTCAACTGATTGCTAATTTGCCACTTTCTACAGTCAGTATTTGTATAAACAATATTTTTTTATTCAACCCCCTGACATCGATGTTTCCTCACTCAGCTTCGATTTATGTTCCTATTCTTTCTCCTAACAAAGAAGGAATTTAATCGCCAATAGCCAAAAGGTTTAGAGTGCGGATTGCGATACATAACTTCACAGGTTTGGGCCCGCCAGCAGTTTAGTTGCATTGGTTAACATGAATACTAGTAATGTTATTTGTCATAGCTATTATTCTTTTCAAATAAAAAATAAAGAAGAAATGTCTACGTAGTATCTATATCAATGTTCATTCATTCAGATCAAACAACACATTCAATCTATCAACTCGATTTCGGATCGGCGAAACGAAAGCAACGATACAATCGCTCTTATAAAGATATCGAGTCCGGTCGACTCGCTACCCAACGCCATCCGCACGTTTCGTCCGCTTTATTTTTTCCAGGAGTATTACGGGCTTTTATTTTTCGGTATCACGGTTCCGTTTTTGGCCGGCGATCGGTGGACTCGGTTTTTATACGATATGCGCGCGGCGCGTCGATTTGTGAATGTTTTTTTTTTCACGTTTCGAGTTGTTTTGGTGCGTCGTGGATTTTACCGGGCCGGCCGCGCGCTTGTTCGATTGCGTCCGCATTCTGCCTTTTTGTCGGACTGATTGAATCTGGGCTTTAGTGAACGTAGTTTAGCGTATCGCAGTTTGGTGACTCATTCACTTTTGAACGATCACCGGCATTTATAAGGTTTGAATGTCGAATGTCAATTTGAATTGGTATTGGCATTTTAATGGTTTTGTTCATCCACTTTACGTTTATTATACCACAAAGGGCACTGAAAGCAATATACAAGTACATACATACCGGCGTAAAGTAAAATTAAAAGTCTACTGCGGGCATAGGCCGCTGTTGTGTGAGAGGGTTTGCGAGAATCGCCACGCTTGGCAAATAGATTGGCAATCGCAGTAGCAGAGACTTCGTATGTAAGACGCTACAGATTCTCTTTTTTTAGTCTTATATTTTAAGTTATGGTTATTCTTCTATCTATCGCTAGTCAATGGCATTCTCAAGGGTTTTCCTTTGTGGCACTTACGTTAAGAAAGGGGTGGTATAATGCAACGTCGGCACCACGGTTAAAAGCAATATTAGCACGTTATACAATACTTTTGATGAAAAGTTCTTGTTTTTTTATACATGAATGAGACAGATGAGCTCAAATGATATAAAAATTTTACTTCATTGTTATCAGTGAAATGATTGTACACGATAATATTTCATGATTATTACACTGTAAAATCTTCTCCGAGCTTTCCTAATTTCAGTATTTAAAGAAATTTAAAACAGAGACAACCTTAGTCTGTTTTGAATTCTCAATACCTAATGTCACGAAAACCTAATAACACAAAAAAATGTATTCTAATAATCTTTAAGCACTCTAGATGGGAGAAATCGTTTTACAATATGTGTGTGAGAGTGTGTACTTACTTTATTGAAATAGCAATGAATACTCACTTTGACAAGACGTTATTGGCGGCATGCGGAACCCGCCGAGCGGATCCGGCGGGAAAGGGAAGGGCCGCTGACCGAACGCGAAGTGGAACTGCTGCTGCTGCCCTAGAAGTGACAACACTACATCAGTACGATACAGGCTGCCCTCGGTTATTATCATTACGGATAGTGTTGTAAATGTGACTTCATCAGTCTATTTTAGTTCACGATTCAAAATTAACATCACCTTTAATAGACTCAGGCACAGAGTTAGTATAAAACTACAAATTATTATAAACGTTAGTCGGAATAGAAAGAGATCCCTTCCTCCCACAGAAGCCTTTACTAACTCTACTCAACGCACCTATCACCGCTACACAGGAACTACACTCGACACCAGGCAACGTATACAGATACGTATTGATACACAGATAACTATGCAACACGCGTGCCTCGAAATAACCACCACCTCGAAATTACCAACGATTAGACTTCTATTACGATGGCCGCAACGATGTTTACGGTATTTATAACCAGTTATATGCCAAAAGTATTTTGTAGGCTTTTCCCTTAGTCATTTCTTAGGACATCCACGGGAAGAGAGGGGGCTACATTATTCTATACCGATTTTATATGGGATATTAAACATAATGCTGCATGGTACGATTCCTATTTTTATATACATTTTGGTAGACTAGGTTGACAAACAATAACGATATTTCAAACTTGCGTGCACTTGCACTTACCATAAGTGATTACCGCCGCTCATGAACATCTGCAATACCAGAAGAATAGCAGATGCGTTGAGAAAGGTATAGGCTCTTTTCCTGAAGGTTCCTAAGTTGTATCGGTCCGGAAAAACCGCTGGCGGCAGAAAATTCCATAAAGTTCAAGTGCGTGGCAGAAAATTCCGCGAAAAACGCACTGTGTGTTGTTTCATCAAAGTGGTGTCATTATAGAATTTTTAAAAATTTTCAATTTTGACTCTTTTACCTTCACTGTTAACACAGCTGCATGTATTTTGATTTCAAATTTCATACGTTGTCCCGAATTTAAGTAAGTAGCTAAAGCACTTGTGTAATGGAATTGGAAACAACGATCTAAACCGAAGACAATGAAAAATGTCCGGTAATCGAACCCGGAACCTCAGAGTTGGTGACACCATGAAAACTTTTCTGTACGCCACTCGTCCACGGAGCTCTCTCTGATTTTGTATTTTTACTATACATAACATAATCTGTGCTTATTACTAGTTAAATATTTATAATTAAACTCGCTCATGTTTGTTTCATTTAAATAAAATCATTTGCCTAATCGCAATGTAGCGTTTTGAATACGCCAAACCGTTTCTCATTTACGCCCTCCTATTTGTTCCTAGACACTCGATAATTCATTGGCACTCGTGACACCGCTCCCCCAAATTCTAGCACGTGTAGGAATTAGTATCGAACAGTCAACGTATGAAGTTTCTGTCGAACCCTTAGTGTATATGGAATCATTGATGTAACTTACGTTTGTAGAATATTGGCTACAATTTTAATTATTAACTTCACTTGCGAAGATCTCTTGCTTTTACTCTGGTGATTGACTTGTCTCACTATATAAACGTTAATTAGAATACAAGAATACGCACATGTATGTGTGAAATATAATTTTCTTTGAAAATGTATTTTATCATGACGATTTTTTCATAGTTGTAGACGAAACGCACCAAATTCATCAAAGGGAATTTATTAGCAATTAATTGATACTATATGAAAAACATTCCGCATGTTTTAGTATACCCGTGGGTGTCGTAGGAGACGACTAATGGAAAAGCCTTGAAAATACAATTGGCTACCGATAAATAGGGTAATAAAAAGAAGAAGCCGATGACACGTAGTGGACATTTACAGGCCGTTGTGATTATTATGACTATGATATAATCATAAATAATAATATATTCCCGCACTTCTCAATACAGGGGAAGGTAGAGGTCTAGACAATTAAATCCTTTCGACCTATGTTTAGACCTATAATTTTTTTTTTTTTATTTTGAAAAAGATGTTTTTAAAAAAATTAATAGAATTGATATTACTTATATAAAAGAGAGCTAATAACAGAAATGTTACTAGGATGAGTTTAAGTCCAAAACAACGATTATTGTCTGTCTGTCTGCTTGTTCAAGTTTGATGAACCAATTTTGATACTATTTTGACTGTTCAACCATTGTTCAACAAAAGGTCTAGGACTACAGAAGGGACATTCAGAGAGAACCGATTGCCTAGTGTCTACCTCAATCGTGTAATACAATAGTGTAATACAATCTTTGCATACCTCTTTAGCTTCTTTCAAATTCATCATTTTCTTCGTACATACGTGTCTAGGTATCCGAGTGTTTTTGACCAAGTAGGGTTCGAGCAATTTGCATACATGCTCATCGGAAGTTAGTCTCGACCTACCTCGCCTCCTTTTAATTTTTAATCTTGTCTTTTCAAGTGTTAACGTAAAGAGCAGTTTGAAATGTCGGCTATTCAATTTCAAACAAAGCGCCCGCTAGCAATAGCTCGCAACAATATTAATATACGTCGGGTGATAATTATATCACCCTATAATTATATACGTCACGTCACGTCACGTCACGTCACGAGTCACGATAGCCGAGTGGTTGGGTGGTCGGAATTTCGAGTCAATAGACCCGAGTTCGATCCCCAGTTGGTAGGCTCGTACCAATGAGTTTTTCAAAAACTTATGTACGAATATCGTTGGCTTGGACATAAAGGCGGCGATGGGCTCACCACCTGTCACGTTGTCCCGAAAATATCTTCGGTGAAAGGTGGGTCGAAGGGACTTAATTGTCTAGACTCGACCTCTGTCTACCCCTGTATTGGGAATTGCGTGAAGATATTTATTTTTATTTTATTTTATAATTATATAAACATATATATAAACGTAACACAACTGACATGACTGATTAAGTTCGCATAAATGTTCCCTCATCGGCATATTGCTTTCCTGAACAGGCGGAACGGCAGACAGGTGGCGCGTTCCAATCGCAAATTATTCACGCGACGATCCGCTTTACCAAGTCTAACGAACATACTCGTAGCTTCACGGGGACACTGAACAAGGGATCATTGATTATTATCATTTATTATTATCCTATATCACTTCTTCGTGGTGTTTATTACAGGTCCGTTAACTGTAATGAAAACACCACGAAGAAGTGATACAGTATAATAATCTCTTTTAATTATCTTTAATAATAAAGCAAAATAAAAGAAGTTTTCCGTCCGCGAAATCGGCCTCGTGGCCTGAAGAAATTATTTTGGAGATTTTGCATAAAACGGTCTGGTTCCAAAATAAACTTTGGTGATAGGTGGGTCGAAAAGGCTTAATTGTATAGACCTCTGTCTACTCCAGTTAAAAGAAGATAAAAAAATATCTTTACGGAATTCCCAATTCTGGGGACGTGACAGGCGGTAAACCCGAAGCCGTCTTCATGTTCAAGCGGCAAGATTTTAAAAAAAAAAAAAAAAACTCGCTGGTACATGCCTGCCATCTGGGCATTGAACCTGGGTCTAATGACTCGAATTCGAATCACCCAACCATAATTTTGTGTAATTACTATAATTTGTGTAAAATTGTGTAAAGTGTTATGTAACCACTAATAAAATTACTTAATATTTTAAAGGTTTTTGCCAGAAATCGGTAAACATTTTAAGTAAGCTAACCACGTTATCCCAATAGGCTCCGGTGAAATGTGGGTAGGAAGGACTAACTTGTCTCTAATTCTGACTATCCCAATATTGGTAAAATACATGAAGATAAAATAATAAGCGATTACCTGACTCATTCAAAATAGTCACAAGTCTCATACTTGTATCAACAGTTAAGTAGTAAGAAGAATAAAGAAACCTGATAAGCTTCATTAATTCATAGAAATTTAATATATTTATTTAAGGTTTACATTGTAAAATTAAACTATATGATATAAAAAAGTTGAAAAATAAATAAGACGGACGGGATATTTCTTCTACAAATCTAAATTCAATTTTTCATGCGGAGGGTTGCGAAGTAATTTTTTAAATAACAAATCTAAATTCGTTAATATGTGGTAATTGTTTATAATTTTATCGTTTTTAAAGTGTCATTATTCTAGACTTTATTAATTTGAAAGCGATTTAAATTTTAGATTTACATATAATCTCGTACATCACTTGAGAACAAATCCAAAATATCCGAAAAACTGGTGAATTTTATTATTTCCAATAACTCTCATTTTACGGAATTAACAGCATTTTTAATATATTTTTTTGCTTTAAGATAATTCTTTACAACACCGGGTGTTTTATATGACCGGGTAAAACGTAGTGACGAATTGAAGAAGGGACTTATACAAGCAGTTATATGTATAGCCTGATATCTTTTAGATAGCCCATATAGTTAAATACTACATCAGTAATAAATCAACAGGCAAGTATATTTCACAGAGCATTCAATCTCCAGAACTACACAGAAACGCGTCACACGGATTGCCTGTAATTGTCGCTTTCCGATCGCAGAATAATTCATGCTACATGCCTGCATGGAACATTACCTCTCCCGCAATACCTTAACGCACGTGTATTGTAACCAGTTCTTGACATCTAAAAACGGGATATAGTAATTTTTTTGTTAAAAAATTTATTTTATTTATTTAGAAAAGCCAAAGTATTTACGTTTAACCACAATTATGACGTACGGCCGAAAAGGATTTACTATTTATTTGCAATAGTTACATGTTTCACCGACTTTTTTTTATCTTCAATTATTTTCCCCAGAACTGGGGTAGAGGTCCAGATAATTAAGTCCATTCGACCCGCCTTTCACCGAAGCTTATTTGGTACAAAGTGACAGGTAGTGAGCCTAATCTGTGCTTAATACTAGAAAATATGCTGTGTTATTGTATGTGTGTGTTTTGTGGCCGTGTGAGTATCCGCGCGCTGTATGTGTTTAATAGTGTGTAAGTGTGAGTTAGAGTATGTGTGAGTGTAGGTGTGTTATTACCATTTCTTAGACTTAGATTTTTTCATGGAATATTGCGTTGCTTCCGGCAAATAGGAAAGCTTTAATCATAGTTCGTCCGAGTTTGGAAGACAAATAAAAGCTTACTGTGTCTTGGTTTAGTCCATGGACATGTGGTATTAATTCCCGAAAATAAACGAGCCCATACACTATATGTTTATGAATATACAGGTCACTAAGAATGCGGCGGTTTTCGAGAAAAGACAGGTGATAATTTACACAAGTGATAATGCCCGGTGATGACACAAAGACAGGTGATAATTTACACACTTCAAAATGGCGATGGCCTCCACAGTCTAAAAGTTTGATTGTTTTTTCGTATATGCTGATTATTAGTATTGTATATATTATAATGTCGGCTCCTTACAATGCTGCAATATGAAGAATACTTCTAATATAGTAAAAATATGGGATGTTTAGGTAACTAATATAATAAAATGGGGTTACATACCCTTATCTCAAAACCTTTACTTTTGCACACAATATTTTTTAAAGTAATATTACTTTCTACTGGAATTGACAGTAAAAAAGCCATCGGCGGTTTTGAATCCCTGTAGGGTAGGGTAAATATTTTATTTATTTTCAAACATATGTTTACTTGATGACGAAAATGTAAAAATCTGTAAAATCCGTGAATCTGAGACAGTGTTGAAAAAGTGGTTTTCTATATTGTCTCGGGCTTGGGTATTTGTGGTACCTATCTAGATTTAGTTACTTACTTTGGAATCTAAATAAAGAAAAGAGAGGCAGAATTATGTAATATAAGGGACTTCATTTTAGTTCTCTGGGATAACAACTTAAACTGATTCTGTTAAATTTCTTCGCAGTCTTGTGGTTCTTTGGTGGACTTTAGGTTGGATCATTAAATAAAATGTGATCAATATAAAACATACATGCCATATTATTTACCTATCATATTTTATTAAAAACTGTCCGGGAAAAAAGATAATATGGTAACATTATTCGGAATATAATTCAATCTTGTTGCAACTTCGGTAACGGAAAGCCAGTAATCAAGTTTTCCAATTGACACTTGCAACTCAAAAAGTTTAGAAATAATTTTAGAACACTATATAAAGTTTTGCAATCTAGGGAGACGGTTTACTCAGTAGTTTAGTTTACTAAGTAGTTAAGTATTTTACTTAGTGTACTTTCTGTTTTTTTTTTTTAATTAGTAATAAGTATTTAGAAATATTCATTAGCATATGTTAATAATGATAAATAAAGGCGACCAAAATCCATAGGTACAACTGGCTTAATCGAGTATGGCAATAATACTTATGATTCAAGAATGCACAAAATTAAATTAAATTTTTCTCATTAAAATACTATGGAATTTTGTTATTAAATTAGTGTTCAATGTACTTCATGGTATTCTGTTCCACTGTGTGGTTACGGCGAAAGAAAATACCACACGCTTTCTACTTGTGGAGTGTCGTAAGAGGACGAATAAGGTACAAACGTTGAAAATGCAAGAGGCTACTAACAGATGGAAGGATAACGATCTCGAAAGATACCATACCAAAATTTTGCAGACCGGTGTCAGGCAGCAGCGTCTAAAATGCGAGGTGTTTGGTACTTGCCAAACGTCGTGATTATGACAAACCCTATATGCAATGCAGGCAGGCAAAGATGATATGAGAAGGTTTTGGTCACCTCCAGATAGGAAATTCAAATAGCCGTTACTAGAATATTCATCGCGCGTGAAAATGACAATATAATTTTTTAATTTTAACGAAAGTGATTAAGTAATATTTTAATAAATGAATAAATGCATCTAAAACTGTCATAAAGAATATAACATGACAGATTCAAAACGATACAATGAAGGTATTTTTGGCATAAAGTCTTGTCGATATTTGAAATTTCAAATTGACAAATGCAGATGCACCCAACCCAAAACAATTGAAAATGTCACTCACACGTCGATAATAACACACACATATAGTCCCGTACAAAAGGCTCCGAGTGTATAAATCAACGGCGCAACAATTACACACTTTCATGGCAAGTCGGAATTAGAAACTGTCATTTGCACCGTTCGAGGGGCTCCGAGTGGGGGGGAGGGAGTATGTTACAGATGGGAGGGAAAAATGGGGTGGAAAAGGGCTACCGTGGACCTGATTAAAGGATTACACTGAGGGGTGGCGTCCGGTCTAGTTAGATTTATTATGCCAAGTATTTCAACTAGTTAGCCTTTAGTATTTTATTCCAAGCGCTGAGAAGAGCAGCGACGGGCGAATGAACTGAATAGAATTCAGATTAAGCAGTCTTTTATATTCTACTTTCATTTTATATACATATCTACTTTCCGCCTTCTAATTTTAAAAACCTAATAGAAAGCGCAGTAATGTAACTGATATTTAAAAAAATAATACATATATAGACAGGGACAATTCAAATTCCCAGATTACAATACAAATTCCCAGACCCGAAAACATGTAGAAAAAGTGGATTTTCTACATTGACCCGACTGGAAATCGAATTCGGGACCTCGAGATGGCGACACCTTGAAAACCGGTGTTTACGCCGCTTTTCCACGGAGGTCGTCCATACATATCATCACAATCACAATCGTTGGTGAAGAAACGTTCTCGAGTGGAAAACTCGTACACAAAAACCTAGTGTAGGGCGACTTGCCACAAGATGGAGCGATGACCTGTACAATGTAGAGGGGAGCCGATGGATTCAGATGGCACAGGACCGCTCCGTGTGGCAATGTTTGGGGGAGGCTTATGTACAGCAGTGGACTTCTGAAAGACTACTATGATAATGAATAATAATAAGTAAAAATGGAATTCATCGCATACACCAACGTAGAGCAATATCACTTTTAGATAAGGCAATTTTAATTAAATATGGATGACAAAAATCTACGTAATGGTAAATAACTAGTGAAGCTTCATGATATCTATAAATAATGTCTTTGCGTCGTAACCAAGGACCATGGTAGAACACATCATAGGTTGTAATTACATCGACACTCTTCGCCCTTCATAACGAAATATAACAGAGATTTTATTATAGTATAAAGAGAGAAGCGGTGAAGAAGGTGATCCAAACTCAAACGGATCCTAGACAGTAAAACAAGCTATCACCTTAATTCACACCTGAAACAATCATTAAAAATATATATTTTTTTAATTTTATCTCCTTCAAAAAGAATACAAAAATGCTAAGAATAACTTTAATAGGTAAAATTTTTGGTTATCAATTTAATAAATATTTCAACAAGCACATAGGTAGTTTATGTGCTTGAAATTGGAAAAATGAACTTTATTATTTAACCTCATAACAAAAGCAAAGGGCGAATTTGAGGCATTCTCTGCCTGTCAAGGTTTATAAAAAAATATTCAGACAAGAAAACAAATTCTATATTTCAAAACTCATTTTAATTTAACTGCAATCAAACATTATGAGTGTCAAAAAGTTTTTGTTATTGACTTGCGTATAAAGCGTAAGCAAACAAACATCTAACGAAGTTAGTACGAGATCGCGCGTGTGGTCCGCGCTTCATGCACTGGCGCACCCGAAATAGCCAGACATCGCTGCCTTAAGAAAAACATCGTTAACAATCCATCCGATTATTAAATTGAAGGCGGCTACTGTACTACGGCTGTAAACTGAACCACCCACCCGAATGGGTAAAAATAGGGAAAGAAAGGAATTGTAAACATGATGTTCGTAATCTACTTCTTTACCCTTCTATAACTACTCTTCTATGCTGCTATTATGAATACGTCATTAAAATAATTTTCAAACATTTTCGGTCACCAGAAACAAAATCTTTTTAATGTACGATATTACTTTGAAATTTATTTTGATCTAAATTATTTCTTTGCTGTGTGGTAACGGCGTAAAGAATAGGTCACCTTCTCTTCTTTCTTCACCACTTTTTTGCCATATATATCATAAATGTTAAATACGTAAATAAACATTACAATATACTTAATTTCGGATTTAAAAAAATGTTTATATTTGATTCTTATAATTTTGATTTTTAAAACCTCCATTTTTTCATATTTTAAACACTTAACGAAATATGATTTATTCATCTCATATAGTGAAAATACTCTAATTAAACTATAGCTCGATGTACACGGGCATCCGTTTGATAGATTCCGATCGCATTACTAAGCGCCAACACAAAGGACGTCCAATGAACATTGTAATGAACAACGCACCGTATTAACAGTTCCCGAACTAAGTCATTAACGCGCCCATATAGCACACTGTTCGACTATGTATAGCCGTGTAAACACTCGTCGGAACTTACTAGAATTAAATAATTTATCGTCTACGTATAGAGGCTGGAGGCATAATAAATCAATATGCAGGGCACATGCATGCGAATGGGGTGGTTAGCCCGCCTCGCTCCTCTCGGGCCCTTTCTTGACTAATTAATTAAACAACCGATTCATTACAGCATCCTCCTTTGTACCCTCGCATTCATCTACGGAGCTATTGATACGGACAGCATACTAGTCATACATTTTATAATAGTTTTTTTTTCTAATAAAATTAAAACTGCTAGAGTTTTAAAAAATATAAAAAAAATATCTTCACGCAATTCCCAATACAGGGGTAGACAGAGGTCGAGTCTAGACAATTAAGTCCCTTCGACCCACCTTCCACCGAAGATATTTTCGGGACAACGTGACAGGTGGTGAGCCTGTCGCCGTCTTTATGTCCAAGCCAACGATATTCGTACATAAGTTCTTGAAAAACCCATTGGTACGAGTCTGCCACCAGGGGATCGACTCGGCTCTCTTGACCCGAAATTCCGACCACTCAACCACTTAGCTATCGTAACCTGCCAGAGTTTACTGATGAAGATATTAAAATAAAATTTACGTAGTATTTTTATAGATTGATTCTGTCGGCTTTGCTTACTATAAATATTTTTTTTTTATTTTCTACTGCATAAGGATCAGTCTTTTTCATGTATTAAGCTATGCTGATTTATCCTAGGTCATTATTTAGGTGCTATTAGGGTGAAGTTACAAAAATATACTTATTGTCACATAGGATTCTGATTTGTCATTCGGTTTTATTTAAAAAAAATGGTCTGATTTTTTAATCATTATATATAGTTATCTGAATATTGAACTATAATCCGACTGAATACAAAAAAGGAAACATTTGTCTGTTTATACATAGATTTTTTATGAATTATATAAAGATTTTGAGGATTGATGAAAAGATAAGTGATAATAAAACATCCAGCCCTAATATAATAATATAGCCAGAGTTTAAGTAATTTGTTTTGAATTTACATTAAGCTTACTACACAAAAATATAAGTAAATAATATAACAAAAGGTTAAATTCTATTTAGTTTCTATAAAGTCTAATAATTATAGGCAACTGTAAAGCATTACATTTTATCGCTGACGGTACACAACCCTTTGGCTCACTGGATTGTAAAGGCCGACACTATCCCGCGCTCGCAATTATTTTAATTTCTTCCACGTGATGAGGATTGATCGGGCATTAGGTGTGATTTGAAGAAGCGGGACGAGCAGGCACCGTCATTTGTTAACGTCATTGGTGAGTTCATCTTTATCCGACAGCACTTTGAAGTGTTTCTAGTTTCAATTTGTTTACTTTATGTTGACTGATGCCAGAGTGGTTAGGTTATTGGAATTCGAGTTAAGAAACCCGAGGTTGATCCCTAGGTGGTATGAACCAATGGGGTTTTTCAAAACCTTATGTTCGATTTACATCGTTAGCTTGAATGTAAAGACGGCGAAAGCTTCATCGCCACATATGTATATGTTGAGCGTAGTATTCTTACATAAAATGATATCAGTTTAGAACTGAGAGATAAATAAATAGGGTTTTGATAAGAATTACAAATATATTATTTAAAAAATGAGTTACAGAGTATTGGATATTTTAATTTATTACAATTATTCCATGTGAAAATATTATTTTATATCTATTTTCATTAATTTACTTTTTATTAAACTACTTTAACGACCTGTGAAATCCAACTGTAGGACACTGTAGGACAGAGGTCTCTCCCTGAAAGAGGTTTTGCCATAATCGTCACGTTTCACATGCGGAAGGGTTATAGCAGTACTTGGCTCTTCGATGCTGAGACACTCGTTACCGTCTGCTCGATTTTGGTATAGTATATTTTGATATAGTAGTCCCGTCATCTGGTAATACTCATTGGAGTTTACAAGACTTTTGTTTTAATACATAGGAAAAAAGCAGATTTAGATATATTTTTAGATAGAAATAAATCTAGTAAACAAAAACCCTTCGTCGTGTCATGTCATTTTGAGAGCACTCCCCTAGTTGCCTCAGCGAGTATCGGAATCCATGGCGTCGTCATATCGAGCAACTTTCAGTTTTGCGATCACTTGGAAGGGAAGGCCAAATTGGCCTTTAAGAAGCTTGGCGTGCTCAGTAGAGCACGTCAGAACTTCATTTCGACCCACCGCTTGCAGCTTTATAAGGCGCAGGTTCAGCCGCACATGGAGTAAGTATCGTTCGCATCTCAGGGCGGGGGCACGCCAGTGTATCCAACGTTGACCAATTTGAAGACAATTTAACCGTATCCAACGAAGAGCGGCTCGAATCGTCGACGACCATGTTCTATCTGATAGGCTAGATCCCCAGGCATTGCGAAGACGATGCATCTCTTTGCGTTTTTTACAAGATTTACTACGGGGAGTGCTCCGTGGAATTGTTTGAATTAATCCCAGCCACTGAATTTCAGCATCGTACCTTATGGCATAGTCAAAAATTCCATCAACACCATCTTGATGCTTGGCATTCCACCGCATTGCGTTTTTCGCGGAATTTTCTGCCACGCACTTGCACTTTATGGAATGTGCTGCACTTTATGGAATGTCAGCGGTTTTTCCGGACCGATACGACTTAGGGACCTTCAAGAAAAGAGCCTATACCTTTTTTAAAGACTGGTAACCCATCTGCTATGCCTCTGGTATCTGGGATGTTCATGGGCGGCGGTAGTCACTTACCATCACGTGAGCCACCTGCTCGTTTGCCTCCCTTCGCTTTAAAAATAAAAAAAAGTTTTATATACACGTACACATAGTAGTATAATAGCTTTAAATAAGAGGTAAAACAGCATGAACCTTAGACACTATTCCCCATGAACAGTCTGCTGTTTTTTTTTTTTGGCATTATTCGAGATATTTATGACGTCATCTGACGGCTGCCAATAGCATTTCCAATATTTTTCCCTTATTTGCCACTTACGACACCTAGAGGGAGAAAGAGGGTGGTATAATCTCATGCCGTAACCACTCAGCATATACTATCTACAGTTCTATTACAAAACTAAAAGCATATGGTAATCGTGCCAATGTAATTTAAACGAGAAACATTCCTATCTCTACTAGTTTTATAATTAAGACAGTTCCTGTTTTTACTAGTTTTAATATGTAAGACAGTTTTGTATAAGATAGCTTTGTATAAGATAGTTGATAACCTCCGTGAGCTAGCGGCGTACACGCCGATTTTAGTAGTAACGTCAGCTCTGAAGTCCCGGGTTCGATTTTCAGATATGTAAATAATCACTTTTTCTCGGGTCTAGTTGTATGTGATACCTTCGTTGTTTCCGATTCCATAACAATGTGCTGCTTTAGCTACTTCATTGTGATCAATGAATGTGATGTTATCACATGTGTTTATAAGCAATTATAATTTTATTATTAGAGACTAGAAATATTCAGTGGTAGAGCCACGCATTAGCTTTTGTTGTTGCATGGGCCGGCTCAACTGGGGAAGTACCACGACCTCACAGAATACCGGCGTGAAGTAGAAATCTAACAAATCTTCTGCGTTTCGTCTGGTGAGTGCAGGTAACTGGTGCCCCCCCCCTATGGGAGGGGGGTACTCTAAGGAGGCAACTAGGAGGGGACTAGGGGGTATTGCGGGTGTTCATGGGCGGCGGTAATCACTTACCATCACGTGAGCCACCTGCTCGTTTTCCTCCCTTTTCTATAAAAAAAAAAAATACTAACTGGTCTTAGATCGGGGCTCCCGTGGTCCGTCGACGGTCACCTTGATGGCCTTATTGTACGTCGTGACTTGCGGTGGTGACGTCGATATCGTTATTGTCAGCGTGAAGGACTTGCCTGCAACAATCGACATGTTCATTCGAACCTTGAAGTCTCAATAAAAAAAATTAAATGTCTTAACAAAATTCCCAATAAAGGGCAGACATAGGTCCAGACAATTAACCCGATCGACCTACATTCCACCGAATACCTTTTTTGGGACAAGTGACAGGTGGTGAGCAGCGAAATAATTCGTATTAAATTTTTTTTAAAGTCATTGGTACGAGTTTGGTCAACCTAGAGATTGAACTCTTGTCTGAAGTTGTTGTTGTGTGATGTTTCTCTTGATTTGAATTCCGAGCACCCAACCACTCTCTGTTAAGTTACGATAGCAGTAACCGCTTTATTTCAATTATTGATGATATATTAAGAAATAAGAAACAGAAATATGACAGGCAGCAGCATCTAAGGTATTAAATACCCGATACCCACTAAAATTACTAACCTGTTACCCATACTTAGCGACTGTAGGAAAGGCGTTGCCTTTCTTAAGAAATAAGAAACAGAAATATGACAGGCAGCAGCATCTAAGGTATTAAATACCCGATTCCCACTAAAATTACTAACCTGTTACCCATTCTTAGCGACTGTAGGAATGGCGTTGCCTTGCAGGTGTATTTAAATTTATGATACATACGTAACATACTGCAATGTCTGACACTGCAGCCCATAGTAATCTACTACAAGAAGGATTTACTATAATTTGTTGCACTTGGCAAGCAGATTGGCTGTCGCAGAACTCAATGTCTGCCTTTGAAACGCTTTCCGCCATATTAGTCTGCTTAATTTTAGTCTGGTATCCCAATATAACAAATATTGGGATACCTAACGTCAGGTTACTATTAAGGTGGAGGTCGTTTCCCCTAACCGCCTCTTACGATACCCACTGAAAAAAGTACATTATTAAAGTATATTCTTATGGCTATCGATATGTAATTCTCTATCAATTAATTATTATAAATTATCACAGATTAATATTATTTACTCCTAGCTAATATTTGATTCGATTTCCCTGATGATATTTAAGGTAATCTAAATATTAAGGTGAATGAAATTGTACAAAGCGAAGTGCTAGTACCGACTTTGTACCCGAAACCTGAGTCTGCCAGAAGATACATAAAAGCAAGAAGAATACAGTGAAAATATGAACTTGATGGGCTATGGATGCCAGTTAAAAATAAAGATAGATGAAAAGTGAATAAACGGCCGAACTACATATCTTCTCTAGATATTTAAAAATATAATTTGCTTCCACGGAAAGTTATTATATAAATAATGATATTATATATATAATAAAAAAAACCTTTTTATTTACAGAAAAAAATGTCAGCAAATTTACTGCAAATAATAATTGTATTAAATTTATTTACCTATTTCGTATTAAACGTAAGTAAAGTAATAGTTTCACGAAAAAACAAGAAAGTATAAAACGTGAAAAGCAAAGACCAAAACGAACGTTCGTCGATCAAGTTCAGGACGTTATGAATACAATACGGATTATGTTAAGATCACGCTTTAATAACGTACATATATCAATAAACTGTTCAAAGAGGACAAAGCGAGAAAAGTATGTCATAATCGTAACAAGTGGAAGAAAGTGATCCCTGCCTATCCCTAAGAGAAAGTGATGTGATATTTTTTAATATTGGTTTCAATTTTTATATCATTCATATTAGGTTAACAACGACAAATGAAATGAAATGTGAAATATGAAATATCTTCACGCAATTCCCAATACAGGGGTAGACAGAGGTCGAGTCTAGACAATAAAGTCCCTTCGACCCACCTTCCACCGAAGATATTTTCGGGACAACGTGACAGGTGGTGAGCCCGTCGCCGTCTTTATGTCCAAGCCAACGATATTCGTACATAAGTTTTTGAAAAACCTATTGGTACGAGCCTACCAACTGGGGATCGAACTCGGGTCTATTGACTCGAAATTCCGACCACCCAACCACTCGGCTATCGTGACTTTTTTCGTGACAAATGAAATACCTACATATTTTTAGGGCCTTATGATGTATTGCAATTTTATGGCAGCATCAACGAGGTGTTATTCAAGTTGTTCGCGAATGTACGAAATACCAAAGATTGCATACGTTGTAGCGGCATGCGAAGGTTTTGTTTTTGCATGGTAATACATAGATATATTATTAAACTTTAATCTCGCATAATACCAGCATGAATCAAAGGCAATAACGAGGCCGATTGCGAGTTTATTTCTCAGTATTGGCAAATATTTCTGTGATAAATATTAATGTTTGCAATCTAGTCATGAGTATATGAATATCATGTGGGTTGGACACTACTATAAAGACTGGCTTACCATCTGTCATGTACTAAAATAAGCGAAATTTGGATGGAATGGACGTGATTTTCTAGGTCTACCTCATTAAAATAAAAATTCGTAAAGAATAATAAGTAAATCTAGAGGTTTTGCGTTTTGTTCAATACTTTCACTGTTTCTTTTTGTTCCCCTTTAGAGTAGGACACTGAAAGCCATATGGCTGCTTTGATAAAGAAGATTGCCACACTTTCGATGTGGCCCCTTAACGGTCTATTTAATTATCGTTTGGTATTTTGAAATAAAATCCATAACTTATACAATATAGTACTCTCAAATATCGCAATCTGAACAAGCATTGTAATTACATCAAGCAATTATAGGAAGTTATAAAAACAATCACGGTATCTGTTAAAATTTTATTCGGAATGACAGCAAGCTATAAATTCCATCTGCGGTCGCTACTCTTTTCGTTGAACGCCCACTTTTTGTAGTTCGATTTTGATCACTTGTTCGAAAAAGTTAAAAATTTATTGCCGGTTTGTTTTCAATTTGGCATTGAATGAAATTTTCAGGCTACAGTTTAGGTTACTAGTCTATCCGATGAAAATAATGGACTGGTAAAACTATATATTTTTTATTCAAGCGACATGTGCGTAACGTAGTATTCGTATTATCTTTATACATCTTATTATCATAACAGTTGTAACGTTACGTACGAAATTTAAGTTCAAAGTAATGCGTAAATTATTTCTATTTGATTCCTGAAAATATTTAAGCATTAGAAATGAAATGCTCTCGTAATACACTGGACAATAAAAGAGCAACTTATCCTCAACGCATCAGAGCGCGTCACAAACAACGTCCTGACCACTTCATCACGGCATAACGCCGACAATAAAAAAAAAAACAATTCCATCTGCGGAAAAACCACAGTTAATATTAAATGAACGTCCGTCAAAGCTGTATTGTAGAGCGCTTTACTCGCTGCGGGATGCGGCCAATACCGATTTTGTGATTTTTCCATTTCCCCCCATCCCTCCCATTCGGGCGGACGAGGCGAGTGACATGTAAGCTTTAATGGGGCCTGAAGCGGGACGCCGCTGGCTACACGCGAAAAAAAACTGAAAAAAAAAAACGTCTCATTCATACGTGATTTCATGTGTAGGCTACTTTCTGCGGGCACGGCGTGCGGCTCGTTAAAAATGGACGCCGTACAGGGATCCGGCTTGTTGCGGCCTATCGGAGTTTATTAACAGGCCAAAAGCGTTTGCACGGCTGACACTTATTCCCTCAGGCCGGCTCATGTCACTTGTTACTTTCACTTTAGACGATTTCTAAAATTTATTTACAATTTTTTTAGATTTTATCACGCAGTCACACGTTGCTTTCCTTTGACTTTTCCACACATTGAATATTAAATGTAATTTTAATCTTATTAGATATTTATGGACATGGTCCTGTAATAGCTAGTAATAACTAATTCAAATAACTAATTGTTCGTTAGTGTCATGGATTACTTACCAATAGGTGAACCGTAAGCTTGTAAAAGGGTGATATATAAACTAATCCTCTTCACTAAAAATAACAATCAAGTTAATTTAAAGTCTTAAGTATAAATCATATTTCCTTATACAAGTATATCAAGATCCGTTATGCCGTTAAGATACAAACAGACACAGAGTAACTGTAACTTGTTCAAAAGTGTAGCATAATTGAATAAAAAAAGTTTTAGTTCCAACCAGTACAATCTCTATGTATAATATATTAATAAGTCAATAAAGTCAATAAGTAATATAATAATATATTAATAAGTCGCGTATGTCTTCACGAACAACATATTTTTAATTAGAATTATAAATCAATCGGTTATCGGAAACAAAAACAAATGAATGTCGTAGCGTCAGAAGACATGGGAGTGAGTGATGTAGCGTGGGCAGCTCATCCAGGCGTACCAGCCGCGGCTTGCCACCGACCGGCATGGCGCGCCTAAATAAATAACCCCTACTTAATGCCCCCGGTACACGATACCATCGCGCCGTTTTTACGACTTAACAATATCCGCACTCACCCGTCAAAACGATTCCGAGTGTATAGTATACATCCGGATAATCATTCACTTTTCTACGTGCCAGTGTTCTTCTTTTTAGTCTTTCGAATTACTTCTTTAGCATTGCATAAATTAAGCAGACATTTTTTATATTTTCACGCACAGTCCTTAACGGGTAGACGAAATAGATCGCTCCGGGTCACGATCATTGCACATACCTCTTACAAAAAGACAAGACAACTTCAAGTTAAATTGACTCAGACGTTTAGATCTTCAAAGTACACGAATTTCTTGCGAAAAAGATGAAAACGTTAAAGAAAAAGAAAGAACTATGCTATATAAAATACCGTTTTCATTGTTCTTTAACCGACTTCTTGTTTATACACGTATTTGTCTTTTCATTATCTATAACAACTTTTTCTTACTTACTTACTTATCGCATAATCCCTGACGGGGTAGCCAGAAATAACAGATCGCCAAGTGTCACGATCCTTACATACCTCTTTCGCTTCTTGCAGCTTCATCATCCTCTTCATACATGCACGTTTAAGTATCCGAGTACTCTTGAGCCTCTCCTCTTCGAGCAATTTGATCAAGTAGTCTTCGAAAGTTAGTTTTGGCCTGCCATGACACCTTTTAATATTAACTTTCATGCAATATATTTTCTTCACCATTCGGTCTTCTCTCATTCGGCTTACGTGCCCAAACCATCGAAACACGCTCTTATCAATTTTTGAGATGAGATCACCTTTCAAACCTGCCATATTGCGAATCTAATAACTTTTCAATTCAATAAAATAACAAATTAAGAATTTGTACATTGAATGTACAATTTTAACTTCTTAAAAGTATTATAAAAAGTCACGATAGCCGAGTAGTTGGGTGGTCGGAATTTCGAGTCGAGAGACCCGATTTCGATCCCCAGGTGGCAGGCTCGTACCAATGGGTATTTCAAAAACTTATGTACGAATTACATCGTTGGCTTGGACTTAAAGGCGGAGACAGGCTCACTACCGGTCACGTTGTCCCGAAATATATTCGGTGGAAGGTGGGTCGAAGGGACTTAATTGTCTGGACTAGACCTCTGACTACCCCTGTATTGGGAATTGCGTGAAGATATTTATATTTTTATAAAAAAAAATACAAAATTACATTATTTATTATAACTATTAAACATTAATATGTATTAAAAATCAATTTGTGTTTCATAGTTTTTTTTTCTTTATTTCCTATAAGTTTAATAGTTTAGAGCTTTACCCACATGGATTGATCATGTTATAGGTTATATATGTTATCATGTTATAGTTAAGCTAGGTTTTAACATTATACTTAACTTTCAATTCTACTAAGCAGTATTGGTCCGCTAGTTTTATTCAGTAATAATTTCATGGTCGGTGCTTTTAGTGTTGATGATTGGTTTCTTAACATGCTAACGAAATTTACTAAAAAAAAAGCAAATACCTTAAATATGTTAAGATTCACATTTAATATTCAAAGGAAATGATATAACAATATTTTGAGCTAAATGTTCTGTTTTAATACTTTTTTTACTATCCGAAATTTTCATACATGTCATTTCATGAAGTTTAGTAACTTGTGCTGCGCTTGTTTATAAGCGAGAACAAGCTAAATATGTATTAAGCTAAATATGTATAAGTATTTAAATCCTGAAAATGTTTTAGGACTCTTTTTAACCTCATCAATTTTTCATTGTACTCGATAGCCAAGTCTCTGTATTCAACATAGACTTTAGCTATCGGGCGCTTATTAATGTAACAACCTTGCTATATACGTATTGTTCAACGATTAAATTATAACGTAAGTATCTGTATCGAAGTTTCGCTAGGTGAGAAATGCATGATGACAAAGTACATTACTCAAAAAAACAAAATGATTTAATGTGTAAAAAAATATATTCTCATATTTACACGAACTCAAACTTTACACCTAGCTAGATCAATTTAAAACGTAAAACACTATTAATTCAACAAAATATTGTCTAAGAATTAATTTTAGTGAAATAAATCATAAATTTTTTGATTCATAAATGTATGTAATATTTTCATAATAAGATAACATAGGAAAGTTTTTTCTTTGGTCGTGCTGTATGTATCTGGCTTGTTTTAATACTATTCTGCCTTGTTACACATCACTGTATAATTTTAGTCTGGTCTTTTTCGATGGTTATTTCAAAATCAGTCGGAAGCTATTTTCAAGTCTGTTCTTTTAGTCGGATATTACAATGATTTTGGCAAGAAAGAGGGTGGAAAGTTCTTACGCTTTTGCAATACGGCAGTAATTTGTGGCACTTTTATTTTAGATTAAATCGGAGATCGAGTACATTTGTTGCAATTAGAGATTGCATTAAGCGAGTAAAGTGAGAACGAGCAGTGTTCAATGTCGCGCTTCCCTACTAGAGTGACGCAACTTCGACAGAACTCTGTACGCCAGGAAAGACGACGACGTAAGGATAAGACTATAATTTGGAAAGTTTCTTGTTTTCTTGGGATTCTTTTTTGATATCCTGATTTAGTGACAGTAGGACTAAGCTGGATGTATATCCTTTCAACTGAATAAACTATTATTAAAAACCGGTAAACTTATAACGGTAACTCCGTTACAAGTACACCGATGAGGTAACAAACATTAGAAAATCAGATGCAACTGAACTGAGAACCAACTCTTTTTTATAAATAAATAAATATCTTCACGCAATTCCTAATACTGGGGTAGACAGAGGTCTATTCTATAAAATTAAGTCCTTTCGACCCAGCTTCCACTATAATTCGTACATAAGCTTTTGAAAAACCCATTGTGCGTGCCACCTGGGGATCGTACTCGGGTTTCTTGACTCGAAATTCCGACCACCCTTCTACTCAGCTATCGTGATTTTTTGTTGTCGTGGTAATTTAGGTTTCTTATTAACATTTCATGAGAAAAATGTTTTTTTGTGATTAGAATGAAAAATTACCTAACAGTGACCAAAAAAGCAATACTTCAGAAAAGAAGGTTACAGATGCATTGTCACCCCCTATGACTACGATGATATACCTCATAGCCCATATTACTGTCTCTCTGAATATTTCTAACCGGAACACTACAGTTTCTAACGCTGCTATTTGGCGACGGAATTTAAAAAGGTTTTAAAACGCTTCCTGCTGCCTCCACGACCCTAGGCTAATAAGGAGACTAATCTAAAATCCCCCGTGTCACTGGTTCTCTGTATCTTAAATTTGAAATGGTTAAGAACTTTCCGCTGCCGTAGCGACTTTAGGATGGACAAGGAGACCAATTTAAAATGATGTTTGTTTTATTTTTTCGTTCATCCCAATTTTTTTTGTTATTATATTATTTTAGCGTTAAAATTCTTTTTTAAGACATTTGCGGTATGTCTACACACTGCTTTCGTCTCCTTTTGTCGTACACGGAGTTCCCTAATAGCTGGATGCAATCCAATTTGACAGCTGTCAAATACACTCCTTGCCTTGTCAGTCGCGGCGATTAGAGCGCTATGTCGCCCGGTAACGATGTGCTAATGCCCTGTGCGCGCTAATTGACTGAATTAATATGCTGATGTAAGCTGAGGTGTCGTTTGTAATGTCGACATTATAAGACTTTAGATAGATATGTGATATTGATTCTCTAGTAGGAGTAAGGACGAAGAGATAACGGCTTTGTTATTTGCACCTAACCAACTTTAACAAGTGGTAAAAACAAAATTAATGCGTATATTTAAATGTTAAGCCCAATGTAACACCCATAATAAAGATAAATATAACAATATTTCGAAATAATGAAATAAACTATTAGTAAATTAAAGAGAAAAAAAAAGTTAAAATTCCAACTGAGACGGGCGGGATTCGAACCCGTGACTTTTGCCGATCCGTGGCAACGCTCTTACCTCCGAGCCAACGTGTCTTACACGCATCAGGTGAAATTTTAACTCTGTATTCTCTTATATTACTTATGCCTTGTTTATTGGCATAGCCGCCGTCTATTATCCCTTTTGTATGTGACAATCTGATAATCCTGACTTAGTAAGGAATTGTCTATACGAAAACGCCAACTTTAATTTTTATTATGCAATTTTACTGATTTTTAAAGCATATTTATGCTGAACTTTTATGTTATTAAATTAAAGAGAAAAAAGTTAAAATTTCAACTGACACGGGCGAGATTCGAACCCGCGACCTTCGCCGATCCGTGGCGACGCTCTTACCTCCGAGCCAATTTCTTTTTATCTTTTTTCCAATTTTTCCAATTTCTCTTTAATTTAATAACATAAAAGTTCAGCATAAATATGCTTTAAAAATCAATAAAACTGCATAATAAAAAATAAAATATTAGTTTGAATCACTTGAATTTCAAATATTCTTTAGCCTTAATACTATTATTTATGTAAAGCCTTAATACTATTATTTATGTTAAATACAATATGTTAATTATAAATATATTATATGTAGGAAGTAGTTTTGAATTCCCTATAAACTCATCAATCTAATCTCAACCAAATCAGAGACATCCTAAAATAGGCCAGGTCGAGAATACCCTAAACCTCAGAGCATATATGAAGGGAATAATGAAATTGGACGAAGCGAAACAAGTATGTAAGGATCGTAGCAAGTGGAAATAAGTGGTCTCTGCCTACCCCTACGGGAAAGAGGCGTCATTGTATGTATATGTTACATACATATACATACAATGACATATAGACATATAGACACATATTTCTCTTAATCGCCTCGCCCGGCAGGCGGAGACACTGTTGCCCGTCGCTCGTCTGCTTAATTATACGTTAGACTTTTTTGGTTGGTTATCTAGTCACCTGTGAATAACCACTGGAATTTTCAAGGATTTTCTAACGAACGCGCTTAAGGAACCCCCGGGAAGAAATTGGGTAAAAATAGAAATTGGGTAAAAACCCATTCAATCAATCAATCCATATCTTAATCCTTCTGTAATAGTAGCGTAGCATTAGTATTATTCTTAATAATAGTATCGATCTCTTTTTTTAATAACGATTTCGTAATGTAGGAATTGACTTTATTAAACTTCACATTATTAAAATAGTAAATGTTATGAATTTATTTTATGTAATTACCGAAAAGCATTTCGTAAGTAATGCTAGAAAATATTATTTAAGTTTTAGACATAATCAAGAAAGATTGTAATAAACGTGTTAAACTATCAGTTTTAGAAGCGTCGATAGACTAATAGAGCATGCGGCGACGCGACGCCACAAAGCATAGTTACGCAACTTGTGGCCTCAGCTTAGTTAGCACAACTACCCCCGAAACCATAAATGAAATGGTAGTTTTCCATCGCGGCTAACCGGGTAACCGGTCGGTTGGTTTACCGGGCGGGTCGGCGCTCGGGTCTGCCGGTTAACCGGGCGCCGCCGGTCGCTGCGGCCGCGTTATGGTTGACAAGGGCCGGTTATGGCGGTCGCGTGCGTGCGGCGGCTGTCTACACGATGTTTGCGTGTCGCCCCGACGAGAACCCGTGCAACTTTTTAACGTCCCGCGTTCAAATAAATCGACGCTTTATGTGAACCTTTTCTGGTAAACTTTAGCCGTTACCGAAGCGAATCGACAATTAAACGTGTAACACACTTTTTAAATGCGATTCCTACTTCGTAGCAGCACTAATTAACAACGCCAGTATATTTATTCAAAAACATTTAGAGTTTTGTTATAGCAATATAATGGTACGAAATTAAGATCTAAAACAACGGGTGGGATAGGAGCTGCAATAGCAATTAAGGCTTCCTTACGATCGTTCTGTGCAGACCGCGATATATATTCGCAAAAGAACTCTTCAAAGGAAAAATTTTATTCAAATGGCTATGCGACCGCAGGCGGCGCGCGCCCCGCCTCCTGGAAAGACGTTGCTTTTCCGCCATTTTCCATTGGTTAGCGAGAGAGAAGGCGGGCCGCTTCTTCAAGTCTTACTGGAGACTAACTTTTCATTTGCACAGCTCTGAAATATTGCTTTAGATTAAAACACTACGGAAGTTCGAGTTGCGGTTGCGTTCGAGACGGCTTTTTTGTTAGCGGAACGGCGAAGTATATGATATGCAAAGAAATGTTTTCGTCTCTCTTTATATTATATATAATAAATAAATAAATATCTTCACGCAATTCCTAATACAGGGGTAGACAGAGGTCGAGTCTAGACAATTAAGTCCCTTCGACCCACTTTCCACCGAAGATATTTTCGGAACAACGTGACAGGTGGTGAGCCCGTCGCCGTCTTTATGTCCAAGCCAGCGATAGAATATTAGATAAATCTCTTAATATTAGATACGAATCTGTTGTGTGGTGTCGGAGTAAGATTTAACCACCCCATATCCTACTCTGGGTGTCGTACAAGGTATGTGGCGACTAAGCGAAAGAACTTGTAAATCGTAGTGTCGGAATAACCATTTCGAAAAATACCAGAAAAAAAAAACAGATTTTAACCAAAAGCACTTTTGTTGTGGCAGCAACGTCTAAAATGCGAGGTGTCTTGTGCTACGATTGCCAACCTACTTGCCATGCGTGGCTATTAAATTAAATCCGCCGTACAGTTGAGGCCTGAAATTTTAGTAGTAGTTAAGTAAAATATGCTTTTTTTATAGCAAAGGGTGGCAAACGAGCAAGTGGCCCACGTGATAGTAAGTGATTACCGCCGCCCATGAACACCCGCAATACCAGAGGCATAGCCGATGCGTTGCCGGCCTTAGTGTGCCCCCCCCAGAATTGGGGGAGGGGGGTGTGTGGGCCTCCGCAGGTAATCACCTGCATTCACCAGACAAGCGCAGAAGTTTGTTAGACTTCTACTTCACGCCGGTATTCTGTGAGGTCGTGGTACTTCCCCGGTAGAGCAGGCCCATTCATGCAACAACAAAAGCTAATGCGTGGCTCTACCACTGTATGCTGCCTTATGATAAATTACAAATTTTAAAATACTATTCTATTGTAAACAATATACTGGACAGACATGAATTGTAATAATAAGTAAGGATAGTTTCTCTGCATTTCATTGTATTAAATAATGCATTCCTAAACTACATAAATTAAAAAACAATTAATTTTTATTAAAAAGTCACGATAGCCGAGTTATTGGGTGGTCGGAATTTTGAGTCGAGAGACCCGAGTTCGATCCCCAGGTGGCAGTACCAATGAATTTTTCAAAAAAGTTATGTACGAATTTCATCGTTAGCTTGGACATAAAGGCGGCGACGGGCTCACCACCTGTCACGTTGTCCCGAAAATGTCTTCGGTGGAAGGTGGGTCAAAAGGGACTTAATTGTCTAGACTTGACCTCTGTCTACCCCTGTATTGGGAATTGCGAGAAGATATTTTATTATATTTTTTTATATATTTTTTAATTTTTATTATCTAAGCTGCATCTTATAAAATGCTGCAATTTATAAGTTGCATTAAAATAGTTACACTTTTTTATGTCCCTGATAAACTTCAAAACCGAATATAATAAACTTTGAACAGTAGGTCAAAAGGACTTGTGTACATCTCAGCCTACCTCTGTCTAGAAATGGCGTAAGATATATAAATTTATATAAAAATACCTCGTGTGGTATCATCGTAAAAAAACCCTTCTTCCAGGTTTGTGTGAGGACCAAGACTAAAGGATAATTTCGTCAGATGGAAATATATCCGTCGCGGGAGGACCAATAAGAATGTTACAAATTATGGTTGGATGGTCTGAATTTCGAGTCAAGAGACCCGAGTTCTATCAGGTGGCAGGCGCGTACCAATTTAAAAAAAAAACTTATGTACGAATTATATTGTTGGTTTGGACATTGAGACGGCGACGGCCTCACCACCTTTCATGAAAATACCTTCGGTGGAAGGTTGGTCAAAGGGACTTAATTGTTTAGTTGTTAGACTTAACCTCATTCTACCCCTGTATTGGAAATTGCGTGAAGATATTTATTTATTTCAAAGATTTTAATAACAAATTTAGCCACAGTGAATCCTGGCCGGATTAGGCTTGTATGTGTGTATAGTGTTGATATACTCTTGTACAACAGAATATTATGTTTGACATGGCATAAAATACGTGAGCTCTTAATGTAGTGATGACATAGTCATTCGAACAAAATTTCTATTTGTTTTTCATGTCTTTATATTCACGCAATTTACAATACTGGGGTAGGTAGAGGTCTTTCCATCCACTATTCACCAAAGCTTATTTTGGGACAAAGAGACAGGTAGTGAACCTATCCGCCAGGTCAGCATTAATGTAAGGTAACACACATGCAAACACACGCACGCACACACAAATACAACGCACGCATTCGCACACACATATGCCCACACACGCACACACACACTTACACACACACACACACACACACACACACACACACACACACTTCTCCTACTCCAAATAAACTAATTGTACTTCATGTCACAGTCCTTTCAAATTTGTTTTCTTTCTTTGCATTAAAAATATAGCAATAAATAATAAGACACGACTGATTGCGTTATTTTTTTTTCTTTCTTTGCATTAAAAATATAGCAATAAATAATAAGACACGACTGATTGCGTTATTTTTTTTTCTCTAGTAAGTAATTTTTATCTAGAGAATTGGTTAGGGAAAGCCCTGGCTATTTGCTCAGTGCTTTCTGCTTGTATGTTAATTAAGGTGAACGTGATCTATGTGTGCCAAATTTCATTCAAACTTCCCCATACAGAAGTTAGAAGTTTGTCATAATTTATTTAATTTTCTTTGGAACTCCAAATCTTTTCTGGAATAAATTTTGCTTAAATTTCTCACGTATAACGTCAGTTTTTACCGATTTAACCGTATAATAATTATTAAAAAATTATAAGAAATATATTTACAGTTTCGTGAAAAAAGATAATACAAATACTGTACTATACTATAACTAATACTCTTCTCTTCTTATATATTTTATTTTATGATAAAAAGGTATCCTCTCTTTTATTTTCATTATACAAATAAATTAATGATACACCAGAACCATGTACATTTAGTACATTAATATTATTTATAACTTCGACAAAAGCCCTATTCTATTAATATGTTTATTTACTTACAATCTTCGACATTTCGCTTTTGTGTTTTTCTCTTTTTTTCACCTGTATAACGTATGTCTTTCACCAGCGTTTCGGAAGAGCATGTGATCTTTTCTCCTACATATTCTCTTATATTAATTATTCAGAAGATTATACATATTTATTTGCTTTCAGATTTTATTTATAAACTAAATTCACGATAGCCGAGTAGTTTGGTGGTCGGAGTTTCGGGGTAACCGGCTTGTACCATTTTTCCAAAAACTTATGTACGAATTATATCGAATTATATCGGCTTGGACATAAAAGACGGCGACAGACTCACCACCTGCCACGTTGTCCCGAAAATATCTTCGGTGGAATGTGGGTCAAAGGGATTTAATTGTCTAGACTTGACCTGTCTGTCTACCCCTGTATTGGAAATTGCGTGAAGATATTTAGTTATTTATTTATTTATGTTAAAAAAAATATAATATATCTTCACGCAATTCCCAATACAGGGGTAGACAGAGGTCAAGTCTATACAATTAAGTCCCTTTGACCCACCTTCCACCGAAGATATTTTTCGACACAACGTGACAGGTGGTGAGCCCGTCGCCGCCTTTATGTCCAAGCCAACGATGAAATTCGTACATAAGTTTTTGAAAAACTCATTGGTACTGCCACCTGGGGATCGAACTCGGGTCTCTCGACTCGAAATTCCGACCACCCAACAACTCGGCTATCGTGACTTCTTATTTTATTTATGTATTTTTATAAAAAAATAATTAATGTAAAACAGAAAAAATTATGTTAATATTTACAATACTTATTTACTAAAAACTATTATAATCGTAGAGCCCAACTCCTCGTGGCATGGTACAAGAACTCTGGCTGCATTTCCACGTTGAATGGCTAGACTTAACCGTTGAACGAGAAAAGTACCAGCCCTCTTATCACCAGCGGCAACGATAATTCGCGGATACAATTCATTTAGAAACTGCATCGCGCGGTGACCCCACGGACCGATTGTCTCTACGGCAAATGGAACTAATATATAGTCAAAGACTCATATTTTCGCCATTATTATAATATAGCATATTTTTAGTATCTTTTTAGAAGTCACGATAGCCGAGTTGTTGGGTGGTCGGAATTTCGAGTCGAGAGACCCGAGTTCGATCCCCAGGTGGCAGTACCAATGAGTTTTTCAAAAAACTTATGTACGAATTTCATCGTTGGCTTGGACATAAAGACCGCGACAGGCTCACCACCTGTCACGTTGTCCCGAAAATATCTTCGGTGGAAGGTGGGTCAAAGGGACTTAATTGTCTAGACTTGACCTCTGTCTACCCCTGTATTGGGAATTGCGTGAAGATATATTATTTTACTTAGTATCTTTTTTCAAGAAACTGTTAACATATTTTTTATATATTTTTTTATAATTATTAAAATTTATTCCAAAATTTTTTTTTATTAACTAACTTGGGTCACTCTGGGCCACCAGGTCATCAAATACAATAAAAATAATAATCTAAAATGATCAAATGTATCCGTATCACCAAAATCTTTAAACACTTCCCACATTGTTGTATTCTTTGAGTATCAAACAAACTGACTGTGGAGCAATTGTTAAATCCTATTGGTTTCGACTGATGTCTAAAACTATAATGAGGGAGTATTGAGTCGGTGGTCGTATAGAGGGCAAATTCCAGTATAATGAATATATGTATCTTTTCTATTCACTGCTATAAACGTTACAGATCGATTTACCTAACAACAGGGAGTAAACTTTTATAAAAATATATTTTAATATTACTTACAATTTTTTTACTAGTATTTCTGTTAACCACTTTAATTTTTAACCACCAATTAAGCTGCAATGCTTTTGTCTGGAGTTGGTTTATGTCAATAGTCGAATGGCGGGGCCCGAACCTGCGACGTCATGTTTCGCAGTCCGCACCCTAAACCATTAGGCTATTGCCGCTCTAAGTTGGTTGGTAGTGACCCTGCTTTCGCCTCTAAGGGCTGTGGGTTCGTATCCCGCTAGGGGCAAAGATTTGTGTGATGAACATCAATGTTAGTTCAAGAGTAATGGACGTTCACATGTATGTATGAATATTTATGTAAATATGTATGAAGAAAATGATAAATCTGAAAGAAGCGAAAGAGGTATGTAAGAATCGTGACACTTGGTGAACTTTTTCTCTCTCTACCCCCTCAGGGACTGTGCGTGAAGACAAAAAAATTTAAACATCTTTAAATTTATCTTTGTAAGTATCTTTGTAAGTACATTGTATCGTTGTCTTGGTATTTAATATTAAATTATAAAGTCACAAAAGCCGAGTTGTTGGGTGGTCGGAATTTCGAGTCGAGAGACCCGAGTTCGATCCCCAGGTGGCAGTACCAATGAGTTTTTCAAAAACTTATGTACGAATTTCATCGTTGGCTTGGGCATAAAGGCGGCGAGGGGCTCACCACCTGTCACGTTGTCCCGAAAATATCTTTCCTCCTGTCTACCCCTGTATTGGGAATTGCGTGAAGATATTTTATTTTTTTTATTTTCTATTTAATATTATTTCGCTACCAGTGCCATTTCGCATAGACGCTATAACTTTAAAAAAATCAACCAAATATCTTCACGCTATTCCTAATATTGGGGTAGACAGAGGTCTGGACAACAAAGCCTTTTCGACCCACATTTTACCGAATACACTTTTGGGACAACTTGACAGGTGGTGAGCCTGTCGCCGTCTTTATGACCAATCCAACGATGTAAAGCGTACATAAGTTTTGAAAAATCCTATTGCTACGAGCCTACCTCCTGTGAATACCGATTTGGGTCTATTGACTCGATTTCATCACCTAACCACTTGGGTATCGTGCCTATTAGAATTCGTTAAGTAGGTTACAATATAAACGAAGCTATAATATTTCTTTATTCTAATTAAGACAGTTTAGACGAAATTTGTTCGATGATTTTAATAATGTTTTATATCATTTACTAAAAGTTACTTGCATGTGTTTACAATTTAGTCTACGTATAAAATGGCAGCAAAAGCGTGGCTCTGTTATCGAGAGTAGGGGCCCGACGTAACAATGTTTGTTAGCATGGGTATTGACGGCTAGTCTGATATTCGGATGCTTATGTTACACATCGTTCACAAATGTCAGGTACTGTGCGAATTATAAAGTAATACTGTAACATGTGAGGTGTAGTATAACAACTAGAGTTGGTTGGGAGTAGTGGATTTGAGGAGCTTTGTTCATTGTATTACAATTATATTTACGATAACATAATGGTAAAAATAAATATAAATAAATACCTTCATGCCTTTTTCAATTCAGGGGTAGACAGAGGTCTAGACAATTAAATTCGTTCGACCCACCTACTGCCGAGTAATTTTTTGGGAAAATATGACTGGTGGTGAGGTCGTCGCTATTTTTGGGATTAACATAATGGTAATATTATGTTTTCGGTGTCGAATGACGCCGTTTGTTATACCCCGTAGTTGTTATTGATATTTAGAAATATTGGCCGACTAAAGATTAAGAGAGATTATAAACTAAGAGATTCGCAGTGTGGCAAGTTTGAAAAATGATCTTATGACTTATGACGATATAAATGATCTAATGACGATAGCCGAATATTTGGGTGGTTGGAATTTCGAGTCAAGAGACCCGAGTGCGATCCCCTGGTGGCAGGCTCTTATCAAAGAGTTTTTCAAAAACTTATGTACGAATAATATCGTTGGCTTGGATAAAGACGGCGACGGGCTCACCACCTGTCACGTTGTCCCGGAAATATCTTCGGTGGAAGGTGGATCGAAGAGACTTAATTATCTAAACTAGACCTCTGTCTACCCCTGTATTGGGAATTGCGTGAAGATATTTATTTATTTATTATTATTTATCTTATGAATAAAATTAATAAGGGCGTCAATCGATGATTTAGGCTCGTTGAGCGAAAGAATGAAGACTGAATGGTGAAGAAAAAATTATAGCGCGAAAGTTAAAATTAAAGGGGTCGAGGTATACAGAGACTAACTTTCGTAAACCATGTGTGCAAATTTCTCGAAGAGGTGACGGTCATGTGTACACCGAGTACTCTTAGACATCCGTGTGTGAAGAAAATGATGAATTTGATCAATTCGTACTCTATGGCTACCCCGTATGAGACTATGCGTGAAGATTAATAGGTAAGTATACAGTGCAGTTTAAGTTGTAGACTAAGTTTTTCTGAAGAAAATTTTGACAAAAACTAATTAGAACATTTTTTACATGTATTGTAGATAATTTTAATTTTTTTATTTTCAATTTAGATATCTACAAGGAATATGTTATCCTCAACTTTTTTCATTGTTCACACCTTTCCACTTTCGTTTAATCCGCCAACTCTCATCTCGAGCAGAGTGGCAGATTTGTAGTGTAAAAAAGGGGACACATGCGTTGAAAATTATAAAATAATAAACTAAAAAATTTATAAAAATAGTAAATTAACTTTTACTTGTCTACTAGGATAAATAATGTCACTGAAAACTTGAATACAAAAACCTATTCAGAAATTCATAACTTACTTACTTATCTAAACGCACAACCCCTGACGGGGTAGCCAGAGAGAACAGATCGCCAAGTGTCACGATCCCTACATATCTCTTTCGCTTCTTTCAGATTCATCATCTTCTTCATACATGCACTTGACCCTCCCCTCTTCGAGCAATTTACTCACATGGTCTTCGAAAGTTAATCGCGGTCTACCTCGACCCCTTTTAATGTTAACTTTCGCATTTTTTTCACCATTCGGTCTTAATAACAATACAATATTTTTATTATTCGATTTTTAACTACTTTTCATTTGTCAAAAACAGTATTTTTAAATTATCGCCGTTTTGTGAGGAGGTTTCTAGCGAAGAATAAATTGGGTAATGATAAGAATTAAAGCACACACATGCTAAGGAAAGTTAACAATGAAGTTAGCACTTTTTAATGTTACACTTAATATAGCACTTTGTCTAATTTAGGGTGCTTAACCCTAGATGTCCAGACGATTCAGTCTTTTCGACTCATATTTCACCGGAGCTCATTTGGGACTAAGTGGCATGCGTTGAGCTTGTCGTCGTCTTGATACCTTGTATGTATTATTGGCATGGGTCAATAATACAAATCGTACTTAAGTTTCGAAAAAAAAACTTATCGGTACAAGCTTTCTGCCAGAGCAGGTTGCAAAAGAAATGCTCTCGAGTGGCAACAGTGTGTCAACGGTGAGTGAACACTGTATATGAAAACCCCCATAAGATGGAGTGATGACCACTACGGAACCGGTCTCTTTCGCTGTATCTTTTGGGTAGGTCTAGTAATTAATCAAGGACTCAATACCTTCTAGGATTTTATTTTTAATGAAATAACAATTAAATAAAAAAATTTCTTCACGCAATTCCCAATACAGGGGTAGACCGCGGTCTAGTCTAGACAATTAAGTCCCTTCGACCCACCTTCCACCGAAGATATTTTCGGAACAACGTGACAGGTGGTGAGCCCGTCGCCGCCTCGATGTCTAAGCCAACTATAAATTCGTACATAAGTTTTTGAAAAACCCATTGGTACGAGACTACCGTCTGGGGATCGAACTCGGGTCTCTTGACTCGAAATTCCGACCGCCCAACCACTCGGCTATCGTGACTTTTTTTATTTATTAAATAAATAATATTTAATATCGGCGTAATAATAATACCACCATCTTCCCGTGGGTGGCGTAAGAGGCAATTAATTAGGCAATAATAAAGGCGTAATAGGAGAGAACCTCGATAAATACGAGATCAAAATGCAGAAAAACGCTGACGGGCGGCAGGGTCGCAAGTCGTAGGTGCAAGGTATCTGGTACTGCGTTTGCCAATCCGTTTGCCAAGGTTGGCGATCGTGGCCAAATATTCCGTTACGGCACAGGCCTAGTCCTGCAGTGGACCTCTATAGGCTGTTATTATGATATAACAACTTAAAATGTCAACTTTATTATGCAAATCTACAATTCAACTGAAATGTTTTGCGACGTAGCAAGCGAACGTCGTCGATCGTAGGTACAAACCCAGTCTGTTAATTTTTAATTTACATGCATTCATAAGGGAGGATTTTGCCATAACGCCCACGCGTGGATACGAATCGGCAATCACAGTACCTTACACTTTAGCTTCCCGGCACTGTTCTGCTGAATTTTAATATTTCTTTTATCTGATGAATTTTATAATAGTCAGATATTGTTCTCGGAAACTAATTGCAATTTTAAGGCCTTCAGTCATTTTTCATAACATCTAGACTACGTGCTAAAACCGTAACCACGCAACATAGTTTTAAATCAGTTATACTTGAAAATAATGTATAAATTAAAATATTGTAGACAACGAAATCAGCGGCGTTAATTAGTTTGTTAATAAAAATTGTTATAGATAACAAAAAATGCATTTTAATTGGTATTGATAGGACGAAGGTTGTTTTTGAATTTTTAATTCATACCTCTGTTAAAATAAACAGTAAAGGCGTTACTTTATGGAAATTTAGTAAATTTAGCGTAGTGTTATTAGTTAACGTTTATTGTAAATATTATCTCTTTTTAAAAGCATAATTTATTTACTATTATATATTTAAATAAAAACAAATTTATGCTTAAGAAAAATTTGAAATCGTGTAATTAAACGAAATATTTACGTTTCGCGTAAGTAAACTTCTTAAGAAAAGGGCGGGCGGGACGTTAAGTGAATGTCCGCACCTCCGCTCTCCCTATTTGACATTCACCCGAGTTTCTTAAGTTGAACACAAAAAGTTTTAAATACTTCCCCAATGTCACGGACTTTTCCTAACTTGAAAACTTTCTCGAAACATTTGAATATTGTCATTTTGCGGCCTTTTGTTTCGTTTCAAGTGTAATATCAGTTGTTATGTCTTACATATTTTAATATTATTCAAGTTTTGTATGAATTTAAAATACCCGTAACTAAACATTATTTTCTGTTTGCCAATAGAGGTGATGATTGTGTAAAATAGATTAAAATGAACCTCCTTAATCTCTTATTTTTATTTATGCCTTAGTTTTACTATACAAACTAGTTTTTTACCGGTTGACTATAATATAGTACAATTCATTTTAATTCTAAATATTTTTGGAAGTATGTATTTAAGTTGTTTTAATGTTTTGTAGACATGCTCAATGTGTAACAATAACTGCACCTTCAGCACTCACCGCGACCACTGCGGCCGACGAATCTCAGGTCGTTAAACTTTGCCACTTGGTTCTTCATCACCGCTGAGCTGTTCCGGAGCTCCGCGCAGCAGTTCTCGTCGTTGCCTGCGCGTACGGTGACCAGTGTACCGTCTCCGACATCACCGAGAGCTACCACCTTGAATGCAACCGGTAACGTCTTATTGGAGCGCCAGTGCGGTGGCAGAACTGTGCATACGAAGTGAGGACTGCCCGTCCTCACTAGTTCTCCCGGGTGCTCGGACAGAAAGTCGCCCAACGTCCTCTCGGCGAGGATGTCGGACGTCATCTTGGTGTACGTCTCGTGGAGCAGTGTCGAGCTGGTGTCGGGCGACACGGCACCATTCGACGCCCCCGTCAGGTGCATCCTCGACACCCGAGACCTCTGCGTACTACACATAGAGTCCGCTGCTTTCACCGTACTTGCTACATTTCACTTCACATATCACAATAACAATACCCTCAGCGAAAACGACTCGACGTTCCCTAACACGTTCATAGTACTACACACAGGCGTATTATTATTTAGAAGGGCTCGGTGATGAGATGCGAGAGTACGTTGCTAGGAAACGAGCGCGTGGCCACTTGATGCGGTGACGTCACACGGCGGCCTTGCCACACTTTTTTTCCCGGTGAATGAAAAGTTCGGCGGCGGGCGAGCGGGACGCGAGGGGCCGATTTTTTCCGACACTGAGGGTGACTCCCCCGCGCGCGACGAAAAACTTTCTCACTACTTTCAGTGACGGCACTCTTTGCGCTCGGTATTTACGCTAACGTACGCACGTTCTGCTATCATCATCGATGAATTTTTTTTTATTTTAATTTGAATTTAGTTTTAAATATTGTTTCGTGTATTTCGTGTACGCGTTTACGTGAAGTGTAGATTGAAATGCGTGCGTCGGAGAGGGCGGCCGTGTTGCGACTCGCGGCGCTTGGGGTTCGTGCTTGCGGTGTCCGCCAGCGGTGGCTATTAATACGCGGCGTACGTCCGCGCCCGTCGACTTCGGACAAAGTTTCGCGGGCGAGTCGGTGCGGCGGCGAGCGAGAGGCGGCGACGGCGCGGGCGCGGCGGGCGGCGGAGCGCACTTTGCGGTCGGGGTGGGTTGGGTTTAAAGCCGCCGAAGGATAAAACATACAAATAAACACGTGTTCGCGCCGGCGCGAGCGAGAGGTGCGCCGCGGGCAGCAGTGCAAGCGAGACGTTGTCGGTTCTTGCGGCATTTAGCGGCCGATCAGCCAGCCGGCACTCGTATCCAGCAACCGATAGCTGCTGATACCGCCGCTGACGTTGCCGCCGCACACTAACAGCACTAATCAAGCATATAATGTTTTAATGTCAATTTCCTGCGTTTTGTGTGTTGTGATTTGTTGAGTGTTTTGTCGAAGAACATACTTGCAGTCAATATTTCTTAAATTAAAACACCTACAAGAATTTTGTTTCAAATATTATGGAATTAAGTGAGAAAAGGATATCATAAAGTCTATCCTATTAAAATGTGTTTAATTTCACGAATAATTTAATGTTTTTTGTTCGAATATACGTACCGAAACATTAATGTCAAAGGAGAATTTTTCCTCATGATTAATCTTTTAATTTTTATATTTTTTATTGTTTATGTCAGTTTTTTTAACAATATATCTCAAATTCACTGTACCACATTCCAGCAAATAAAAAAATATCAATGATCAATTATAAATAATAAAAACAATATATTGTTAATAAATCTAGTTGCGGAAACATTACTCTTAATAAGTAATTTTTTTCAAATTAATATTAATGACGGTATTATATACTTACATTTATAAATATTCTATCCAATATGCCTTTACATTTATCATACAGATATTTGCCCCTAGCGGGATTCGAACCCACAACACTTAGCTTCGAAGGCTGGGTAGAGACCCAGTTGGTAGAGACCAACTCGACTTATATTTCGGGTACTTATTAAACTGGGTCGTCGTACAATTCAGTCCTAAAAATTACAGTTAACAATATTCTAGCCACATCTGAACACTAAGACAATTTAAAGGTTTACAGCATGTAATTAGAACGTTAAGTACGTTTGCTATGTTTATATTTAAAAATGTTTATCTACCGAGTTCTACCTACGATTTACGTAACGTAACGTTTAATTTTGTACGATTTTTATCGTTGGATATCAATACGGCGATAGGCTCACCACCTGTCACGTTATCCTAAATAAGCTACATAGAAAATTCGTTGGAAAGACATTTTACCAACCTCTGCTTAACGCAGTATGGGAAATTTCTTGAAGATATAAAAAAATATAAAATACGCGCGTCAAAATCCCATGTACAGTAATCGATGGAACATTCAGTCATTGAATTCCGAAAGAATAATTAATTGTTATTAAATAGGGAAGCCATAAACATGACATTTTAAAAAGGAATCATAGATTGATCATCTCCAGTTTCCTCCATAATACACGCATTTCATCATTTGAATGATTCTTCAAATCATTTAGATAGTAGATAGAAGTCACGTGAAAATGTAGTTTTAAGACATTAATTAACCTAACTAGAAACATCGCTATAACCAACATAGTCGTTATAACTAGAAATGAGAGTATATCTGAATAGGATTATATCTAAAGTGAGGGGTGTCGCGTAATATGAAGTTAACGAAGCCTGTTAAGTGTTGCCGGGATACCTCTGTGCTTGCGGATTTAGTCTAGGTTTAGCGTTTTAGACTTGTTAGTCTAAGGCGTCCGGGTAATATATTTTGCTAATTTACGTATTTCAATACATAAATCCTTCACTGACGTGGAGGAATTTATAATTTGTGAATATAGAGCGTCAGTGGCTTTGGTTTAGTCGTTTAGTCTAATCAAATTACATCATTCAGAAAGTATTTTAAATTGAAATGCATTATTTTTAGAAAGTGTTTCTACGTTGACGCAACTGGGAACCCGGGACCACAGAGATTGCGATACCTTGGAAACCGGTGTGTACACTCGTCCACGGAGGTCGTCAATAATTCGTACATACGTTTATGAAAAAAACCATTGGTACGAGATTTGGGAATCGAACTCGGGTCACTTGACTCGAATTCCGATCTACCAACAACTCGACTATCATGACTATTTGAAAGTAAAAATAATGTATTTCAATTCGAATCTCAAACACAACACGTAACTATAACAATAATAAACGTAATTATTCTACCAATCATCTTCATGGTCATTACGATGATAATGATCATGAAGATAATTGGTAGAATAATAGCAAGTGGATTGGCGATCGTAGCTCCAGATTCCTTGCACCTTAGACGCTGCTGCCACCATTTTTGAGGATTTTCCCTTGGTCGCCTCTTAACATACTAGTCTACCTCTTTTTTGTGACGATACAATATTTTTTTTAGATATAGCTTGGGAGATATTACCTCATTCCCAGGAGCGACTGTCATTTACATATTCATTTATATTATAATAACTCTTCCTGTACAGTTTTTCTATAATTTCTTACCTGTTATTAGGCAGGTACATTAACAGATATTTTGTCGTAGAAGCGTATACACTGTCCCACGAACGAGAGAATTTACTCTATGGAGTTCACTAACTGACGCTGCGGCTGAGGTTAAATTAATCAGAGGATTGTTTTGTTTTTATAATTACGTCATCACGTATAAACTATACTATAACTATAATTTAGGTATTTAATATATTTTTTGTAATATATTTTTCTTACTGGTAAGCTCAATAATAATTCAAGATAAACTTTAAATGCTATTGCGTTAAGAAAATCGTCGGTTACAATGCAATAAATCTCGAAACAACAATGCATTGATATTAAGCTTTACAGCCCTCTTGCATGGCCATGTTCTAATTCCCAGTCTGATATTAGAATATAGCCTCTGTTACCTCGAGATAAGACTTATCGTGTGTAGGCTCGTTGTCAAATCTCTCCCATTTCATTCCGTGTCATGTTCGGTCCTTCTGATAGCCATTAGAGGCGCTCGGCGCAGCTGTCATTTCACAAGCAACCTGACGCAAACTTTATTCGCGTCTTAGCTAGACAATAGTCTCTTACTAAATTTAAAAAGAATGAATTAAGAATTCGTATTACGAAAATTGCTTTTAAAATATATGAAATGACATCTACGTAGTAAATGTTGCTTCCATTAACTTTCAATAGTAAAATAAAATATCTTCACGCCATTCCCAATATTGGTTTAGATAGAGGTCTAGAAAATTAAATCCGTTCGACGTTGATAAAGTCACGATAAAAAAATCTTACGACAGCCTAGTGGTTGGGTGGTCGGTATTTCGAGTCAAGGGACTCGAGTTCGATCTCCAGGTGGCAAGCTCGTGACCCATCTTTCACCGAAGATATTTTTGGAACAAAGTGACAGGTGGTGAGCTTGTCGCCGTCTTTATGTACAAGCCAAAAACATAAATCGTACACAAGTATAATCCTATTGTTACGAGCTTACTACTGGGGATCCAACTCGGGTCTCATGACTCGCAATAAGATCACCCAACTTATCGGCTATCGTGACCAGTTCGTAAATTCATAATCATCGACTATATAAGTAAAAAGTAAGGTAAAATAATAGCCTGTTAATGTCCTCAGCTAAGCAAAATCCCACCCTAATATTCCCAGAGATAAAAGAAAAACTATTGCATACATAGGTAGATTTAAGCAAATAAATTTGGCAGACTCCTTTTCTGCTTAACAGAGAGAGAGAGTAATCACGGCATTATCCTTCCATTTTAGTCCTTTGGGGATGAGAACAGATTCGTAAACTTTATGTTTTTCACCATCAGGTGTTCTGTTCCTTTTTCATTTACATTTACATTTTTCACCTTACTCGCATCCAAAAAAAAACTGTCAACCACGAATCCGTTTTTATCAATATTTTTTACTGTAATTAGCACCTTGCTCGTGATAAATTCAGCTATTAAAATATATGTCAAGAATTTCAGTTATGCCGCCTTGGGGCTCGAACCAAGAACAATTGGGGAACACTTGTGTATGAAACAACCACAATAACCACATGGCCACCACCGCTCTATTTCTTTTCATCTCAAGTCTAGAAACATTTAGAAAAACATCGCAATCATTTCAACCTTTTTTGTAAAGAACATTTTGAAACATTAGCCTAGCCCGAAAAAACAAGAAGTTCTCCATATGTTTAAGAGAAATATCTTAAATTAAAAAATATCCTAATAAATATCTTTAGAGAAATATCTTAATCTGTCCTCTTCTGTCTGTCTGTCTGTCTACTTCTCTTGCATCCTCCACGTCAAAACCTTCGTGTATGTTTTATCTACGATCTTATACACATGCTACGATTATGTACTACGACCAAAGATGTGCCATGATGAGTTGAGGATGAGCCATGTTGAACTTAATGTTACAAAATAAGTGAGAAATTTAAACAAGGAACTGATTCAAACACTCGACCTCCGCTATACCACGCAATCTACAACCTTCCGTGTCTTACCTGCATTCTTTTAATCCAGCCTGTTTCAGTTGATTTTTTATTTCTCTGTTATTTGACAATATATATACGGACAAAAACACATACATAGTTCTAACCCTAAAGTAGGTAGCTAAAGCAAACCTCTAAATCAGAAACGAAGATCCGAAGAGGAAATGCAAACATCCGATATGGTACCGACAGATTTGGTATTAAATTCAGAAAAATGGTTTTCTACTTTAACCTATGTGTGAATCGAACCAGGGAAGTCAAAACTGGTGACAACTTGAAAACCATACGCCACTCGATTTTAGGTCGCCAAAATTTTATAAATTGATTTTATTAAATTTTGTCTTTCCTGCGACGAACGACGCGATAGCCTCGTTGATTGTGTCATGAATATATATGTTAGTACTCGTGTCATCTATGTTTATATGTATAAATTAATATTTACATATAGATATCGGCCTTTTGAAGTCCACTGCAGGACATAGGGAGGATTTGCCATAATCGACACGCTTGGCAAGCGAATTCGCGGTAGCTGTACCAGATCTCTCGCACCTCAGACGCTGCTGCCCGTCTTCGGTCTGATTATTTTGGTCTGATATTTTTAGAGATGGTTATTCTGCCATCTATCAGTTACCGTAACAATATTCAAGGCAGTTTCTCTTAGTAGCCACTTACGACATCCTCGGGAAGAAAAGGATTGGTAATATTTTACGCCGTTACCACACGGAATCTTTACCTGTATAAAAATATGTTTATGTAAATATTATTTGTTTATTTATTTAATCTTTATTGCGATTCCGTATAAGTCACAAAAAGCGGACTTAATGCCTATAGGCATTCTCTTCCAGTCAACCTATGGTATAGTGAAATTTGAGGTAGGCGCAATAAAGTTAAAGACAACGAAAATATAACACATAGACATACATACACATACACATACATATATACATAAATATACATACATACATACATGCATGCATACATGCATGCATACATACATGCATGCATACATGCATGCATACATGCATGCATACATACATACACATACACATACATACATACATGCATACATACATACACATACATACATACATGCATATACGATTACTCATAGCGCACACTTGTGGAGGAGACGTCCTCCCAGGTCACGATCACCCGACCCTTTTCCTGCACCACATCATCCGCTACACATACATACATACGCCATACATACATACATACATACATACATACATACATACACATACATACATACAGCCACATACATACATACATACGCCATACATACATACATACATACGCCATACATACATACATACATACATACATATACATACATACAGCCACATACATACATACATACATACATACATACGCCATACATACATACATACATACACACATACATACATACATACATACATACATACATACGCCATACATACATACATGCATGCATACATACATACATGCATACATACATACCTTACATACATACATGTACATACATACATACATACATGCATACATACATACATACATACATACATACATACGCCATACATACATACATACATACATACATACATACATACATACATACATACATACACATACATACATACCTTACATACATACATACGCCATACATACATACATACATACACATACATACATACGCCATACATACATACATACATACATACATACCTTGTACATACATACATACCTTACATACATACATACATACATACCTTACATACATACATACATACATACATACATACATACATACATACATACATACATACATACCTTGTACATACATACATACATACATACATACATACATACATACATACATACATACATACATACATGCATACATGCATACATACATGCATACATACATGCATACATACATGCATACATACATACATGCATACATACATACCTTGTACATACATACATACATGCATACATACATACATACCTTGTACATACATACATACATACATACATACATACATACATACATACATACATACCTTGTACATACATACATACCTTGTACATACATACATACATGCATGCATACATACATATATACATACATGCATGCATACATGCATGCATACATGCATGCATACATGCATGCATACATGCATGCATACATGCATGCATACATGCATACATACATACACACATACATACATACGCCATACATACATACAGCCATACATACATACATACATATATACATACATATACATACATACAGCACATACATACATACCTTGTACATACATACATGCAGCCACATACATACATACCTTGTACATACATACATACGCCATACATACATACAGCCACATACATACATGCAGCCACATACATACATACGCCATACATACATACATACATACATACATACATACATACCTTGTACATACATACATGCACATACATACATACCTTGTACATACATACATGCATGCATACATACATACAGCCACATACATACAGCCACATACATACGCCATACATACATACATACCTTGTACATACATACAGCCATACATACATACATACATACATGCAGCCACATACATACATGCAGCCACATACATACAGCCACATACATACATGCAGCCACATACATACATACGCCATACATACATACATACATACATGCATGCATACATACATACAGCCACATACATACGCCATACATACATACATACATACATACATACATATACATACATACACACATACATACATACATACATACATACATACATACATACAGCCATACATACATGCATACATACATACATACATACATACATACATACATACATACATACATACACATACATACATACATACATACATACATACATACATACATACATACATGTACATACATACATACATACATACATGCATACATACATACAGCATACATACATACATACATACATACATACATACATACATACATACATACATACATACATACATACATACATACATGCATGCATACATACGCCACATACATACATACATACATACATACATGCAGCCACATACATACATACGCCATACATACATACAGCACATACATACATGCATACATACATACATACACATACATACCTTACATACATACATACATACATACATACATACATACATACATACATACATACATACATACATACATACATACATACACTTTGTACATACATACCTTACATACATACATGCATACATACATACATACACATACATACATACATACAGCCACATACATACATGTACATACATACATACATACATACATATACATACATACAGCCACATACATACATACATACATACCTTACATACATACATACCTTTATACATACATACATGCAGCCACATACATACATACATACATACATACATACCTTACATACATACATACACATACATACAGCCACATACATACATACATACATACATACATACATACATGCAGCCATACATACATGCAGCCACATACATACATACCTTTATACATACATACCTTGTACATACATACATACATACATACAGCACATACATACATACATACAGCCACATACATACATGCAGCCACATACATACATACATACATACATACATACATACATACATACATACATACATACATACATACATACAGCATACATACATACACTTTGTACATACATACATACATACATACCTTACATACATACATACCTTGTACATACATACATACATACATACATGCATACATACATACAGCCACATACATACATACAGCCATACATACATACACATACATACATACACTTTGTACATACATACATACATACATACATACATACCTTACATACATACACTTTGTACATACATACACATACATACATGCAGCCATACATACATACATACATACATACATACAGCCACATACATACATAGTCTGCCGGCACTTTTTGGCATGAAAGTCCGTGGAGGCCTAACTCGTCGACGTCGCTGCCACAAGTACATCGATGTGGTTGACAAATCGATGCTCCCAATCGTATTCCTACAGCTATACGTAAACTTTCGTTATCTAGTAATGTACCAAGGTTACTTGATGGTAAAGCATGTAGCCAGTAACTGGATTCCTTTGTCGAAACACCTAGAAAACAGGCGCGGTCTCTGTCACAGTGAAAATTGTTCAGTAAGCATTTCTGCATTCTGAACCAACGGGATATCCCACCGTTTTTGTGAGTTAGGTTCCAGTGGAATATCCTCGCCGGGACAGAGACGTAATCATGCTTCTCTTGCCTCGTTAGCAAAGGTCAAGTCCAAATCATTCTTAAGAATTTTACGTGACAAATCATGAACACTGTGTACGGAGGCAAGGAAAGCCGGCAGCGCAATATTTGAAACCTCTCTTATACCGATACCTCCAATGGTATTATAGATCATGGTATAGATATAATTGTAACTTTCGTTTGGACACTAAGACAGCGATGGGCTCATCACCTGTCACGATGTTCACAAATAAGTTTCTATGAATAATGGGTCGAAAGGACTTAATTGTCTAGACCTCTGTCTACTTCACTTCTGAGGAAACTGCGTGTAGAAAAAAAATACATTACATTACAATTTATTAAATATCTCGTTAGTAACCTGAAACAGCGGTAGAGTATAATAAAGCTATGCAGATCGGTCGGTCCACTGGGCAAATATTGAACAAGGCTCCCTTACAACACAAAATCAAACCTTTTATTTAAGTCCGTGCACACAGAGGGCACATTGTTTGCGAGGGCTAAGGGCCGAGGGAGATAGTTCAACAACCCTTTGGCTGACCAGAGAATAAGCATCCTACGCCGATTAGAAAATTATATTACGCTTTGCATTAGGTTCGTAAATTCTTTATGAAACTTTGTAAATTTTGTTTAATAAATTTAAATAATATGCACATTAATTTAATCGTTTTAATTACACTACAAAATTATCAGACAACTGATTCACAATTTTCGAGTTAATAATTCAAGTTCGATACCTTTCTCGAAACAAAAGATTTCCTATCATCTGTAATAGCACGTAAGGTAATACTTATTTCAACTTTTTTTGTATAAATCTTTAGGGTTCATTTCGAATTACTAATAATTACTCATCTCCACGCACAATCCCTGACGGGGTAGCCAGAGAGAAGTGATCGCCAAGTGACACGATCTTTACATACCTCTTTTGCTTCTTTCAGATTCATCATCTTCTTCATACATGCACGCCTAGGTATCCGAGTACTTTTGACCCTCCCCTTGACGCACAATTGGCTCACCTGGTCTTCGGAAGTTAGTCTCGACCTAACTCGACACCTTTTAATATTAACTTTCGCTCTATATATTTTCTTCTCCATTCGATGTTCACTCATCGCTCAACTTGCCCAAACCATCGAAGCATGCCTTTATCAATTTTTGTGACATTAGTCATCTCTCAAACCTGCCATATTGCGAATATCTTTGTTTTGTCTTCGATCAGCCAAGATGGCGCCGCATATTATACGAAGAGAGGGATCTCAACTGCATACAACTTGCTTTTATGCTTCTTCTGGCATACGCAGGTTTCGCTGCCATATAACAAAGTCGGTACCTGCACTGCTTTATGTATTGCTAGGCGAGCACTTTTCTGCATGCCTTGCCTTTTGACTAACGCAGTCAGGGCACCGTTGACTGGGTATCGAACTCGGGTCTCTTGACTTAAAATCTGATCACGGAACATAAATAAATAAAAAATAACAAAAGATGATAAATTCGTATTTTCTATAATGTGAATACACAAAACAATAGTTTCCTTGCTGCCTTAAGAGATCTGAAGACGTACGGGAAAATTTACAGATTGTGGCTTCTTAAAATTTCCCTCTTAAGTTAACAGCTAGTTTGACATCCTAAACCGTTTAAAATAATGTTTGTAAAACATTTTTACTGTATAGGGGTGTAGACCTCCTTCGGTGCCAATGTTGCCAGAGGATATATTATGAATTTTTAATGTATATATGTATGTATATGCATGGCACAGCCTGCAGCCTAAGCGAAGTGATAGTTTTCAACATACTAGGTAGAGAGTTAGATTCGTTAGAGTAATCTTTATTACATCTTTGTGTATTTACCGAAGAAATTTACGCTTCCGACAGAAGACTTAAGAAGAAAATAAATTTTCTGTCGGTAATTCTTCAATATTAATTATATTAATTTGATATTAATTTTAGTAATTTATACCCACATTATGTTAAGTAAAATGAGAAATATAATTAAAAATACGTAATATTAATATGGTTTAGGGCAACCTGCAACGTAAATAATTTAAACCGTAATGGAATTGCAATAAATATTTAGAGGCTAAAATCGGGTATAACAAAAGGGCAGTATAAGCCGGGTAAGCAGTAGCATTTAGCCGCCAGATTGCAATAAACACAACGGAGTGGACGCGTAGCCCGCTGCTACGCCGGACACAACAGCCTAGCACAAAAAATACGTGGAGTCACGATAAATACTAAACTTATTTTTAATTAATTATTTCTTATGCTTCTTGTCTTCTGCTATTTCTAAATTACTGTCTGAATACATACATAAGTAATATAAGTACGAGTATGAATTCCATTATGCTCCAGTAAGAGTAGTGAAATATTTTATGACCTAAAATTCCTATCTGACAGACCAATTAAAATATTTAGGCGTACGTGTAGCGAAATGTATCTCGCTTTAAAGTCCGCACGGAACTTTTTAAACTTCCACAAGCATGTGAGGGTGCGGCTAAAACAAAAGTTACTGGCGAGTTTAGAATTGTTGCGACGAAAAAAGAAACTTTAATTTTCTACATTTTAAAACAAAAGTCGGTCTTGCTCTCGAGGGGTAATGGCGTCAGCGAGTTAGAAACCCTTTAGAGAGTCATCCTTACGAGTAGGTGTTGGTAATTACTGAAGATGATATAATGATAATTGTATGTGTTGAAACCTGTCACATTGTCCCGAATATATCTTCAGTGGAAGGTGGGTCGAAGGGACTTAATTGTCTACACTAGATCTCTGTCTACGCTTGTAATGGGAATTGCGTGAAGATATTTATTTTATATTTTATAAGTTTTGACTAAATTTCAGTACCTAAAGATATGTTATGTATAATTAATGAAAGCGATATCTTCACATAGCTGCGAAGACAATTGTACTAGAGAAATAAATAAATTAAAAAATTTTATACACAGATGTATTACAGAGAGCTTAATTTTATCAGAAAATTCGTTTTAACATTATAAACCTTATTTGAAAAGAGACAGGATATTATTTTCAGGGCGTATTTTAAAATTACCCGTGCACATACCTAAAGTGTTACGTTTGCAAAATGCTTTGCGTGGTTTCTTAGGCGAGAATCCGTGCAGACAAAAAGTGCCTCGTCGGTGCTACAAACGAAAAGGGTCACCGGACTCGCCCTCGATGCTCGTTAACAAAGACAGCAGCCGTCAAAGTTTTAAGCGTTTACTAATTATGCACTTCACTTATTCACAGTTCGTTTTAGGAAATGTTTTTTAGGATAAGTATAGTACAAACCAAGTATATGGAATAATGCTGTGAAATAAATTTACGTAATCTGCAAAAAAAAAAGTTCTTTACAGACGTTCATTATCATGATCTTGATTGTTTCAGCGCTAAATCAAATCAAATCAAATCAAATCAAATCAAATCAAATCAAATCAAATCAAATCAAATCAAATCAAATCAAATCAAATCAAATCAAATCAAATCAAATCAAATCAAATCAAATCAAATCAAATCAAATCAAATCAAATCAAATCAAATCAAATCAAATCAAATCAAATCAAATCAAATCAAATCAAATCAAATCAAATCAAATCAAATCAAATCAAATCAAATCAAATCAAATCAAATCAAATCAAATCAAATCAAATCAAATCAAATCAAATCAAATCAAATCAAATCAAATCAAATCAAATCAAATCAAATCAAATCAAATCAAATCAAATCAAATCAAATCAAATCAAATCAAATCAAATCAAATCAAATCAAATCAAATCAAATCAAATCAAATCAAATCAAATCAAATCAAATCAAATCAAATCAAATCAAATCAAATCAAATCAAATCAAATCAAATCAAATCAAATCAAATCAAATCAAATCAAATCAAATCAAATCAAATCAAATCAAATCAAATCAAATCAAATCAAATCAAATCAAATCAAATCAAATCAAATCAAATCAAATCAAATCAAATCAAATCAAATCAAATCAAATCAAATCAAATCAAATCAAATCAAATCAAATCAAATCAAATCAAATCAAATCAAATCAAATCAAATCAAATCAAATCAAATCAAATCAAATCAAATCAAATCAAATCAAATCAAATCAAATCAAATCAAATCAAATCAAATCAAATCAAATCAAATCAAATCAAATCAAATCAAATCAAATCAAATCAAATCAAATCAAATCAAATCAAATCAAATCAAATCAAATCAAATCAAATCAAATCAAATCAAATCAAATCAAATCAAATCAAATCAAATCAAATCAAATCAAATCAAATCAAATCAAATCAAATCAAATCAAGATTAACTTGAAAATGAAACCATCCTTAGGCACCGTATCGTGTGTTGGTGTTGCAAATATTAATTGGCATCGGTAATTATTTATACCAGTACAAACTTACTAAGTGAGCTTCTTTTTGCAAAGTGCTGTAAATGAAATGAGGCCTAAATCATAAAATTAGGATAGCTGAGGTTGGAGGTTAAATGCCCAAGAAATTTTATAAGAATTAAGACAGCGACAAGCACGCCACCTGTCGCGTTGTCCCGAAAATATTTTCGGTGGAAGATGAGTCGAAGGGACTTAATCGTCTACACTAGATCTCTGTCTACGCTTGTAATGGGAATTGCGTGAAGATATTTATTTTATATTTTATAAGTTTTGACTAAATTTCAGTACCTAAAGATATGTTATGTATAATTAATGAAAGCGATATCTTCACATAGCTGCGAAGACAATTGTACTAGAGAAATAAATAAATTAAAAAAAAATTTTATACACAGATGTATTACAGAGAGCTTAATTTTATCAGAAAATTCGTTTTAACATTATAAACCTTATTTGAAAAGAGACAGGATATTATTTTCAGGGCGTATTTTAAAATTACCCGTGCACATACCTAAAGTGTTACGTTTGCAAAATGCTTTGCGTGGTTTCTTAGGCGAGGAATCCGTGCAGACAAAAAGTGCCTCGTCGGTGCTACAAACGAAAGGGTCACCGGACTTGCCCTCGATGCTCGTTAACAAAGACAGCAGCCGTCAAAGTTTTAAGCGTTTACTAATTATGCACTTCACTTATTCACAGTTCGTTTTTAGGAAATGTTTTTTTTAGGATAAGTATAGTACAAACCAAGTATATGGAATAATGCTGTGAAATAAATTTACGTAATCTGCAAAAAAAAGTTCTTTACAGACGTTCATTATCATGATCTTGATTGTTTCAGCGCTAAATCAAATCAAATCAAGAGTCAACTGATTAAAGCGTCCCTTGCAGACCGGTACAGAGATGCATCATATTTACATTAATAAGCAGGCGTTATTATACCTAGTAAATACATAAATAAATACCTTCACGTAATTTAAAGATTTTTATTTTTATTTATTTTATATTATTTATTCACGTTATTCCCAATACAGGGGTAGACAGAGATCTAGTCTAGACAACGAAGTCCCTTTGACCCACCTTTGACCCCTTTGACCCATATTTTCGGTACATCGTGACAGGTGGTGAGTCCGTCGCCGTCTTTATGTCCAGGCCAACGATATAATTTTTGACATAAGTTTTGAAAACCCGTTGGTAAGAGCCTACCAACCTAGTGATCGAATTCGGGTCTCTTGACTAGACCACCACCGAATTCCGACCACCGAACCACTCGGCTATAGTGACCTTTATACCTAGTAGACCAGTTATAAAGACCCCTGCTGATTATTCATTTTACAGGAATTACTTTTTGTTTGAATTGATGAACTTACAGGCTTATCGACTTAGACATACGGCATCTGCAAGGCTTACACGTTCGTTGTCAGTTTAGTAATTAAAATTATTTAAACTCCATTGACGAAAGTTTGAGAAGTTCGTGCGCCGTATAAATCTATGTATAATTCTCTAACGCTTAGTTGCCTAATGAAAATGAGCCCTTTCTTCTACCCTACGGAACCCTGTACGGTCAAGCGTCCCTCGGACATCTGCCTGAGGAGCCTTAATGTCGGCCCCGTGTGTTTCAAATGGAAATCGCACTTGCAATTTATCTGAAAGGGTTACGTAAAATTACTCCCCTCTCCTAATGTGTGTTTTATAACTAATTCCGCGAAAATATAGCTACTCTCTACATACATTTTTTGTTACAGTTAAAGGTCTAGAGTTTCCTTTTACAGCCGTTTCGGCTTTTTTAGATTGTTATTTAAAAAAAAACGATGTTTAATATTCATAACAGCCTTTCATTATTTTATTTGCCATGATCGCCACTCTCGGCAAGCGAATTGGCTATCGCAGTACCGTTTAGTTAGACGCTGTTGCCCGTCACCGATCTGCTCAATTTTAGTCTGGCATTTTGGTTATATATTAATCCCGTGATGTTGAATTTCATAGAGTTTTCCCTTAGACGCCTCTTATGACAAGCACGGAAATACCGGCTTGGTATATCTTCCCAGGCCAATCTTACGCCGTAACTTCACAGCGCATGATTATTAAACTACAAGAGTTTATTAAACTACTAGAAGTAGTTGTCACATGTTCCTCTCATTCGTTTCAGTTTTTATCTTATTCATTCATTCATGTTTTAGTGACTAGTATCTTCGGCAGGCACTCAGTTACGTGATCATCAAGTTGTTTCTTTTGACAACGGGATGAGATTATAAATTTATTAAATATATGCTCCTTTCATTTAATTGCTGTGCGCAATAGGATTCATAACGATCTGTCTATTTTTTATAAAATTCTGGTTGATGGTAAAAAATAAAATAAAAGACTAAATGTTCATTACTATTTTAAAGATTTTATTGGCTTATATACTTTAAATTCATTAAAAATTTACACAATATAAAATTTATTTATTACCTACATGTACACCAACAAGGCATTCTTAGATTAAATAACCCTTAGATTAAATATTAAAATATATTTATACCTTCCATTTACAGACGGACGCAACATAATACATATACCCACTAATCTGTTAACAGTATTCGTATTGAAATAGCCGAGACGTAAGACGGAATTTAAATTTTGTAATCACATCTTTTTAGTCGTAGCAAAGTGTTAAAGTGCAGAAGCAAGCATATGCAAACTACATTATTCGACCATATCTCGAGATTTATAAATAGCATTAGTGGTCCGAATTGCTGTGTGATATCAGTATAGGAACATTTACTAACCCCTTTTCTTCTCATGGGTTTCGTAAGAGGCGATAGTGTTGTAAGGTTAGTTAATTACCTTAAAAATTGAAACGGCTGGCAACAGGTGGCGGAATATCTCGAAATATACGAGTGCTATAAGAATTAAAACATAGCACTGATGCGAGATGTCAGGACTGTGATCCGCTCAAAAAGCATAGCGATTAGGTTAAATCCTCCTTACGTTGGACGTCTTACTCCTGCAGTGGACTTTGACAGGCAGTTTAGCAAGTAAGCGCAAAGCTTCAAGCCCGTCGTACTTAATGCTGCAAACTGCGAATAACAAATCTATAGCTAAAGTATATTCTAAAATTAAATGCAAAGCAGTTCTAAAATCGCCCAATATATGTTTTAAACAAAGTTAAATTGAACTAAAATCTAATTAGTCTCGAGTTTTAGGAATCTAATGAGGAATTCCAATTAGTTATTTGGTGTTTCCTTTAGCGAATTCCGAGTGAAAACAATAATTGTTATCGGCGGCCACCCAAGCGGAGGAGCTTTGATTCGGTCGGGAATTATTTCGTAACGCGCCTCTGACCGCTCCCTGCCCTTTTTACGGGCTTACTTCTGCACTGAGACGCCTTCTATTTTCAAATTTATTATTATCAACATTTAATGTATTTTTTAATCTTCACTCATTCTCATCTAACACACGAAAGGTCTTTATTTGTGCTACGGATTTGAGAACTGTCGCTAGAAATTAGAAATTTTCTACGTAATTAAAATTATATTCTAGGTTATTTACGACATTATCATAAATTGGTCTAACAAACAGACTAGGTTTTGTAAGTTTGCTGTTTTAAAAAGAAAGTTGGCAGGTTAACTAAAATACCGAAACATAGATATAATTTATAATATATGGGACCCGGGGTAAATGTATTACCGGGGTAGATTTAAGATTATTTTACTAATAGGAATAAGATATTCCTATTAGTAAAATAATCTTACAGAATCTCAAGTTATTATCTCACGAGTATTGCATCGATTAGTTGTTTGAAACTTATGGCCCAGTGAAATTATGGTCGAAAGAATCAACATTGTTTAGCCCTCTGCCTAACTCAGTATTGGAAATGCGTAAGAATAAGATAAAAATAAAAAAGCTATATTCACCGTACGTCTTTTCTTTACTTTGTTCACTATTAATATAAATATAATAAATAAATAAATATCTTCACGCAATTCCCAATACAGGGATAGACAGAGGTCTAGTCTTGACAATTAAGTCCCTTTGACCCACCTTCCACCGAAGATATTTTCGGAACAACGTGACAGGTGGAGAGCCAGTCGCCGCCTTTATGTCCAAGCCAACGATGTAATTCGTACATAAGTTTTTGAAAAACCCATTGGTACGAGCTTGCCACCTGGGGATCGAACTCGGGTCTCGCGACTCGAAATTCCGACCACCCAGACACTCGGCTATCGTGACTTTAAATAATTATTAATATGTAAAATGTGAAAGGGTTGGCCTTGTCATTAAATATTTTTATATATCATAAAAATAATAATGTTAAGTATGCTTAGTACCACAGTTTAATAGGGTCTCGTCTCGACCTAACAGACCGCCCTGAAGACGGAAAAGATATCTTTTTGAAGTGTAACCACTTCCTACGCCATAAAGAAAGTTTACTAGTCGTACAGATATAGAAATAGAAAGTGTCTAAAATAAATAGCAGTTCTTAAAATTTGCTTACATAGTAAATAATTATTTTTTACTGAAACAATGTTACATAATGTATTTTTATAAGTATACTAATTTAAGTAAATAAAAATGCAACATCTGTATGTTTGTGGCCGCAAATCAAAAATCAAAATAGTAGGCAATGACTTGACTTGAAATTTCACGGTCCGTTGCATTTTTACCCAAGAGTTTGTAAACACTTTGTATCCCGAAAATCACTAGGGAACAGAAAGTTTAAAAAATATCAAGATATGTAATTTGTTTTACAACGATTCGAAGAAATTGCCATTGGTTCGAATCATTTGTTTTATTTGATCTTCATGTCCAGACCCTTTCTTACCCAATCGTGATCAATTCGTTGACATTTTCTATATAACTGGATATGAATGGCAATCATTCAGCACGCATCGTAGTTCTGCTGCGGATCTCTTCACTCCGGATCCTATCACGCAGAGAAGCAGTAAGCATTATATTTTTCATAGAAGGTTGCTCAGCCTGCCTTTTTTCCTCATTCGGTAAACAGTGTAAGACCATATCATGGTTCCGAAGATTCTCACTGGCAACACGCACTGGGTATAAACTTTGGTATTAATATTTTAAATATATAATAATAAAAGAAGACGATAATTTCCCGAATGCTGTCCAACCGATTTGGATTTATCGATTGGTGGGCCGAATTTAGACTTAGCTAATTTAACAATTTGTAGCCAGACAATTTGTTTGTTTCAAAACTTATGTCTACTTAAAATAAATATTCACAAAAATACATCAGATGCTGACCACATTACCGTCCTCTGTTGTCGTCAGATTGAAAATCTTTGTACCAGACATCTCACATAATTGACGCTTCCCGTCACCAATATGAGTTTATTTGGTGTCGTATTTCTCAAGGCGGCGGCGGTAACCACATAACATTACTTATTCGCCTTTTTTGACACCCATGAGGGTTGTAAACTCTTATTCCTAAACAGCAAATCCTAATAACATGTTTAATCCATGTAGTAGTGATATTCAAAATATTAATTTCCGCGCCGGCGGTGCGTACACGGGCGTTTCGTGCTCAACGTTAGATAGGGTAGTGTGTATGCTCATTAAACCACATTCACGGCCCACTGAGCCCAGCACAGTTACATTTCACCGATTTGTTTATATTCGGACACGTTGTTTATCGAAATAACTAACGAGGTTTTTAACGATTAAATTACATTTGATCTGTTAAAGGCGAACACTTAAACTTTATTATGTTTCACTCTTTTCGAACCTTAATGTTGGTTTCAAACGTTTATGACGTCATTTGGATGACTTATAGGTGTGGTGAATATATGTTATCGTTTAAATAACTGTTTACGGAAGTATTTGCTGTGTGGTTACGGTTTAAGAATATACCATTCCCTTTCTTCCTGTGAGCCGACTGAGGGAAAGCTTTAAAAATACATTGGCTACCGGCAAGCCTGATAACCATCTCGAAAAATACTAGACCAAAATTGAACAGGCCGGGGACGGGGAGCAACGTCTAAGGTGTTGTGTACTGGGATCGCCAACCCGCTTGCCAAGCGCGGCGATTAAGATAAAATCTTCCTTATGGGAAAATCCTGTCCTACTATGTCCTCAAGTGTATTGAATGTAATTTAATCCATGAACTTCCTTAATGATGCACTACATTATTTTTTACGGCCTGTTAATTTCTTTATCCTCGGCAATATAGTACGTTTCATTTGTTTTCATGAATTTCTCATTTTATAAAACATTTCATAATTTATTTTAAACTGTGCTGTTACTTACTAATTCATTCGCGTGGTTACTTACATTTTTAAAACTTCTTTAAAAATATGCATCTATCTATTTAAAATATATCAATAAAATAATAATATTTTTTTTCTATTTACGTGGAGCAGAGTTATTATAATGTAAAATTGCACAGAAAATCTTATGATTTGTTACAATTACGCTTATAACGTAGTGGAGTATAAAATGAAAACTGTACTACATGAATCATGTATACCACATATCATACATAAAGTCGCGATAGCTGAGTTGTTGCGTGATCGGATTTCGAGACAGGAGACCCGATTTCGATCCCGAGGTAGCCGGCTCGTACCGAAGGGTTTTTTCAAAAAATTATGTACGATTATATCGTTGGCTTCAACATAAAGACGACGACAGAATCACCACCTGTCACGTTGTCGCAAAAAATGTCTTCGGTGGAAGGAGTGTCGAAGGGACTTAATTGTCTAGACTAGACCTCTGTGTACCCCTGTATTGCGAATGGCGTAAAGATATTTTTATATATGTTTACTACATGTATTCGTTCATGTAGTCGTAATCATTGAATAAAAACACCAAAATTTTCATAAAATTTTGTCCTTCTTTTTTTCCACTTTGGGTACATCATAAGATATTTTCACTTATTTAAAAAATTGTATATTTCAATTCAACCTGTATATTCATATATCTCTTGATCCTAGACTATTTTTATTAAAATAATTATTTGTCTACATTACGAAGTTTGTTTCTCTTTTCTACCTTTGAAATTCATTTCTCTTATTTCTGTTTGATTTTGATATGATTTGATTTTAAACAGTTGACGGCCAGATAGCCTAGTTTTTAGTGTTTGTAGTTAGGTAGATAGAGCGTGCTGCACTACGAGTCCGGGTCCCGCTTAAGCGGCCTTACAGCAACGTAACAAGTTTTATTTATTTATTTATTTACCCTTTTTTGAGACACCTTAAAGTATGGGCTACAATAGGCGGACTTAATGCCTGATGGCATTATCTACCAGTCAACCCTTGTAATGGCGAAAAGTAGATGGCAGGTGCAACCCAAAGAATAAATAAATACAGTATATGTGTTACAATACATATGTTAATTTTATATTCCTTAAAAGTGCATGGCACTTACGGGCTATCAGGCATTCAATTCTTTTCTCCCTTGTTAACAACGCATCTGTAAACGTAAAGTCACGATAGCCGAGTTGTTGGGTGGTCGGAATTTCGAGTCGAGAGACCCGAGTTCGATCCCCAGGTGGCAGTACCAATGAGTTTTTCAAAAACTTATGTACGTATTTCATCGTTGGCTTGGACATAAAGGCGCCGACGGGCTCACCATCTGTCACGTTGTCCCGAAAATATCTTCGGTGGAAGGTGGGTCAAAGGGACTTAATTGTCTAGACTTGACCTCTGTCTACCCCTGTATTGGGAATTGCGTGAAGATATTTATTTATATATTTATTTGTAAACGTATTCTTATGATAATGTATACAGTGGTTTCAAAAGCTGAAGTGTCTGAAACAATAAACAATTAATCTTTTATTTCCCATACCAGAGCAGGCAGAGGCCTAATATTTGTAAATGTTTAATCACATAGAACTGGGGTCAGTACCCAACTATTAGATATCTGTGTCTCCAAAAATTTGTGAAACAGCTGTTGTCTTCCAGAAAACCACCGTTTTAACGGTAGATAAGAGTCAGTGTATTCGCGGTCTATGGGGCATTTTATCTTAGTCCTCTGGGAGTAGTCACGATAAACCACAATATAACTCAGTGGTTAGGTGATAGGAATTCAAGCCAAGTGACCCGTGTTAGATTCAGTTGGTAGGCTGTAGGGTTTTTTTCCAAAAAATATGCACGATTTATATCGTTGGCTTGATAGTTAATTGACTCAGGCGTTACTTTGCGGAAATTCATTGTAAAGTTGTTATTGAAAAAACTACTACTTTAAATAAAATTATAGTATTTAATAAAATTAAATACTTTTCATGCGGAGGGTTGCGAAGTAATTTTTTCAATAACATCGTTGGCTTGCACATAAAGATGGCGACAGTCTCACCATCACCTGTCACGTTTCCCAGAAAATGTCTTCGATAAAAGGTGGATCGAAAGGACTTAATTGTCTAGACCTTTGTCTACCCTGGTATTTTGTACGGCGTGAAGACATTTTTTTAAACAATTAAGTCCTTTCGATCATTCCTCTTTCGAAATGATTTGTAAGTGCTATATGGCTTTCACCCTAATCCGATATAAACCTACTTTTGATTTCTGTTCAGAAATCAAACTTTTTCCATTACGACATTTACTAAAGAGAACAAACGAAAGACATATAAATTCCTATATCATAGAATATAGCCAATTGAGCAACCATTAGCATTGGTTCATAACCATAATATCTTACGCACCTCAACTATTCACACGAAATTCCACTGTAAAGTATCAGTGATACGATCCAAATTACTTTTTAATACACTTGGCTTATGAAAGTAGTTATTACCGGAGCGAAACTTTCGGAATTTGCATAAGACGTTGTCAGGAGATACTCAGAAGGGTTAAAATCTCGAGGGCTTTCGCTGTTGATCCGGGAGGCTTATCCTGATAATTATTTCAATTGTTTATGCCTGTCGACGGTGCATTGAGATAGAGAATTATAGTTTGTTAGAGCGTTGTCTTCATTAACGAAGGAGCCATCCGCTTGACAGCGAGTGATGTATGAATTGGGGCAGTTCTAAGGTACCGATTGAGATGGATCTCTTGGGCAAAATTATTGTAATTTATCTATTACATCGCAAGGAAGTTTGTGAAATATTTCAATGATATTTTATGTAGCCATTTGTAACTCCATCCAAGAGGCTTTTTATTGGCGTATCTAATGATTCGTGGTTCTGACGTAATAGTAACCATTATACAGCCTATTCGGCTGTTCGATTAGCACTTCCAACTAACCCTAAAAACCTAAAAAATGTTGCTAACCCTAAAAAGTAGGGGTTTTCTTAATGGCAGGATTATCCAGCTGATAAATGCCGTAGTTCATTTATAGATTGCTGATTCCATCAATCCCGAGAAACCAAGACAAGCATGGGCTTATTCCAATTAGAATCAGGAAAGCCCACGTTAGATATTTACGAGGAACGCTCGTATCAAGGATGTTTGGATTATTTCGGCTACACATTGTTCCAAATGATTTTTAATGAAATCTGGTGTGAAGAGACTAAAGGTGTCTGGAAACGGAGGAATGAAGGAATGATATACTCAAGAATGAATGAATGTTTTGTTAAATTCAATATTTTAGACATAAATTATTTTAGGTATATCTAAAATATTTATATACACGTATTTTATTCGAGCTCTGTCAAATGTATTCATACCGATTGTTCATTACAATTACGTACCATGTTTCGCAGCATGCGTAGGTTATATATTCGCATAATAATAAACTGTTATACCCCTTGTTTCATTAGAGAGCGCGTCGATTCTTCAAACATTAAATATGACGATGGCATCTAATAATGTCTCATTATTGTTAAGAATTATTAAAATTAAGACATCCCCATACGGAGGCTTCAACTTTCACTTTGATAAAGCAGATTAATTAAGAACATTTCCGATGTTTCATTTTACACAGCCCGTGCTTATACAAACAAACAAAACACACAAAGTGGTACTAATAAATAGGCCTTAAGTAACATTATGATGAGTTAGAATTTCTGTTATTTTTGTTATATTCTTCTTATCATAAATAGTTAAAGATTATTTTAGTTAAGTATTTTATTTCAAGAAAAATAATTCACTAACAATAACGACAGTATATTAATAAATGCGCTAAATTTAATGACCTGATAACGTACTTGGTAGTGACCATGCCTTCGAAGCCTACAATTGTGGGATCAAACCTCACCATGGGTACTAAAAATAACACCTCTGTATTGCACGTACTTTACGTAACTAACCATATAACCAATAACTAACGGATATGGTTAGTTTTCAGCTGACTCGATTTTTTGGTTTGACAATAACAAGGGTTACCATAGCAATAAAATTGAATTTAATTATAGTGATCTTTAGAGATAGCAAAGAAAATAGAATATTTGTAATATTACTTGTCTGTCAACAATACCGATTACCACGAAAATTTTACAATATTATTTTTATATTATATTTACTATACTTGAGCAATATTTTTTTTTATAACTTCACTCAGTTTCCTATATTGGGGTAGGCAGAGAGGAGAGACCCACTTTCCACCGAAGCCCATCGGACAACGTGACAGGTGGTGAACCTATTGTCGATTCGATTTAAAATAATTAAAATCTTCATCTATGGTAACTTAATAATAATATAGCTCTACATAAATTCTTAAGATAGGCAAGCTTTAAAATTAGTATCTATTGGAATCCAACCCGTAAGGAGTTCTCCCCGAAATCTCCTTCACATGACTCCCCTCACGGTCTCGCTTCCGAGCCTTCAAGAACGGTTTAATTAACTTAATAAATACACATACACTTCGTTTCATTAAGCGCATACGTCGAATGTTATGAGCATCTACACACAATGAGCCGGAAGGATCGTTCTGCAAATTTACATATGGTGAAACAAACAAAAGGCGTACGGATTTATGGTTCTTTTGTCATACATAATACATTCGTATAAGTGTTCTGTTTTTTGAATGTATCAAAAATAGAAGTCACCAGCATCAGATTCTTTGACTCAGAAAAACAATGTCTAACTTTTTTTTGTGTAACTTAAACGTACTACGTAACTTTTGTTTCGTGTAAGATAAGATGGCTCGGAATTAAGAGCGTTGCCACGGATCAGTAGAGGTCGCAGGGTCGAATCAGGCCAGTGTCAGTTGAAATTTTAAATACATTTTTTCTCTTTAATTTAATCTCATAAAAGTTCAGCAAACACATGCTTTAAAAATCAATTGCGTAATTTTTTTGGTTATTTAGTTTTGATATCAAATGAGCTGACATTTGCCTGATGATCGCCATTTGCAATATTTTTATTTACATGAATTACTTCAGATCACGTTTAATTGTAATTTACTTACTTCACGTTATCTAATAGTCCACTATAGAACAAAGGTCTTTCCTATAAGGAATTGCTGTTGTCACCACGCTCGACTAGCGGGTTCGTGATCGTAGTACCACGCACCATAGACGCTGCTGACCGTCACCAGTTTGCTTAATTTTAATCTGACTCAAAATTATTAAAATATTTATATCAATGTTGAACTTAAGGTGATTCCTATCTTTTTAGACGGTATATATTTTTATTTATTTATTTATTTAAGCTTCAATGCACAATGTAGTACATGTGGCGGACTACCAGCGACTTTCTTAAAAGGTTTATGCCACTAACAGCTGTAATGGTTCTTTCTTATTCTTTCTTTAGTGACAAATTCCAATTGATTTATTAATTTCCAAAACTACTTTGAACAAATATATAGAAATTAAAACTAATTTTAAGAGAACAATCTCCAACCGATCAAGTAGCTATGTATAATAGTAGCAACATAATAGTTTTGGAACTAAGGGGTAGGACTAGTTCTGTACAACTTTTTTCATAAAATATTACATTATTAAATAAATTAAAAGTCACTAAAATGGAATTCGCTTACATTAATTAATAATACTAAATATTCAAGAAGACAAAGGGTTTAAAGGTGACTCCTAGACTCCTTCTCTGCCTAGGAGTCGTCTGGGCAAGTATCACACGCTTACCTATTTCTATTGTCAAATAGCAGTGTAGCAAATGTTAACTACGTTCCGGATTGAAGAGTGAGAGATGAGAAAGTCAGTTTATTCATGGAGTATGAGGCCTTCAAGAGTGAAAACGCACCAGAAACGTTCTTCTTATAAATGATTAAAAGAAGAACGTTTCTGGTGTTAGCCAGGTGTTAGGTGCGGACTATTAGGAAATGTGACGTTAGTACGTAAGTATTTTTTCTAAACTTACACAAAATATACATCGTTAGCATGGACGTAAAGATGGCGACAGGCTCACCACCTGTCAGGTTGTCCCAAAAAATATCTTCTGTGGAAAGTGGGACGAAGGGACTTAATTGTCTAGACTTCTGTCTTCCCCTTATTTTTTTATTACTTATTGGTTCGTTTTTCACCCTTAAAAAATACACGTACTTCCTTACTCCCATAAAACGCACGCACTTACTCCCATAAAAAATACACGTACAAAAGCTACAACTTTCTAATAATAACGTATAAATGCTGTATTAATTCATTTTGTGTAATTAAGAACCATTCAAGTTGTATCCTGAGCTTGAATACATCTGTTATTAAAAAAACCCTCGCTTAAAGTGTCCGCTGTCACTTACTATAAAACAAATATGGAATCCGAGCCGAATATAAAGCTTTTGCAGTGTAGACTGCTTGGCACCGATTTTTTGCTTGAACATCAGCCCTTAGATAAACAGCGGTGGACCGTCCACCGCTGACATGTGGACGTGAGGTCTATAAATCCTTATACCGGAAATGGTCGCGCGCCAAGCCCTCAGTAATGACGCAGGGTGAAAGGTTTTTTATTTATACGTTAGGAGTTTTTGTTGTAAAATCGTATTAATAATGTGGACCACTCAAACTCTATTATTTGTCATCTTTGTCATCTATCGTTTCATTCATACTTCAAATATTGCTCTGTAATTGGCGATTTTCTCTAGATTCAAATTACACCTTATGATAAAAATTTGACATTTCGATCTTCGAAATTCGATATCTCGGGAGCATTTTATCGATTTTATAGTACTGAAGTTGAAAGAGTATCAGTTTACTTAAATATAAGAATTTTTCAAATAATTTAAATTTTTTCGAATAATTTCTTTTCAGAGGTTGTTCCTTTGGCTAAAATCAGCCAAGAGCCTCATCACATCATCGTTATTTAAGTTAAGCCATCTATATAAAGTCATTACCTACGTTTAAAAACGCCGACCATTATTCAAACGACCGCTAACAAAACCGGAATCATTAGGACAAACAAAACCCGAACGAGCGGGACTCCGGTCCGTTAAATAAAACGATTACAGCGCAAAATCTAACAGCACTTCAAACGGCATCCGGGCGAAATTACTCCGGGGCGCGGATAAACAGAATCATCATTGTAACACGTGTAATTTCGCGTTCCCGGTCATTACTTGCAAGCGGGAAACGGCCGGTGTACTGGCCCCCCGCCCGTTGAATAATTGAGCGGGCCGTGAGAGATGGACCCGCGAAAATATGAAATGATTCTGTCCGGAGATTTTGGGCCTGTTAGCTCGTACGTGATTCAGGCACCTGGATAAATGCGACCCGCTGCTCGTATTGTCGGATTTATTCACTGTGTTAACAGCGACGGGCAGATTATTTGTTTAGTTGTCGCGAGTGAGCACCGCTTCGTTATAACGAGTGATTTATTCGGGTTCTGAAGGATTTGTTTATATATGGTTGTGGTCAATAATTTATTTCGCTGCCTTTTTCCAGCTCTATAACTTACGTTTTAACTCATAGGTTGGAAACTTGTAGATATTACTTGGTTATCCAAAACTAGGAGAATCTTGGTAGCGGAAAAGAAATACATAATATCTTAATAAATAATATGGTGGCGATAGGCTCACCACCTGTCACATATTCCTTCCAAATAAGCTTCGGTAAAAAATGGGTCGACAAGGATTTCTTTACTATGCATGTATTGCATATAAAAATATGATGACAAACATGGATAAGTACACACAGTTTTTTGTGGCATCGCCAACTCTGAGGTTACGGGTTCGATTCCCGGACGGATCAACGTAGAAAAAAGTACGACCTGGTAGTTTCATGCAGCGAAGGAAATTAATTATGTGCTTCTATGTGGAAATAATATTCGTTAAGTATCAGAAGGAAATTTTCCTACCTAAATCTCATGGTAACAACTTACCGTCAAATAAGCCGAACCCCGTTGTTTTCATGAAAAAAAAAATAAAGAATAATATTCCTTTAATTATGTTCTCAAAATTATGATTGTACGACGTGGTTTCTATTCAATCACAGATCACCGTCAAACGTAACAAAAAAATAGTCAAAACAAATCGTAGCACACACCGGCGTGTGTCCAAAGCGGGAAAGGAACCCGACACCGCAACCGCGGCCCACCAACGCTCGCTTCCTCAACGAGAGCAGTTTTTGTAGCCGACCAATTTATAGTTCCGGCCACCCTGCACTGGACATGTGGATAAACTTCGTTGTTATATATTTAGAAAATGAATAGGGTGAAGAAAAACAACATCTATCTAAGCGTGTTTTCGTCATTTTCGTTTTTAAGGTATACTTATGACGTATATATATTTCTAATTGTTCATCTTAGGTTAACAGTCGTGGTATTCTACAAGTTTTCAAGTTCAAGTTTGTGAAGTCAGGCTCGCATCTACTAAAAGCCCACGGTTTTCTGATATCAGCGCACATTGGCGTCACGATAGCCGAGTGGTTGGATGGTTCGAATTTCGAAACAAGAGACCCGAGTTCGATCCCCAGTTGATAGGCTCGTACCAATGGGTTTTTAAATAACTTATGTAGGAATTACATCGTTGACTTGGACATAAAGACGGTGACAGACTCGCCACCTTCAACATCCGGATTGGTGCTCGTTCAAAGCCCTGTGACGGATCTGGACTCCGGCTCCGACGCCCACCATATTACCCCCTTATAAGGCTAGGGAGAACGGAAAGACCTAAAATTAAAACTCCTCTGCGTGCCCCGCATCGACTGTGTCAGATTTTCGGAGGATCAGAGTAGTCATTCCTCGCAAAGTGCTCAACTTTGTAAAATTGAGCACTTTGCGTAAATAAGTTCTTTTAGGCTTACTTGTCAGGCTCTTTGGCCCGACGCTGTAAAAATTAAGTTTAAAGTTTTTACAGCGAATACCACCAGTAACATTGTCTCGAAAATATCTTAGGTGGAAGGTAGGTCGAAGGGAATTAATTGTCTAGGAATTGAGTGAAGATATTTTTTCAAGTTCTTTTAGGTTCACCGTGGTCATCCATGGCCCACCACCACGACCAGTTATCAAGTAGATAATAACGGTTCATTACTTTTATAGGGATTTGGTTGCAAGCTTTTCTTTTACTTTTTTATTTATGTATAAATCTATAATTTCATTTCCAAGTCTGCTAGAAAGGAAAAATTGCACTCATTAAATCAGCCGATTACAAACAGGATAAAATTATTATACATAATGGTGTATTAAATACCGCTAAGTACGGTAATAGAAAAACTTATAAGTATGTAACAAACGCATTATAAATTGTAGTGTTACTTTAAAATATCAGTTTTGAAGTAATTTTGCTTACACATTATTATGTCTCTTTTATCGAAATCAAATATATTACGAACAAAATAAAAATCATCTGTATTCGTTGCCGCCAACTTTCAGAGCAAAAATTTTTAATTACGCCCTCCACGAAAGGCGGTAAAAATCGGAAGCTGTAATGAGAGCTTACACGCCCAGGTTCGTAGTAACAAGTGTTTTAGATAGATGGCGGTATTCTCAACCTAAAAGTTTTAATGAAATAATTTTACGCCAGTAGTTTTATGCCAACAATTTATTAAATTAAAACGTAATGATGTAAATGTAATGTAAATAAAGAATAAGGGATTATACCTATGTCGCTTATTTCTAATAAGTGAAAATCTTATTCAGAATGTATTAGTTTTTAGTATATAGTATTTAGTATTTTAAAACAAAAGGCAGGCCGAGACGAATTTAATATGTTTTTAAGACCTGAGAGTTTTTTTTTTAATTTTGAAATAGTTTTATTCCATATGGTTCATAATAATTATAAGTTGTGGCCTTTTTATGTTTTATTCAGCAGTGAACGCGCCAAAAACCGGCCATGCATAATTACCTCCCGGGACTATTGGAGGGTGACCCAAGAACTGTATCGGTAGCGGAGTCGCTAAATGACATGTTTATTTTTTATTTTAAATAATTTTTAATCGAATATTATAATTCTTATATATTTTCGATCATATATATTGATTCGAATATTATATAAAACGGAAGTACAAAAACGCTTAAATATTTATGTTTTCCAGGTTACCGGTATACACCAGTTAGAAAAAAATTGATACAAATTTTAAATTAATCTGGCTATCAACCTTTGAAAAAGATTAAGAAATTTTCGAAAGACTACCTGAACTATACTTACATACGTACATGATATTTAATAGTCGACTACATTATGCCTAAGCCCATCCACCTATGCCTCTTTCGTCAATGGGAAAAAAAATAAATCTTCACGCAATTCCCAATACACGGGTAGACAGAGGTCTAGTCAAGACATTTAAGTCCCTTCGACCCACCTTCCACCGAAGATATTTTAGGGACAATGTGACAGGTAGTGAGCCCATCGCCATCTTTATGTCCAAGCCAACGATGTAATTGTACATAAGTTTTTGAAAAAACCCATTGGCCAGCCACCTCGGGATCGAACTCGGGTCTCCTGACTTGAAATCCGATCACCTAACTACTCAGCTATCGTGACTTTATTTTGATAAAAATACAAAGCGGTTTGGCGATTGCAATACCAGCCACTTTGCACGTTAGACGCTGCTGCCCGTCATCAGTTAGCTTAATTTTAATCTAGCGCCGACTCACAATATTATTTATAATAACGGACTTAGGTTGGATTTCATTTCTATTTATTTGTTCACAGTTTATGTTTCAAAGAAATATTACCATTAAAAATATTTATATGGGTTACTTTATTGTTTTAAATATAAAATAATACAAAACGACTGTCACCGGACGCTAACATCTGGTCACTACCCATTTGTATTTTCAATGTATTTTTAGCCTGTCTCCTTGGGACGATAAAAGATTGTATGTAATCCCATTTAGTTAATCCTATTAATTTTGACTTTTTTATTACTTCTCTGTGCTTCTAATTAGTGATGTTAAATATTTTGTTATAATAATATAGGCCGACATCGGTTTAATCGGCTCTATCACATAAAATAACATTTTAAATTAAATGTTTGAATAAAGAAAATTATATACACATAGCCTTGGTGGGGTAGCCATAGGGAACACACCGTCAAATGTCGCGATCCTTACATACCTCTTTCGCTTCTTTCGCCGTTCAGTACCCTTTACCTCTCTCTCAACCTCTTCGAGTAAAGTCTTCTGAAGATCGGTTTACCTCGACCCCTTTCTAAATTTAACTTTCGCGCTATATATTTTCCTTACCATTCGGCCGGCACTCATTCGCTCAACATGCAAAAACCATCAAAGCACGCCCTTATCCATTTTAGTGATAAGATTATCTTTGCAGTCTGATTTTTTTTTTAATTTAATATTAAAAAAATTATAAAATATTATAACTATATACCACTCCATGATTTTCACTGACCGTTATCGGACTCTTTTGTATGCATTTATCGGTGAATTACCACGCCGGGCTGCAACTAAAGTACATTTATGTATGTACGTATATCAACGCTACTTTACATTTGTTGTTTATTCGCCGATATGCATTTATATTTATGTTTAAATTGGTGACAATAACTGAATAAAAAGTAGCACATATTAAATTATACACATGCAGAGATTTAGGGATTTTTTTTCAGATAGAGGAAGGTGGTAAGCTCGTTCTCTGCGTAACAGTCGTCTTAATAGGTGCCATATTATTTACCTTTTCTTCCCCTAAAAAGAGGCGTGTAAGAACAGCTGAGTTCCAGTTTTAAAGGTATTGAGAGCTAATGTAAACCCGGTCTATGAGATATTTTTTGCAGTTGACAATGCATCTATAACCTTCTTTGTAGTGGTTTGTAGATTCAAGGGCAACAGTAGCACTTAAGAAGAGTAAGTGTAAGTTAGTTTAAAAATTGTCTGCTGATTTGGGCAAGTATTAGCAACCACGTTTGTCCAAATACACAGTGTTTAAATAAATAATACATACCTACATTAATCCAAAAATAAGTAGCTGAAGCACTTGTATTTTGGAATTGGAAGCACCGCACACAGCCGGACACGAAACAATGCAGATAAAGTTCATTTCTACATTGGCCCGCCCGGAATCGAACGCGGTACCTTTTAGCTGGCACCACCATGAAAGCAGTCCATGAAGGCCGTCATTGGTGTGCAAAGATTCATTACTTGTAGCTGATTTAGATACAGATTACTTTGCGATAATATTAAGTCACTATAGTCGAATGGTTCGTTGATCGGAATTCGGGTGGAGGGAGCCGAGTTCGCTTCTCAGGTGTACGATTTATATCGTTGGCTTAAACATAAAAACGGCGACGGTTTCCTGCCACGTTGTCCTAAAAATATCTTCGGTGGATGGTGGGTCGAAATCACTTAATTGTCTAGACCTCTGTCTACTCCTGTATTGCGTATGGAGTGAAAATTTTTTGTGATAATATTTATATGAGGCCAATGGTCAGTGCACTCGAGACGTCAGTGTTCGTATCCACGCACATATCAATTTCATGACGCCCGTTAGGTTGTAAGGTATCTATCTGGTACTAGAAAAAGCAGTAGACACTTGCTTAAATTTATTTTAAAATATCCTTACGCCGTTCCCAATCCTCTGTATTGGTGACAACATACTTACTGAAAATAAAAGTAAAAAGTAAACGGTTAGCCCTAATCGCTTGGCAAGCGGATTGTCGATTGCCATACCATAAAAATCTCCTTAGAACATTGGTCCGGTATTTTTCGATATGGTGATTCTACTATCTGCCTGTAGCGAATTGCATTTTATGTAATAGAAAATGATTTATATAATTCTCGTGCCATTCTCAATTCCATTACAGGGGTAGTGTTCTAGACAATTAAGTACTTACGACCCACCTTCCATCGAAAACTATTTTTGGGATAACGTGACAGGTTATCCGTCGCTATCTTTTCTGTCCAAGCCTATTTTATCGTTATAAATTTTACATAATTTTTTTGAAAAAATCCATTGGTACGAGCCCTGGGGATCGAACTCGGGTCTCTTGATTCCAATTCCGGATCACCCAACCACTCAGCTATCGGTTAAATTTTATTATAATATTTTATAAATTGTATCATAATTTAATTTATAAATTATTATAATTATAATTTATAAAAACGGTCGGGAGGATCCAATAGCCTAATAACAGTACCTTCAAAGCTACAGTTAACGTGATCGAATCCCGCTAGGGGCAAATATTTGTGTGATGAATATGAATATTTATACACTGTATATATGTATGAAAGAATATTGTAACCATTAGCTCGGACATTAAGACGGCCACAGGCTGACCATCTGTTCAGTTGCCCCACGTAGGCTTCGGCAGAAAGTGGATCGAAAATACTTCTTCTTCAAGTCTGTCTTGCCCAGTATTAGGAAATCGCGAGAAGATAAAATTATTTAAAAAAAACTATATTATTTGTAAACGCTGCTGCCGACGTACAACGAATATGTAGCAGAGGCATCTTATGCTTCTGTGCTTCATCTGGCGGGTAAAGTAACCTGAAGACCCCAATCCTTATGCTTCCTCTCCCGTATAGGTTGGATGGATAAGATTGAAATGACGAGGTGACAGGACATGAAACTTATTATCGTAAGGACCTGAATATACTTTACAAATATATATTTTGTAACGTTTTGTTTTGTGTTCGACGCATTTGTTTAAAATTTTAAGTAGATATGTAAAATAAAATAAATAAATATAAATATCTTCACGCAATTCCCAATACAGGGGTAGACAGAGGTCTAGTCTAGACAATTAAGTCCCTTAGACCCACCTTCCACCGAAGATATTTTCGGGACAACGTGACAGGTGGTGAGTCCGTCGCCGTCTTTATGTCCAAGCCAACGATGTAATTCGTACATAGGTTTTTAGAAAAACCCATAGGTACGAGCCTGCCACCTGGGGATCGAACTCGGGTCTCTTGACTTGAAATTCCGACCACCCAACCACTCGGCTATCGTGACTTTTTTAAGTACTTTGACAAGTAGATATGTGAGTTCTGTAATTCCAATTAAAGTAAGTCTATTTTATTACAATATTTCAGTAAATAAAATATTAATAAAATATACAACAAAGTACTAATTAACCAAGATAAGCGTAATTATTTTAAACTTTTGTCTAAGCATGTAAATGAATTTCGAAAATCACATCATAAGCTTTCACGTGGAATGCTCGTGATGTGTTTTCGAACTCAAGTCACGCATTCTTGTTTTATAAATGTTAAAAAAGTGATAATAATAACTATTCACCTAAATAGTACAAACCAAATAGACAGAGCGAAGTCTCAACATATGGATTTACATATTCAAGCCCCAAAAATCAAAATTCCAGCAACAACACAAAAAAACGGGGAGAAAAAGTAGAAATTAAATTACGCGAAAAATCGAATAAAGAGGAGTACCACGAATATAACCAAATTACCAACTGGAGGTAGGTAGGACCTTACGCGCCGTTCATTAGGCTTGTTTGTAGAAAGCTTTTGCAGGCAAATGAATGGATTTATTCGCTGGCTATTAAATCAACGCAGCGGCCGCCACGCAAACAAACGCCTACTGTCTGTGTTTGCTAAGGCGCCCTCTAATTAGATACCTAAGCTTTAATGCCTGGAAATATTTCGTAATATGTAATTTCCTAATCAGTATTGACATATTGTCGTATAAGTTTAACATAAATATATATAAAAAGTACATACATACATACATACAAGGCACGTCGAAAAAATATGTGTCCAGCTTGCTTCTGGCAAAGATGGCGGTTTAAAAATTTTGCGATCGCCAATCCGTTTGTCGATGGTGACGATTATAGCAAATCCTCCGCGAAGGTATCGGGAAATACCATACAGGCAGTATAGTATTTACTATTTATAGTATTTAGTATTTACTATTATTAACAATTTGTAATATGTAGAAATAAACGTAAACTCTTGGAAATCGGTAATACAGGCTCATTATGAACTAGGCTATCGGCGCGTATAAGGTTATTAATAGTGTAAGGGATTAATAACAGATACTGTAAAATTTATTTCATAAGTCACAGAAGCTGTGTGTGTTTAGTCTGGTGATATGAATTATAATCAGGACATTGGCAGCGACCTCCACGAGGAAAGCTCGTACCGATGAGATTTTAGATAATTATTTAAGATTTTTTGAGTCGACAGGTCACCCGTGACATTGTATTTCATGAGTTCGGATGAAATATCTGTTGAAAGGACAAAATTTTCAAGATATCTGATCACCTCAGTATTGGAATAATGTCATGAGCTGATTTATTTTTTATATTAATATCGATGTTGGTGCAGAAAAATATCTTCACACCATTCCCAATACTGGTGTAGACAGAGATCTAGACAATTAAGTCCTTTCGATCGACCTTCCTCCTAAGTAATTTTGGGGACAACGAGACAGGTGGTGAGCCCGTCGCCATCTTTATGTCCAAACCAACGAAACAAAACGAACATAAGATATAACCTGGGGATTGAACTCGGGTCTCGTGACTCGAGTTCCGATCGCCCAACTATCGTGGCTTTAAAGTAATAATTTATTCTTTAGAATCGTTACTCACACTCACTCTCTTATTCAGCTTAATGTGGACGGACAAATTGTAATATGTAGATATAAACGTATATTATTGGGAGTCAGCGATACAGCCTCACTATGAAATAGGCTATCGGCTCGAATAAAGTTATTATTAATGGTTTAAAGGATTAATGAAAAATACTGTTACTTTATAAATGCACGTGCACCGAGTGGTACTGCGTAAGAATACAAGTACAGGCTAATACAGGCTAATACATATATTTATATCGTGCTTTGTGTGTTTTCTTTCCGTGTATACTGTATGCCTCCTGTGGGTGTCGTAAGAAAAACCTTCTTTATCGAAATAGCTACCACCTGATAGCGTTAGCCTTTAAACTACCAGTAAAGGACAGCAACGTCTAAACTGCGAAGTGTCTAATACCGTGATCGCCAATCCGCTTTGCATTCGTGGTGGTCACTATTAATCTTTCTTACAACAGGTGCTTGTGTCCAGCTTCACCAGACCGTTAAGAAATGTCTAGTGCAAATCGGCGACGGCTCACCACCAATCACGTTGTCGAAAGTGGGAAAAAGGTCTCCTTGTCTAGACCGCTGCCTACTCCTGTAGGGGGAAATTGCGCAAAGATTACAAAACAAAAATATATTGTAAAAAAATCCTTTAATTTAGAAAACGACGAACTACGATACGATACTGAAAAAAAACCGGGAATCCGCAGAAAAAATGACATCGCATTTTTATCAAAACTGTGCGTTCACCTACAACTAACTGAACAGAGAAACACCGCAAACCCGAAAACCTACATCCGTCCGATTTTTCAAAAATAAACAAACAGATATACGAGCGGAGCCGTGCTAAATCGATATCCGAGCGTTGAGCGGATCGCCCGTCAAACTTTTGCAATACAGTCACTGGACCGTCGCTATGCACCCTCTAACTACCACAATCTAAGCCAGAGTTTCGAAAACTGTACATCGCGTCACTCAAATTGACCGTTAGGTTAATACAAAGTTTCATAATTCACTTTAATTACCTCATCACGTATTACAACAATAGAAATTTAATTATTACGATAAGTTTAATAATTACCGCATTCTTAGGCAATTGGCAATTGCAAAAAAAATAACTGAAAATGTTAATTATCCGTAGTCGGATGGCGTACACTTATTTTCAAAGTGTTGGTCCCGGTTTCGATTCGCGGACGTGTCAATGTAGAAAACTACTTTTTGTTTATCTTATACGGTAGAGCAATTGCGTCATCTTATGGCAAGTAAGTGTAAGTACCAGTACTTATGAAATTATTATTAATTATTGGCTTTTGTAAATGGTATGGCCATTTACAAAAGCCAATAAAGAAAACTACTGAGTATGTTTGCCTCAAATGACCATATATATGTTATGGACATGACATATAATAAAAACAAAACTTGTTTATTTTCCAGAGTTGTTGTAAGAGACTACAAAGGAAACCCTAATAATCGTAATTAATAATCAAAGTTAGGAATAATTTTTATTCCTAATTAACCGTAATAATTACCAAAGGATTGCGGGATAATTATATAAAATATACTTGTGAAAATGTAAATTTTTAGGCTATAATATATGTATGTGATAAATTCAGCACAACTTAGCTTAAAAGCACGGTGTTGACTAGTTACTTGACCAGTAACTAGAGACCCAAAGAAGCATAAATTCATCTACAAACAAAGTTTAAGAAGCCTTGTACGAAACCACCCGTACGAGGCTCGGTGTACCTCTGAAACTAAATATAGCGTAATACACCGTTCCAACAATAGAAATTATAAATATCATTCAAACTCAAAAAGCGTTAATATCTCAAAAGGACTATACTTTTTTCACCAATAACTAGGTTAGTAATACGGGTTGCAACAAAGAATCCGGTTGAACAATACAACCTCTCTGACACAGTATTACACGGTGGATATAATTAGTTATGGTGTACGGATTTAGATTTTGTTGTTGCGATAATTTTTGTGAATGCGCTGAATAAACATCTGCTCGAGATTTGCGATTTGACAAGCCGGCGATGTATTGAGATGTCATGTAGAAAACTGATATGTTCGGTTCACAATGATGCCCCAAAAAATGGTCAGTTGTGGATGCATTACCTTAATTTTTTATTCCATTTAGTAGTAGATATGCAGGAATTTCAGATGCATGGATTAACGAGCAAGTTCTCTATTGATCTTCAATATCTCTAAAAATAGAAATAAAATATCTTCACGCCATTCCCAATACAGAGGTAGACGGAGGTCTGGACAACTAAGTCGTTTCGACCCACCTTCCACCGAAGATATTATGGGACACCGTGATAGGTGGTGAGCCGGTCGCCAATTCAATGTCCAAGCCGACTATATAATTCGTACATAAGTTTTTGAACACTGGTAAAATTGGTACGAGCCTGCCACCTAAGGATTGATCTTGGGTCTCTTGACTCGAAATTCCGACCACCCAACCACTCAGCTAAAACATTCCGTTTTGTTTCTATCGAGTACAAACTTTTGGTAGAATCCAAAACATTCTATTACTATACTATTCTTGTCAATTTAATCCGCATGGTAACGGTGTAAGATTTTCTAAATCCCCATTCTTCCTACGGGAGTCGTAAGAGTGAACTAGGTAAAAAGGTGGCCGGTTTGAAAAATACCAGATCAATATTTTACAGACTGGTGACGGGCAGCAGCATCTAAGGTGCGAGGTGTATACAGATGGTGGCAAAAGCTCACTACAAGAGTGGCCTGTCTCCTGCAGTGGACTTGTACAAGCTGTAATGTATATGAATCTGTATGTAAGTTATATTTCAATTCATTATATTAGGAAATTTATGCATCTGTTTGTAGTGTTTTCATGGCTTAGTGACTGAAAAAAGGATATAATAACTAAAATAATAAATATCTTCAAGCAATTTCCAATACAGGGGTAGACAGAGGTCTAGTCTAGACAATTAAGTCCCTTCGACCCACCTTCCACCGAAGATATTTTCGGGACAACGTGCCAGGTGGTGAGCTCGTCGCCGCCTTTATGTCCTAGCCAACGATATAATTCGTACATAATTTATTGAAAATCCCATTGGTACGAGCCTGCCACCTGGCGATCGAACTCGGGTCTGTCGACTCGAAATTCCGACCACCCAACCACTCGGCTATCGTGACCTCGTGAAAAAAGGATCATAATAAAAATAGACACTACATAATAGGAGATACATCACCAAGTGCATTATTCCATTATTCTTAAATAGAGGAGAACAGAAATACAAGATGCAAAATAATATGATTGGACTCGGACATCAATACACAGTAAATGAATGTATTGTTTTGTACATATGTTTTGGCTTATATCCCAGCCTTGATATAGGTACGAACTCCTAAGCTACATAATTATTTAGAAGACAGGAATAAGATTTATGGTTGTAACATAGAAAAAATACACAAACACAACGACCTTTTAAAAACACAACGGATTAGATCTATGTCGAATCTTAGACACTGCTACTCGTTTTTAGATGTGTTTTATATATGAATACTGGTAATCCACCAGCTGTTGGAAACCATTCCAACTTCCCTTGGTTACCTCTTATCAAGCTTATAGCACTAAAAGATTTCAAAAACCATCGAAGCTTCAAACAACTTAGAGGCAAAGCAAATTCATGTACTAATCCGATATTAATCCAAGAATATCTATGCATTTAAAAATTACTAAATTTATTCCGCACGAGTAAATTTAGGCTAAAACGAAAAAGTTGAAGAAAAAAGGAAAACAAAGCGGCGTAAATGATCATGTTCCGGCACGCGTCCGTCAGTCCCGACCTGACCTTCGTCAAACTGATACATCTGACAGATTAACGCGTATCACTGTTATGCAACACACTGTACATCCAGTCAAGCGGACATTTATTAAAAATTCCCAATGAACGTGACGCGTCGACGGGCATTTACCGAATTTCATAGACGGATGTACGGCAATTAGTATTTGTATTCATTCATGATATTGGCCGTTCTTGGAAGGAAAATATTATTCGATATATATAGAAAAAATAGTTAAGTAAAAGTGTAGTTTCTTGCTGATATATATCAGAAAAAACAACACTTTATAAGATACATATATAAGCAAAAAACTACACGTATTATTTCTACTGCCAATATAAAAGAAGAAGCCTTATACATTTTTAGAAGCGTTGCAATAATTAAATCGCCTTCGAAGCTTTTAAGGGTCGAGGGTTCAAATCTTGCTAGGGGCAAATATTTGTGTAATGAACATGAATGTTTGTAATAGTCATTGATGCATATATGTATATAAGAATATTTATCCATTAATTTTTATTGTATATGTTGATATTGTACCATAGGCTTGACACAAAGATGGCGGTAGGCTCACCACCTGTCACATTGTCCCAATCAAACTTCGGCGAAAGGGAGGCTTAAAGGACTTAATTGTCCCAGACAACTGTCTATCCCAGTAATGGAAATATGTGTGACGACATTTATTATTTTATTTCTAGTTCAAAACTTTCATAGGCGTCGATATCTCAGATAACCAATGATCGTTCTAGCGCACGAAACCTTTTTTCACTATCTACGCAGGCTTCGTTATCGCCTTTATAAAGCCGTGGTCACACGAACGGAATGTTCTGTTGACTTTTTGGTATTTTTTTTTTTCAATTTCTTAACAGTTTCACTTCATTCCATACTACATAAAAATCTATAATATTGCTTTTTTGTTGTGGTTCATAGTTTTCATATATATATATATATATATATATATATATATATATATATATATATATATATATATATATATAAAATTATATATATATATATATATATATATATATATATATATATATATATATATATATATATATATATATATATATATATATATATATATATATATAATTTTATATATATATATATATATATATATATATATATATATATATATATATATATATATATATATATATATATATATATATATATATATATATATATATATATATATATATATATATATATATATATATATATATATATATATATATATATATATATATTATATATATATATATATAAAAATCAAAGGGCAAATTCCAAATTCCTAAATGGTGGTAACTTTGCCTTGAAAAACTAAGGGTTGCAATTCTAAATCCAGCTAGAAGCAAATATTTGTGTGATGAATATGACTGGTTTGTATTCAAGTACAAGTACAAGTACAAACATCCTTAGTTTGTATTGATTTAACACTATGACGCCATTAGGCTCACCATATACACGTCATCCCAAATTAACTTCGGAGAAAGGTGAGTCGAAAGAACTTAATTGTATTGTACTTAATTGTATACCTCTGTTTATTGTTGTGTAAGAATAAAAAATAAGTTTCAATAACAAGCATTCGATTACTATGTATTTATTTTAATATATACTTATAGAAATTAATTTAATTGTATAATATCTGTGAACCTTTTCAGTGACAGTGTAGAAAAGGTGTACTTTAGAGCTATCTCATGGTAGAGTCATAAAGCTGTGTGGGCGGAGCGCGGTCGCGTCGCGGGCACCCGCTCCACGAACTGCCACCTCGGTTTACTAGGTTAGCACCAAATTTAGCAGCGCTTGAAATGCTATATAACGTAAATAAACTAATATAAATATTAGATCTGTTGCCAATTTTAAAGGAGTAACCCGATGTTCTTCTTATCAAAAATCCACTGCTGTTCAAAGGCCTCCCCCAAAGATTTCCACAAAGAACGATCCCGATCCATCTGCATCCATTGACTCCCCGCAATGTTGCCCTAGTCATCACACTATCTTGTGGGCGTATGCTGTGTATTACTCCTCATGGTACACACACAATATCCGATATCGCCCCAAGAAGAACGTTAAAAGGCAAAGAATTGTTTTCTTAACTAAACTTGTTACTTATTAATTTCTAATACTTGCTGATATGCTTGAAGTTGGCATCAAGAGTTGATAAATTTATGTTATTTGACCCTTGCACATATATTAATTTTTATATGTAGCTGCGTGGTTACTTGATCGGAATTCAAGTTTTTGTAGAAACATGGTTTAATGTATGTTTATATATAAACAAATACGTCAAGAGAGCCAAGTATGATGCCTATGAGTTAACTCTTATCAATGGAATATTCGAAACTTTTGTAGGGTTTGTATTCGTGTCTTGGACACTATGAAAGTGACTGACAAAGTAACTGTCACGTTATTCCAAATGAGCTTTTCTGAAATGTGGGGCGAAACTGTCTATACCTCTGACCACCCACCACAGACTATCGTATTGGGAATATGGGGGAAAGATTCTTCTTTTTTCTTTCTAAAATTATCCAGTAAATATATTCGCACAAAAAATGAATAGTCTTAAAACTTGCTACAAGAAAATGCGTCGCTTCCCTCACTCTGCACAAATGGGACTTTCTTATCGTCGCTGATAAAACTACTTTGTCACAGAGGCACCCGGTTTCAATATGCGATGGCTCTGCTGCGCGCCATTTGTTCCAACATTATGTTAACGTGTGGGATCTAGTAACGGATTTTTAAATAGAAAATGAACACTTCTTGATTTAGAGACACCTGAGTTGTTTGACTTCAAAGTGTTTTAACTACTGTCGATTTATAGAATGTGAGAATGCTTACTTTCTATAAATCCACAGCTATTGTAACGGTATTAAAGAAATTATTCGTTTATGGCGCTGATATTACTATTTTGTTACTATTTTTGTTCATATTATTTATTAAAATTTTTGATTGAGAAAAGAGCAAATTTGAATGAAAGTTTTCGGAAGTTTACAACAATCTTAACAGCCTCCATAAATAGTGCCTATTCAGGGGAGAGCATATCACTTTACGAAAAACTTTTATAGTTCTTTAAGATATCAAGTTAGACCTAGAGGTGTGAGACGTCTCGTTGTTTAATGACTTAATAAACCTATAGCTCAGCATAATGTACACAAAACATTCAAATAAGACACAATATAGAGGCATACGTATATGTGCCGTTATTTTCCAGTAAAAGGCACGGTTATAAAATTTCAATTATCTATGAGCAAAATCATAGATTTAATAATCAACTTTAAGTCTTTACGTTATATTATGCTTATTAATAGTGTAATAGTACGTAGCCAGTTACCATAGCTATCAACCACTGGATAGAGATCAAAAATATTAGATAAAATTTAGCTCTAGGGCTGTCAACGTGTGGAAAAATTATTGCGCAAATAAATAATAGTTTAAAAAACTAAAAAAAAACACGGTTTCTATAGAAAACCAAACTAAAAAAATACTAAACAAATTTTAATAAATTTAAATTAAGAATAGCGTTAAAAATTTCAATAAATATAAATTAATAAATTAATTATATAAAAATTTCAATAAATTAAATTAATAATAGTGTGAGTAAAAAAATTATTTTATTTAAAAATAATAGCGTGGGGTGCTTCTTAAGGTATTATCAAAATGATAATCACTCTGCTCATATCTGTCAATAAAATTCTTATAACTATTGACACCATGCACCCCACTATTTTCTATTTTTTAGTTCGGTTTTCTATAAAAAGCATGTTTTTTAGTTTTTTAATCTATTATTTATTTTTTAGTTTTTTTTATCAAATTAATGTATTGTCATCGGTCCAAAACAACGTTTGAACGAAATCTGGCCGTTTAAAGTGGGTCAAAATAGTGCCCAAAGAAGTCGGTAACAAACATACAAGTGAAGCTAATAAAAGCGTGTTAAAAATACTTAATAGACCACGTTCTGCAATAAATATGTACTCTTACTTAATGGCCTGCATGGGATAATCGCCACGCTTGGTAGACAAATAGGCGATCGTGGAACCAGACACCTCACACTGTAGAGGCTGCTGCCCATGATCGGCCTACTTACTTTTGCTCTGTTTATTTTATTTGTTTTTCTCTGATTCTTTGAGATGGTTATTTCAACACCCATCTGTAGCTATTGCCATTAAAAGACTTTTCCCTCAGTCTCCTCTTACGACACCCACGGTAAGTAATAGGGTGCGATTATTCTCACGCCTGTACCGCACGGCAAACTTAAGTGTTACAAATTATACAGTATATATAAAAATATAATAATTATACAACATAAATATACAATATTAATCAATCTTATTTGTTTTTGTATTTAACTGGAATATATAATTAAAATAATTACAACATAAATCACATTGAAAAAAAAGATAAGGAAAATAGCTTCACGATATTCCTATTACTGTAGTAGACAGAGAAACCATACAATTACATCCTTTCGAGCCACTTTTCATCGAAGACATTTTTGGGACAACTAGAGAGTTGGTGAGCCTGTTGCCATCTCTATGTCCAAGCCAACGATATAAGTCGTACATAAGTTTTGAAAAAAAAAACCTCATACTCGGGTCTTTCTACTCGAATTCCGATCAACCAACCACTCGGCAATCGTTCTCTGAATAAATCATATTTTTATCCTAAATAATACTACTAGATACTTTTTAAGTAAATACACTAACATAAAGGTATCACTCCCAAATATAGTCGATGAAATTACCTCACAAATAAGTGCTATGTATATCAATGTACTGAAGTAACATCGGACGTACATATATCGGGAAGACAATGGATGGTCGACCTAGCAGAGCGTATAATTTAGACTTTATAGGGTCATTAGGCGGCAGCAGGCCGGCGGGGCAGACTTTTTGTTTGAAGGCATCGCAATTAACCCGTGAAACGATAATCGATCGTTTCTTGCCCACTTTAAACTGTCACGCATTTGCTTTACTTAAAATGAAGTGCACTAATGCAACATGCCATCGGCGCCTCTATAATTTATTCAAATATATTATTTTGCTTTGAAAAAATCATGTTTTATTTACGTTTTCATATTCAGTATAATACAAGCTGTCTCCCAGGGCCCTTTGGCTGTTGCCTGCGGTTTAACACTTAACGGGGACCCTTTATTATTTTTCTAAATTAAAAGCAGCCTAAGTTCCTCCTTATAACATCAGCATTCAGCCATTTCAGAGATTAGCCGGAACAAACTGACAGACAGCCAGACAAAAATTGTAAAAAAATGTTATTTTGGTGCATGTGCCGTACACCTTTAAATACATGTAGTAAAAAACGGTTATTTCAATATTACAAACAGACACTCCAATTTTATTGATATGTATTCATTGATTAGGACTGCAAATTTCTTATCTATAAATGCCTCTTGCTGACAACGAGGAAAGTTTGACACGCTCCTACAAGCCTGCTACATATTTATATTTTTTAATAACATTTATCAAATTAGATGTCAATTCATGTTTTCTTTTATCTCCTACCATCCCGGCCCTTTTAAATCTCGAGCTGAGTTTCTTTCTCTCTTAAAATTTTAAGTGATTACAATGAACACTGGACTAACGAAAGCCTTCGGATGATGCTTACAGAAAAATTCATGTTTAATTCGAATGAAATTACATATTAATTAGTTGTTTTTTTACAGTAATAAATTCATATTATGAAAGAAGATGAGCAACGAAAGCATAAGACCTCTACGTTTTAGCAAATAGACATCACATATATCATACACCATTGATATTTCTCTATCACCTATACAGAATAAAACCTGTATTATTTCAAAATATGGCCTACATTGCGGTTTGAACCCCTACTTTACCCAATTTTATAATTTTCATCGCAATAAATTCAGACTCTGTAAATTAAAGTGCAGAGAAATTTTGTTTAGAAACTAACCTACTTCGTTTGAGTATAAAAACCACGAAGCTATCTATTCTGTTTAAGTCTGTTTTCCTCAAAACATTCAATCAACGTTAGACATTGTATTCGTATTCACTTTACGTGTGATCATATTCTCCGTCGCAGCTTCATTATCAACCGCGCCATCCAGCTGATGCAACCGTATCACGATTATCTGTACTCCGAGATCAACGGAAACATTCAATCACGTCTTCGCATGTTCCTACTCGGGGCAGATAAGACGTTTGTTTCTTTCGCGGGCGTTAAGGGGGGTTAGCGGGGCAGCGGGATCAGGAAGTGGCATTTGGCACGGGCAATTGACGCCGCTGATAGGATCGCGAGCTGACTTTGCAGGAAGATAGACCGGGAGACAGAAACTTTTTTTTAATTCACATATATTCCTGTTTTAGAATTCTTATTATTTGAAATCACCATAGCCGAGTGGTTGCGTGATCGGAATTCGAGTCGAGAGACCCGAGATCGATCTCCAGGTGGCAGGATCGTACCAACGAGTTTTTTCAAAAACTTATGTATGATTTATATCGTTGGCTTAGACATAAAAACCACGACGGGCTCACCACCAGTCACGTTGTCGGTGGTTCGAAAGGACTTAAATATCTAGACCTATACCGGCCCCTCTATCGTGAATGGCGTATAGATTATAAAAATAATTTTCAATTATATAAAATGGCAAAAGCAATTAACTACAGATATATGGCGTGGTAACAATTTCGAAAATTACCGGAACATATTCAGTAGACCGTTGACGGGCAGCAGCGTCTAAGTTGCGAGTTGTATGGTACATGTAATATGTTACATGGAAATTGTAATAACGGCCTGTTAAAGTCCACTGCATGACATAGGCCTCCCCAATAGGGAGGACTTGTCAAAATCGCCACGCTTGGCTAGCGGATTGGCGATCGCAGTACCGGGCCACTCGCACCTCAGACGCTGCTGCCCATCTTCGGTCTAATTATTTTGGTTTGAAATTTTTATAATTATTAATCCCGCCATCTATCGGTTGCCATAACGATATACAAGGCTGAGTCCCTTATTCGCCTGCTACGACACCCACGGGAACCGTGCGGTGACGGCGAAAGAATATTGCCACTACCCTTCTTCTTATATAATAATAAATAATCTTCCTGCTTGTGCTGAATAAATGATTTTTCTATTTCTATTGTATTCTATTCTAGTAATGACTTTCAATTGCATACTCCTGGACTATGCGGCGTGAGTCAGCGCTCTGCGGTATCGGCGAGCCACGACACTGCTTCCGAGAGAGTGAGTGATATTCTACAATCTAACTTAGCTGTATTTTATACGGCACATTGAACGGGAAACAATTCAATTTACTTTAGCAAATTTTTTTTAATGATTCCGAAGCTTATTTGGTTTTGAGTAGTGGCCTTGCATTCGAAGCAAAGGGTTGTGGGTTTGACATTTCCTCTGCCTACCTCAGTATTGGAAAGATATTGTTTCCCTCGTAAGAGATCAAGCCAACATTTGTAGCAGTAACAAAAATTTATATGGCAATTAATCTAAACTAAACCAAACAAAATTTAATAAATACTTAGATGGTAAGCCACTTTCGTAAAATTGGGACAAATTATCAGACTGAGTAAGTCCATCTTCGACCCAAAACCAAAGACAAGAGGGTAATGCCAATGACGGTACACAGGCATGGTCTTTCTCTGCAAGCTGTATGGAAATGCTCAGAGTTGCTTAACGGGACATGGAAAGGGCCATTTCCGTCTCTTTTCTTCATAGAATCTGCAATGATGATATTTGCAAAAATGTAGGCAACCGACAGCCGTAATGATTAGTAAACTAAAATGGAATCAGGCAGGCTCGTACAAGGTAACGCAGTGGAAGACGATAACCTGCGCAATGTTACAGGAGATTTATAAGGCTTTTGGTGGACCATTCTACTCCCTAATCGTTAAGTGGAGCCTATGTTCAGTGAACTTTTGACAGTCTGAAATGATGATAATAGGAAAAATAATAGAAACAGATTTTGATATTTTTAATCTGATTTACTTTTTTATGAACGCGTCATAAAAAACTGACTTACGGTAACTGAAACGGGTAACATGCAACAACTACACACTTACTAGTGGTTTATAATTAGGATTAACAGTAGAGGATATGGATAATTAAACTGAAGAATATACACATAATGTTGGAACCTTTAATAATAAAATGTAGACACACGAAAATATTTTACTGCACTTACAATCGTTACAATTACATAAAAAAATAAACAAACATCTTCACGCAATTCCCAATACAGGGAGAGCCAGAGGTCTAATCTTGACAATTGAGTCCCTTTGACCCACCTTCCAAGATATTTTCGGGACAACGTGACTGGTGTTGAGCCCGTCGCCGTCTTTATGTCCAAGCCAACGATATAATTCATGCATGAGTTTTTGAAAAACCCATTGGTACGAGCTTACCACCGGGGATCGAACTCGGGTCTCTTGACTCGTAATTCCGACCATCCAACTACTCGGCTATCGTGACTTACAATTACATTCATTAAGATATAAAGATGGAGAGAGAGAGAGAGAGAGAGAGAGAAAAGTAAGTACGGAGTACCCAACAGCAAGAACGGAAGGCTAAAATAATAACATTATTGTTATTACCTTATATATATTATCTTAATATCTCTGGCTTCTTTACCAATATACCAACATATTCTTAGAAATAGAGCAACCCTTAAATCTATCTTCTAACTAACAAATTTAATAATTATGGAACTAGTTCCATTGAAAAGAATTTGTTTAAAGCACGCCGATAAAATAACTCTGTACCAATTGGCCAATCAAAGAAAAAACCTCCATTTTTAGCCCACGTATGACGCCTACCTCTACACGCTTTAAAGTAGGATACCCTTAAGTAGGATACAAACCTTATCATTCCTTTGAAATCATCCGAAAAGCTTTGCAAGCTTCATTTCTTCAAATTTACAATTATTTCTTATGTTAGTTTTATAAAAGATAAGTACCAAATTCATAAATTATTTTAAAATAAATGAATATCTTCATGCAATTCCCAATACAGGGGTAGACAGAGGTCTAGGCTAGATAATTAAGTCCCCTTGGCCACCTTCCACCGTAGATATTTTCGGGACAACGTGAGTGATAGTGAGCCTATCGCCATGTTTATGTTAAATTATTTTGCAGAAGTTAAAACAAATTCCTTAATAGATCAAAGTAACTGAGAAAAAACAATAATGACCAAAAATATTGGCGCCTTAGATGATGTTATTTCATAAGCGTTCCTTAGTCAATTAAAAATCCTTCATTCTGTTACAAAGATAAATCTATTGCTATTATTAATGAATGAAATTGTAACAGCAGGTTGAATATTAAACGTTGTTAATTGCTTCAACAAAACGCAACAGCTGACGCAAAACGTACAAAAAATCGGAAATCCACCTGTTATGGCCGTAATTCACAGATCGGGATATAATCGACCGACTGCGTTTTATATTTTATTTGTTTAGAATGATATTAAAGTAAATGTGATCATTAGGTTAGCCGCAGGAGATGCGAGCTTTATATCTTTATTGCCCTTTTTATTGTGACGGTTATAAAGTGTGACGTGTGACTATGTACTAATGCTTTACAGCTGACGTTTATCATTAAATATTTTACAATGATGACTAGAAATTGCCGATAAACTGTCTGATATCGATATAAGAATATATCACCCATAGTTTTTGCGAGAGGCGACAGAAGGAAAAGGCTTTTTAAGCCTTTTGCTTCTGTCGCCTCGCAATGGAAACTAAAGACAGATTGCACGATAACCAGACTAAAAAATATCAAACTAAAATTGAGCAGACCGGTGACGTTGAGCGGCGTCAAAGTTCCGAGGTGTCTAATACTGAAATCGCCAATCAGCTTGCCAAGAGAAACCCAACCCTTGCGGGAGAGGTATGTCGTATAGTGACGATGATGATATGATGATTTGGCAATACATAATCGAATTTGATTGTGTAGTAAAGAGTCACGATAGCCGAGTGGTTGGGTGGTCGGAATTTCGAGTCAAGAGACCCGAGTTCTGTCCCAAGGTGGCTGGCTTGTACCAATGGGTTTTTCCAAAACTTATGTACGAATTATATCCTTGGCTTGGCGATGGGCTCACCACCTCGTCGCTCGTTGTCCCGAAAATGTCTTCGGTAGAAGGTGGGTTGACTAGAGCTCTGTTTACCCCTGTGTTGGGAATTGCGTGAAGATATTCCATTTCATTTCACAGTATAGTATAGAGTAGTAATGACTAGTGGCATTCATATGAGGTGATTAAGGATTTTAAAATATCACGTACATAAATTTGACGACCTACGTGGACGAGTGACGCACACACCGACTTTCATGGACTTGCCAGCTCCGAGGTCCCGGGTTCGATTTAAGTCTATGCGTATGTTTTTATCGTCAACAGAACTACCTAATGAATATGCTTGTCTTATGATAGAGGAAATAAGTACAAGGGAAGATTTTCTTCATTGAAAATTATATTTATGTGTCTATATTTATGTTTTTTAATAAAATGTATTATACATTACCGTCCTCCCGATTAAACACGTAATGTAAGTGCACCAATTCTATGTACAGAAACAACTCTTATGTGGGAACTATTAACTGCCCTATAACCGACCAACCATGGCGACGGCCGGTCACGATACATTGCCTCCCACCGTCTACCATTCCGCATCGGTTAAAACTTAATTGCCACTGAAACACACCAATTGCCGCCAATTTTATGCATCGTTATAGAACTTTATGTTCTCCTCCATTTTATGGAACTTCGAGGTTCTTTATTATTAAAATTGCAATAGAGAATACTTTGACCTTTGCAAGATACAAAAGCCTGGTTAAGGTCACTCTTAAATATTCTTTGACTATTTTCTTGAAGAAAATAGTTGATGAAGTGGAAAAAATGAAGCATTACTTTTTGGGTGTGACTTTTTTAGAATAATATGCTACGGCGCAATGTTTCTGGTATTGTATTACTGGTTTAATTCACTTGTCAAGCGTGGTGGTTATGGTAACCATTTCTTTATAGGAGAGGCTGTGTGTGAGACTTACTGGGGCCATTATTCACATAAATAAGGTATATAACATTATGCACATATGTAAGTGTTCTTTTTCTCTAGAGATTTTCGTAAAATAAAAATAGATTTTCGTATTAAACAAACATTTCATCACACGATACAATTCTGATTTCTGTATTTACTTTAGGAAAGCTTGATTACCGTCTAAGAGTCCACGTCGATAAAACAATATATATCGTCTCGTATATAAGGTTGAAAAAAAAGTCATTGCTTGAGTCTCCAGATTCGAATTCCGTTCATCCAACCACTCGGCTTGGCAAGTGGCTGTGTATTTTAGTGTTATTTTAAAATTTCCAAACCAAACTAAAATCATAACTACGTACAATCACATACACGTCTCTCCATAAACTTATTAACATATCTACTTTTACTACTTTATTTTGAACCACTTATCACAAATTTATACCAATCAAGATAATTAGGGCTGTGCAAAACAAAAATTTTATTGAAAAGGCGTCGTGTGACACGGCGTGAACAAACAATGACACGGCAGGGAGTCGCGGCGCGCTAACCCACACACTGCGACAGGGTTGGCGATAATATTTAATTAGAAAATATATTTATTTTTTAATAAGATTCAAAAATATTTACTTATTTTTCTAATTCTTAATGTCAACTTCAATAAATATTAATGTCAAAAATTATGTATGATAATACTCCACCTCAGAATTAAAAATTTATAAATCCATAATTTGTATCCTCTGAATTTGTAAATTCATAAACACTATTCGGACACATATATTTAAAAAAATACATTTATTTATTCATTACATGCAACTGATTTCCAAAAAATTACAAGCGATGTACATAAAATGTAATATCCGTATGTTTGTGCCCAAAAAGTAATCTATGAATTTATGAATTAATCTATGAAAAGTAGTCTATGAATTTACCTGAAATTTTGACAAGTCGTTGCATATATTGTTTAAACATACTTTCTATTGAGAAATTCCCAAGGTAACGTTAAACATTTCTTAAAAATACATAAAGATATGTGATTAGTTTTTTACACTACAATGGTAACTGACTAGTTCCATTGTCTAACAAATTAAGATAATTTTTACTAATTTATTTTTAAATATGCACACATATTGTGAATAATTCACCGAGTTCACTTGAATTGAATTTATGAAGAAGAATATTTTTATGTACTCCGCTCATAATTTATACCAGACTGAGCCACAGCTTAGCGTGGCCGGGTTCACTGGTTAGTTAGCTTTTGTTTTATAATTATTTTGATTAACTATGAAACCGATTTCGAGGAAAGCAATTTTATTGAATTTTTAAAGCATGCAAGTCATTCTGAATTTTTTGTTTCTAAATTAATGAGAAATATAAGCATCACGGACGGCCTTCGAACCCGCAACCTCTGCTCTACTGAGCTGCAGTATTCTAATTTAATATTTTGAATATATAATCATATGTTTATACATCACTACAGATGTATATACCGATGTCGTGCACTGCATTTGGTTAGCGTTTCCATCAGTTAAAAATGCATATGATGTGACACCAAAAGATCTTTAATTTTTTCATATTGACTTCGTTTTCACTGCTATTTACTATGTTACTAAATAAGTAAGTAAAATAACACAAAATTTAAAAAAATACTCCCCTCCTAACATCCGTGTGAAAAAAAGTGCGGTGTATATTTTTACGCTAACACCACACAGCAATATTTTTTATCATTAATTGTAAATAAAGAATGTTTTTATTTAGTTATATAGTAATACTCTGACACTGCTTTTCAAATATCACAACCCTACGTTCGAAGTTCACATTAGACAGCCGAGGGAGCTGAAAGCTCACAAGGCCGGTGTCACAGACGAGCCCGCGCGTTTTGTGAGCGACCGACGGCGCGGAAATCACTAGACTATTGTGCCAGCCCTCGCGGGTGAGCCGCCCGCCTGCCGGTATACCCAGGAACTCATTTTGGTGCTGGCCTTTAATAACTACATAGCATAGGTGTTCATTAAAAATATTGTACAATACATTATGATTAAAAAAATTAAGATCTGTTTTCTTTTAAATCTATATTGGGTACCCAGTGCATGTATCTCATAAAATGTTAAATATTATAATTCTCCAAAGTTAATACGAAAATTGTTTTAATAATTTATTAATAACGTGTCTTAAAATACATATTTGGTTTGTAAAAGGTTTGTAAATAGAGTCATACTCTTCGAAAGTTGTCGCTAGTTTGCTATAGTATGATTACTATAATTTTGAGTGTAAATATACTTTTATGCTTTTGTGTTATATGATGGTGTTATATATAGACAAAATTGTGCATGCTAGTCGTAAAAGTTAAGTCCACGTAAAACATTCTTCATCCGAGTTAAACAAACTGCTTCAGAGCTACTTCGAACATAATTTATTCAGAGCTATCAAGAACGTCAGTAAATTTTTGTTTAAGCATACTGTTTTACTTGGATAATGTGGCTTTTTTGGCTATTGTAACCTTCTTGACAATTGTAAAAATTATGACATGCTATTAAATAAATAGTGACTATTTAAAATAAGAATTTTCCTTTAATTCCTTAGTAAGACATTAGTACGGTCACTACACTATCCTCACACCTGTGAACTAGGCGTAGAACAAAAGCGCAAAGAATAATGTGCTCAGCGGGCGGAAGCTCCGCGTTCCGTTCACTTTTAGCTGATGACGCTCCTCTAAAAGCGTCAGCACCACTACAGCGTACGAAAGAAATAGAAAATGCATTGTTGAGAAATCACAATGATTCTTATTTGTACTATACAATAACTTATGATAATACTCGTGGATCTTAGGGGAGACATCTTAGGGTTAGGTATGTTTATATCTTAGAGCTTTTAGAAATTGTCTTCAGTATAAACGGTCCTTCATTTAAGCCGAATATTTGACTAAATCAAAATTAAATTTTTTGGACAGATTAGATATCGACACAGTCTAAAATCTGTGTAATAAGAAGCGTTGGTGTAGTTTTAAATATTTATCTTCGCATGAGCTTTTCTAAATATGTAATTTTATTTATAAAATGTTGGTTGCTTTAAAAAAGATTGTTAAGATACTTTGGATTTGAATTACAAATGTAAAACTTGTATAGATGTAGGTGACACATGTGAGATAGTATGTTTACGTAAAATTTATATTTAAAAAAATCCACGAAAGGATTAGTGTCAAACCCTCCAAAACCACACTTGGTTTGCTAGGTTCTAAACGTGATTATTGACGATTAGAGAACATGTTTTGCTGAAATTAGCTTTATTTTTTTTTATTTAACTCTTATAATTTTCCTCACACAATCAAAAACTGTGTTCCGTTCATTGTAGAAAACTTTGGGGATAAAGGATCGCTGAACATAGGCCATGTTCAGCTGTTGACTCTTAAAAGGTTGCAAAGAAGCAAAATAAGAAGAAGAATCAAAATCATACACATAATATATATAAAACTCTACGTAAACCGAAATCGGTAAGGAAAAAAACGCTATCCCAACTTACGGAGAGCGCCAAAAGTTTTAGTTAAGTACTTTACATAAATACGCAATGGAAAAATATTGAAGTCCTATTTGCACCTCCGTTTTATTATATTTTTTTTTATTTCATAGTTATTGACAAGCTTTAACAATAGCAATTAAAATTGGAAACATTTCAGTTATTATTTAGTAAAAATATACATCAACAATTCCAATAACAGAGAAAACTTACGATAAATTAAAAATAAAAAACCAAAGCAATCTTTTATTTCAAAGGTATTATTAAACTATTTCTATTCTACGTATAATTCTCGAAAAAAATCGATTACGTTGTTTAATAAAAAAGTGCGGAGGGGAAAATGGGTTCGATGGGGTACAACAGTTAAAAAGCACGGATGTGAACATTTGTAGCGATAATTTGTGCCGCAAGCCCGTGGGGTGCGCCGCGGCTGCCGTTGAAAGAATGATACATCATCAGACCAATAATAAATCACACATGATTCAATTAGAAAAATACAGCGGGCGTTTCGGTGGAAAACGGTGGGATTTTGACGCCTCTCTCAGAATAACGCGTTCGGCGGGTAATTTGACGTTTTGTATTGCGCTATCAATCAAATGCAATTAACAATGGTCTTCGACACAGGGTTGTTTGGTTAAATATGCTTTTCCTTAAATCATTTCATTATAAAATAATATATAAATACATAGATAGAGAATACATCAACTACATTGCTCTGATCCCAAAGTAAGTATCTTAAGCACTTGTGTTATGGAATCAAAAACAATGAAGTTATCCCAAATATCCAGATCCGAGACAGTGTAGAAAACCAATTTTTGACCCGTTCGGGCATCGAACCGAGAACCTCAGTGCTTTTATTGGGTAAACTGCTCTGTACGTCACTCGTCCACGAAGGTCGTCAATAAGTTATGACACAAATGTATTCAATAGTTTAAAGTCACTTTAAAACATTGGACACATTAGTACAAGACAAGAACTATGGCATTTCTTGATGCCTGTCAAATCTTAATTTCCTTTAATGATTTAATGATTTAATTGTATTAAATATGGTAATAAAGATAAAAACTGGAATAAAACAGTAACACTGCTATTTGATGGCAGAAAAAGGTAGGGATTTTGTACTTAGCCAGATGACTTATAGGTAGAGAACTAGCCCTCCCTCTAAAATAATAAAAAAATAAATATCTTCACGCAATTCCCAATACAGGGGTAGACAGAGGTCAAGTCTAGACAATTAAGTCCCTTTGACCCACCTTCCACCGAAGATATTTTCGGGACAACGTGACAGGTGGTGAGCCCGTCGCCGTCTTTAAGTCCAAGCCAACGATGAAATTCGTACATAAGTTTTTGAAAAACTCATTGGTACTGCCACCTGGGGATCGAACTCGGGTCTCTCGTCTCGAAATTCCGACGACCCAACAACTCGGCTATCGTGACTACCCTCTAAGAAACTAAAACAAGTTGCTCTTATAAACATAAATGATTTTTTTACTTTTAAATTGCTTAGCCTATGATTAGCAGATGATCATCATCAATGTCGAAAGAAATACTTACAGCTCATGCAACTAGAAGAAAAATCATTGACCAGGTAACATATACCTTTTTATATTTTCATGCGGAAGGTTGCGAAGTAATTTTTTCAATAACAACTTTACAATGAATTACCGCAAAGTAACGCCTGAGTCAATTAACTAATCTATTTCTATGCCTAAAAGTTGCACCATTTTTGAGGTCTAATTGAATAGAGATGGAGTATGATTATAGATGCTAACATTTTTGAGCAACTAACTTATAAGTTTTTGCACCTGCAAATCATGTCTCCAGATCCATATACTACAGTAGCCACTGTTTAAAAAGAAATTAGAAAAAAGTGCTAAAATCCAAATTATTATAATTAAGTAAAGATTGGTGTATGAGTGTGTGCTGATGGTCTCCTATGTACATATATCTTATCGTCGGTTTAATTTAATGGTTACGATTAGTTTCTGCATTGAGTTTTGGTATTTGATTTAATTTTTGATATTTAGTTATGTTTTTATTTTTAAGGTTTAGGTTTAATTTCCTAAAACTTCAAGCACACACTGAGCAACACAGTATTTATTCTAACTTCGTCGTTTTAAATGATTAGACGGCCCCTTTTACTCCCATATAGTATATTAAATATGGGTGTCATAAGCGACTAAAGGAAAACCTTTGAAAAGTTAATTGTCTACCGACAGACAGCGGCATAATCAATTCGAAAAATAACCAACCATAAAGCTGTCTGGTACTGCGATTGCCATTTCGATCGTTAAGCGTGGTGATGATGGCTACCCCTCTCCAACAGACATGGCCTTACAGACCTTACAGAACTGTCAGGAGTTTATACAATTATTCTATAATATTTCTGGCAAACTATTCAATAATATGATTATAAGTTTTTCTACATTACAGAGTGACTTAACTCATATGCCATATAGTAATGACCAAGCTTTAACACACGAGCCTTCAGCGCACTCAATAACTCATTGGTGAAATGTAGCAACGTGGAGGGGAGCTGCGGGGGTCGTGTCACGTGCCGGTAATGAGTTCCACTCGCCCCCACTCATCCCGCCTCGTATGGAATTTCACACATACCGGGCGCTGTTATTATTTTGATTGTTTTTTTTTCAACAGTAATGAGTCTGTACAAATCACTTTTATTACGAATTACTTCGTTTAATTATATGTCAGAGAGAAAAAAAAAACGCACTTTACTGTTGTACTATAAGTGTTTTACTGTACCGTTTAAGACGTAGTTAATAGTAGTTGAAATGGGACTGTTTATAAAAAGTTTCAATCCATGTCTTTAAACTGTATGTTTCTAATAATTTCGCGTTGAAGTTTTGATACCAATTGAACTTGTGTGGTACTTTCGCTTTGTTTCCGCTGGTTCATGCGAAACCTACGTTGTATTTTCACTAGTAATCGCTTGTTACAGTTTGCATTCAATTATGTCTTAGAATATTTATAATAGAAGAAATAATGTAACGTTTTTAAATTTTACCACCTCCGGTACCATAAGCGAAGACTATGGCTTTGAAAATAACAATAGTTACCATACATCCCGAAAAAGTTCTAAAATGGAACTGTGATCGTCAAATCGCTTGCCAAACGTGGCGATTATACCAAACCCTTGCAGTGAAATTCTACTGCCCGTTAAGTAATTTTACTAAATCGACTAGATTTTTTTTTATTATCTACTATACATACATAGCTATAGCTATGTATGTTATACCTGCATTGTAAATTCTTTCACGCTACGTGCATCGCAAAAACTAAAAGCAACGATTTCCAGAAAAACTAAATGTGCTTCGAAATAATACTAAAATTTACTTCCTGTTTCACAAAAGGCAGCCACTTCACCTGTAATACGCGTATGAAACCCTTAATACTTGGTGCCGCGAGCGCTTACCGGATTTACTTTATTTGCGCAATACTTACGCTCTAGGCCATTTATAAGAAGAGCTTCGACTTTCTTAGAATCGGCATGTGCGATAGTAGATTTTAATAAAGTCACAAACTCATTGCACAAATTAATAATAAATAAATACATAAGTAGATAGGGACAACACACCCAGACCCGAGAAGATGTTGAAAAAGTGGTTTTCTACATGGACCCGTCCGGGAATCGGACCTGGGACCTCGAGATGACGACACCTTGCAAACCGGTGTTTACGCCACTCGTCCACGGAGGTTGTCAAATTGTCATAGATACGTACATACGTCTTTATCTTCGCTTATTATCAATAACATGATAGGCGAGCGAAATATATAGTGTTGTCTACAAATAACAGTATTAATGTAATGCTTCTATCAGATTCATTATATTGTTCAGAAACGCAACCGGAGCATCTTCGGATCATCTCTCGGATTCTCTTTGCATTTTCATACTCATAATTTTTTTTAATTTTTATACTATTTCATCACCCCGTCTTATAAGGGAATCCCAACATACTGCGACTCTTTTTAATATCCATTATTTTGTTGTGTTTCAAGGCTGTATGTTTTTTTTTGTTTATCAATTCGTATGTCATATCGTAAATATCAAAGACGCCTTTATTCACTTCAGTGATAAGAATTTCTTTCAAAATAGGGCATTATTTCGGAACGTGGTTACCTTTTCGACATCTTCCGTGGACGAGTGGCGACATACCGATTATCAATGTGCCACCACTGAGGTCCCGGATACAATTGCTTTAAGGGTCAATGTAGCAAACCTCTTTTTCTCGACTTTGGGTGTTTGTAGTACCTTCTGATGTTTCTGATTCCATAATAAACGCTTCAGCTACTTACTTTGGGATAGAGAGCCATGTATATGATGTTGCCCTATTTATTTTCGGGCAGCAAATGTACACACCTAAGTTACCAATTGTACAAAATTTAACTATATTACTGTCGATTGTAGTGAGTAATTAATGGAAATAACTAAAACTATTCTTTATTCATTTTATTTATTTATATTCTGTATTTAAACTTAACAACAAAAATAACCCGTAGAAAGCACAAAAACATCAAAACTAATTAATTTCTCATGTATTCAAATTGACTGCACGGATTTTAAAAAGGACATGAGCTAAGAGAACCAAGAAAGATATTACTTTTTTGTAACATAACCCGTACAGCTAGTAATTTTATAAATGCGTTCATGTTAGCGACTAACACGATACGGGCTTTCTCCTTTTATAAGTCGTTTAGAAACATAAATTCATAAATATAAAATGCCAATCAACATATTCGTTTAAAAAACCACTTCTTAATCCTTGCAACTCTATGGATTGACCGGAAAGGTTCCCTTAAATTCAAGTGACCAATTACGAAGTTACATACGGTCTTTACCTCTTGCCAACTTTTGTAGAAGGCACTTCACCCGTTTTGTGTAGGCCCAACATATAAAAACATTGAGGTTCGAGTGCTCTAAAGAACAGCGGGGTCCCGATTCATGTAGTGAAAGAAATTCTATAACGCATCATCGATTGTAACGTATTTTACGCGTTAAATCTTAGTGACGGTTAAATAGAGTTTAACATTATCTTAATAAAGTGTTGAGGATTAATGATGAATTTATAACATTTCCATTTGTAATACATTTAAACAATTATCGTTTTTTAGTTTTAAATGATTCAAATTAAAAAGAACAGTAGATATATGGTATATATTATAGATATAATATACTATAAATATAAAGAGATGCGGCGGAAGCGGAAAGACAATGGACTCTAATGACCAAAAACAAGAAGGGGCATCAGATAAAGGAGGCCTATATCCAGCATTCGATGATCCCATAATAGACAAAACTATTTAGATCTAATATGTAAAATATTAGAAAGTGAGTAAAAGCTATTATAATTAATATAAAAAAAAGAAAAATATCTTAAGTATAATTAAGTCTTTGCGACCCACCATCTACGGAAGACATTTTGTGGGACTACGTGACAGGTGGTGAGCCCGTCGCCATTTTTTCGTCCAAGCCTTGGGGATCAAACTCAGGGTCTCGTGACTCGTATTCCGATCACCCGACCACTCGGCTATCGTGACCTCTTAATTATTAATATAGATATAATTTAAGTTTATAATGCTTTAATGTAAGTACAAATAACTTTTATACTGTTTCAAATTAAGACCGTTACTAACTATTGTCTAATGCACAATTATAATGTGCAAATAATTTCATCGCATTTTTATATACGTGAATGTAAATATTTTTAAATTATCCTTTTGGTTTTTCAAACAAATATAATAAGCTTATAATTATATTAATATACACTTTGATTGGCACATAGAAGAGAGAGATATTTTATGTATTAAAATACATAAAATATCTTCACGCAATTTCCAGTACAGGGGTAGCCAGAGGTCTAATCTAGACAATTAAGTCCCTTCGACCCACCTTCCACCGAAGATATTTTCGGGACAATGTATCAGGTGGTGAGCCCGTCGCCGTATACACACGTATTAATCTTTGGGATTATTTGTAAAACACAAGTGTATATATTATGTAGGCTTTTAATGAATCTTACAAATAAAATGCTAAGTGTAATACAAAAAATGAAAAGATTTTCGGCCATTAAATCGATTCAAATAATGTAATAAATAGTGCAAACACTGACTGAAATAAGTTATCCTCATATTTATAAGCGAACCCAACGAACAAAAACCCACCAAAAATCCCGAGCTGTAAATGTTCTAGAATTCTTGGAATGTAGAATATAAAAGATAGTGTATATCTAGGTAAATAAACAAATAAGTTAATCTGTTTTATCATTCATATCTGCAATCCAAATACGTCGCACCTCAAATGATGCTACCGTTGCCGGTCTGATTTATTTTAATCTATTATTTCTAGGGTAGTTATTCCGCAATCCTTCTGTAGCAAATATGGCAAAACTGGTATTCACTGATTAATAATTAATTGTTACTTACTCATCTCTTATACCAGCAATGGAAAGAAAGAGTGTTACGTCATCAGTATCACGTCGCCAGTTAATTGTAAATTATTAGAAAAAATGTAATTAAAATGAATGCTTCTGCTTTATCATTTCGTTTTTATATATACCGGTTTCGACATATAACGGTTACAATTAAACCGACATTTGGCAGCAATTAAGGTAATTTCTGATGGTAAATGTTTTATGTAGTGACATGAACGGGTTGAGGGCGCATATTTCCGCTCGACCATTAAGTTAGGCACCACTGTGCCACATGGTAGATAAACAGGCAATTAAGTTAAATCAATTTGTGTTATAGTTAGTATTTTTTGTTTTAATTTTTTTTATTTTTCTTAAGAACTGAAGTTTGGAAGACCCACGTGGCAGGCTCGTACCAATGGATGTTTTCAAAAACTTATGTGTATGTAAATACGGCGACGGACTCACCGCCTGCCACATTGTTCCAAAAAAATGTATTCGGTGGAAGGTGGTACGAAGGACTTAATTGTCTAAGCCTCTGTCTACGCCTGCATTAGGTATGGCGTAAAGATATCTTATTTTATTTGTTTTTATTTTGTATTTCTAAAACCTACATACCTAATGTGTAAGTAGCTCTCTGTGTGTTCGTCTATCTGGTACGCGTTCACAGTTAAGCCGCTAAGTTAAAAAAAATGTATGATCGTGATTTCCACGCGGGCATAACTTCAGGCACCAAACAGTTCGTAGAAAAATAAGTGCAAGTCGTACAAGAGCCGTGATATCCTGTTCAAGGCGCTCGATTAAGTAAACAAGAGACCCATATTCGATCGCCCGATAGCCATGAATGAAAACATCAAACATCGAAGAAAAACTTTCTTGAAAATGATATTATTTCGTGAAAGTATGAATTCCGCCAAGCAGCGGGTCATACTTTCTTATTTAAAAACATCAGTAGTGGACATTTATTGGCTGCTATTTACTCACCTACTTCCAAATTTTATTAAGATGGAACCGTGTAAAAGCGTGTAAATAGTCAAATTACCTCTATCGTAAAACGGTTGCATTGCGTTGAATTTCTGTGTTAAAAAATCAATGATTACTGAGTAGTATCAACATACAAATAATTCCCATTCCCCCTACTTCCAAAGCTGTCGTACCACGGTATATGAGGCAAAGCATACACCCAAGAGAGAAAAATTCATTTCGTTACTGCTATACTAAGCATACAATTAGAGTACGTTTGCCAACAACCCGATGATTAAAATTTCGTGAGCATAGGTAAATAAAAAACATTTAAAGATAAAAAGTTATTATTCAAACAGACTATAACATAATTATAATACAAAAGTACTTTAAACTTTTTTATTTACATTTGTACTTTTTTTAAACACGGACAAATATGCTTTATGCACATGCGAAATAAGCCAACTTACTTCTAATGCAGCGATAACGAGAAACAAAATTAAGTCATCCTAGTCACGTCAATGAACCTATTCAAAGAGCGGAATTGAAACCCGCATTTTTTTCTCAATATTACCAGGCGGCTTTCTGGTATCCCCTTCAGTGTAACAACCCAAAAGTTGGTAAATAGGCAACAAAAGGTTCCACAATACTCCAATGCCAATGTTTGGGCCAAAATAAAGGAATATCTTTGAAAGTGTACGCTTCATTGTGCGCAGGCGCATTGTTACTACGTACAGCCATTTTACGGGGAGGGTTGCACAAAACCGCTCGGTAGCTGTCGGTCTCAGCTTCAAAGCGTCCATGTTTACTGACAATATTATTTTTATTGCCGTAATTGAGAGAGTTCCTTTGAATGTTTGTCTGTGAGGCCGGCGTCATCAACCCTCGGTAAGTTTCAACTTTCTAATTTTTATTATCATGATTGCTTGTTTTTCACTCCTGCGGTTTTTATGTCAGCTTAACTTACCTGCTTTAATATTTTAAGTTCTAAATGTGGTCATTTACTTATCTTTAAATTCTTTTTAGTCGCGATAGCAGTGCGGTTTGGTGATTGGAATTCGAATCACGGCGGCAGACTGGCATTCCGGCACTCTATCCCAATTGAGATTTTTCTAGAACTTAGACTACTCCAGTTATGGTAAAAGTAATAAAAATCTTCTGTAATTCTTAAATAGTTCGAAGAAACATGCAACGGCTGAATATAGTCCATGGACGAGTGGCGTACAGTGATTTTTATAGTGTCACCAGTTCTGAGGTTTCATTTTATAGTGTCCCAGGTTCGATTCCCGGTCGGCTTAATGTAAATAACACTTTTTCTAAATTTTCTCGGGTTTATGTGTTTGTGGTATCTTCGTTGTTTCTGATTCCATGATAAAAGTGCTTAAGCTGCTTAATTTGGGGTCAGAGCAATGTATGTGAAGTTTTTTTAATAGCTGTATATATTCTGTAGTATGGGGCAATATCACTGAAAAAAGTGAGTATTTGTAACATACAAAAAATATATTCGAGCAATATGCGGTCTTCCTCATTTGGAATCTTTTAGTCCATTATTTAAACAACTTCGTGCATTACCTCTGCTGGCACTTTATATTTATGAAATATGTTTTTGTGTGTTTTTTGTTTGTTAATAAATTCTGAAAAATAAATCCTGATGTTTGTTGCACAAACGTCAGAATTTATTTAGTAAAACGTCTGAAAATAATCCTCGAATTTTTTGAAATATAAACAGATTAGTTCTAGACGGCATTCCAAAATAAAGAAAAAAACAATGAAACCTAAGTAAAAAAAATTGCATTAAATTATATAATAAAATAAGTAGTGACATAAAATTACTAAGTCTAAATATGTTTTAAAAGAGATTACTAGAATTTTTAAATGACAGATTATAAAACTAATATTTGCATGCTATAGAAAAAACATGATTGTTGGCATATATTTGTTGTAACACCACTCTGTACCATGTTTTAAGCAAATAAATTATGATTATTATTCGTGTAGTAATATATCTTCACGCAATTCCCAATACAGGGGTAGACAGAGGTCTAGTCTAGACATTTAAGTCCCTTCGACCCACCTTCCACCGAAGATTTTTTCGGGCAACGTGACAGGTGGTGAGCCCGTCGCCATCTTTATGTCCAAGCCAACGATATAATTTGTACGTAGGTTTTTAGAAAAACCCATCGGTACGGCCACTTGAGGATCGAACTCGGGTCTCTCGACTCGAAATTCCGACAACCCAACCACTCGGCTATCGTGTAGTGCAGTAGAATATTTCTAGCATCCCTACCCTACATGGGGATACTCTAAAATATAAAAAATGATACCTGATAAATCACTCTTAAACGTAAAAAATGAAAAAAAATATCTTCACGCAATTCCCAATACACGGATAGACAGAGGTCTATTCTAGACAATTAAGTCCCTTCGACCCACCTTCCGCGGAAGATGTTTTTGGGACAACGTGACAGGTGGTGAGCCCGTCGCCGTCTTTATGCCCAAGCCAATGATATAGTTCATACATAAGTTTTTGAAAAACCCATTGGCCAGAGCGTGCCACCTGGGGATCGAACTTGGATCTCTTGACTCGAAATTCCGATTGTTTAACCACTCGGCTATCGTGACTTTTAAACATGTAGTATTGAGAACCTAGCCAAGATATTTTTGTTATTTCGATAAACCCTGAGGATAACTTTCTAAGTTGGTTCACTATTTACAGTATTCGTAGTAGTTAACCAGTGAATGTGTGATTTATAAAATAAAAAAAAATAAAATAAGTTCATAGATCAAAGTAAAAGTAAAACCAATATTTTCCGGATTTATATTTTATATATTCTCCAGTAGACCCGTCCCTAAAAGGAATAGGTAAGAATAGTATGGTATGTCATCTAGTTTAGTTATGGGTATTTTTTCATTTCAGGTTTTTATTCCAAGACATTATGTTATTACTCGTGTTCATAGTTGGTTTATGTTCACACTTTGTTACTTTTCGAGTCACTTCTCATATATTGTCTCAGGTGAGGGTGTTTGTAGTACCTTCGTTTTTCTAAAAATACGGAGAACTAGATTGAGATATGTTCGCGGACCTAAATCTTCGGAATAAGAGCATGTATTTAATTATAAAGCCAACGATATGAATCGTACAAAGGTTTTTTTGAATAAACCCATTGGTACGTGTTTGCCACCTGGGTATCGAACTCGGGCCTCTTGACTCCAATTCCGATCACCCAACCGCGCGGTTCAGATCATTGGCTTAGATATAAGGACGGCGACGAGCGTACCACCTGTCACGTAGTCCTAAAATATCTTCGTTGGATGGTGGGTCGAAAGGTCGTAAATGACTAGACCTCTGTTTACTCTAGTATTGGGAATGGCGTGTAGACATTTATTTATTTTATTATTTAAATATTTCATTACACTCTTTTTAAATAACCGTGGAAGCTTTTAAAATTTTCTTTGTTAGTTATATTTTTTGTATTAGCTTTCCTTTAAATAAAGCTTTCCTTTAAAACATAAAATAAATCAGAGTGCCCTGAACATAGATTTCAAGTAAAGGCAGCATAAATCATATAACTCTATAAATTTTCATTACAATAATCAGGTGATTATTTGATATTTGAGATTTATTTGATATTTATAGAAAAAGATAGGGATATCTAGGAATAGTACGTATGGAATAATCAAAGTAACAAAAGAAGTTGTAATATAATGATAGGTAGGTATAACATAAGAATGGTTACATGATCACCATCATACTCAAATAAATATGCGGCTTCAGCCGTAATAAAAATTATAAAACCGCTTTTTAAATCTGCAGCCATTTAAATCCTTAAGAAATAGTTTTGAAAGAATAATGTTTTAATATCCCGTATATTAAAATAAAGTTACGGGATAGTAATATTAAAATAAATTTTATAACCTCACAAGGTAATTTAGCCCAATCTTACCAATAGCAACCAATTAACCAATAAACTAATTTTACAACTACACCGGACATAAATTCGCAAATGTTCAAACAATAAAAACGCATTGTTCGCCATCTGCCTTATCTGCAAAGCTTTAAACCCATTACCGACAAAGCGATCTCAAGGTAATGTAGGCAAGTATAATGGTGTCCCAATGAAGTAAGATAAAAGTAGCCGACTTGAAAACAATGTGGCATAAAGCAAAGATTTGTTGGTTGGGTTAGAAGCTACCTGTTTGTCGTTTGTCTTAAAAATTTTGTTTTATGAGGCCTATGACCTTATTATCTGTGGTTTTATAATTTTATTGTTCTTAATATCCATCTATTAAAGGAATTTGTTAATTTCTCTTAGATAAACTTTATTTTAGCGAACCTTCTTGTATCTAAATTCTTAACTATTTAAAATTGTTTATAAATAAATAAAAATATAAATATCTTCACGCAATTCCCAATACAGGGGTAGACAGAGGTCAAGTCTAGACAATTAAGTCCCTTTGACCCACCTTCCACCGAAGATATTTTCGGGACAACGTGACAGGTGGTGAGTCCGTCGCCGCCTTTATGTCCAAGCCAACGATGAAATTCGTACATAAGTTTTTGAAAAACTCATTGGTACTGCCACCTGGGGATCGAACTCGGGTCTCTCGACTCGAAATTCCGACCACCCAACAACTCGGCTATCGTGACTTTTTAAAATTGTTTATGAGAATTTAAATTAATATATGTGTTAGCAAACTTTCCAATTTTCTCTTGTTTCCAAAAACTCTTATGTACATGTACTTTTTATTTAGTTTTTTTTTGTAAAGTTTAGTTAAAAAAAACTAACTATTAACTAACTATTTAATATACAGCGGAATTTAATTTATTGGTATAATGTTATTTCTAAGATACATGACCATACTATTACTCTACGAATACTCGTATTTTATGTTCACTTTGACGACCTCCGTGGTCAAGAAGCGAAAGTTCGATCCTAGGACGGGTTAATGTAGAAGACTGGGAAATTATATTGTCTCACATCTGGATGTTTGTGGTAACTTCGTTGTTTTTAATTCCATGACACTAGTACTTTGAAATCCTAATTGTTTGGTATCCAACAATGGATTTGTATGTGTTGTCTATATTTATTTATTTTATTTATGATTTCTTTGAAAATTAAACGATTTTCGGATCTTATCGCGTTTTTAATTAGTTTTTACAAACTATTTTTATTTCCCGACGTTTCGGATGCTTTACAGCAACCGTGGTCACGGGGGGACTCGTGTCCAGTCTCCAGTCCCAAAACTAATTAAAAACGCGATAAAATCCGAAAATCGTTTTATTTTAAACGTGTAGTATCCTCGTAAATACTAGAAATCAGTATATATTTCTTGTTACAATATTTCACTGAAAACAGTTTTTCGTTTTAAATCTCATTAATTACCTTATTATTTTTATTTCATACACCTTATTTTTATATACCTTCTCAGGTAGCAAGTAGAAGTAGTAGAGTTGGTATCATTTAAAGGTGAATAAGGCACCTACTAAATCGAAAAACATATTGGACGAACTATATATATAGTCCATCGTTATGTCCAAGCCTACGATATAATACGTACATAAGTTTTTGAAAAACCCATTTCCATGACAACTTTATAATCGTACATAAGTGTTCGAAAAAACCCATTGGTACGAGCCAGCCACCTGGGATCGAACTCGAAGTCTTCTGACTCGAAATTCCTATCACCCAACCACTCGGCTATCGTGACGTTTAAAAAAAGACTCTTAATTTTAATTGTTTATTCAAGTCTCTTATTTGAATTACTCAGTTGTAATTTTTTCGACATGTTAGCAAACATTCGGCGTTAAAATTCAGGATGTTCTAAATAAAAGCCATGTTAAGCGTATGCTTATCTAACGTGCTTGTATCAAGAGATTGTTTAAAGTAGATAGAGTAAGAGAAGTATGTCAGAATCGTAAGTGAAGTGTGGTCTCTGTCTGCCCTGCTAAGGGAATGGAGGTGATGTTTATGAACGTGTATAGTTGTTATCTCTAAAAGGTAGATCTAATTAATTTGTTTTTATTTAGAGTTTTTAGTATCTATCCAAAAGAATTTTAAAATGCAATAACATTCTTAATATATGACAAAATCTGTGTTCTATATACATAATATATAAAACTACATAAAACAGTAAATTTTTTAAACAATATATTTCATATTTGCATTATCATGCGATTGAGAACTAAATAAAAAACGTTTTTTCTTGAATTTGCATACATGTTAATAAATACGAGTATATAGTAACTTTATTGGCATAAGTTCTGCTTTGTTACCGTTTCCAAAAAGTTCTATTATTTTTATGTTAACTTAAAATCAATAAAAGAAAAGGTATGAAGTATAGCAAAAAAAAAGTATAGCAGAAAATTATACCTAAAACATTCTAAGCAAAACTTCGTAAATGTCAATACCTAATATAGTACTAAATAAATTAAAATAGCTACGTATTTATTTCAATTTTGAAACGATTTGATAGATCTCTCATAGCAGCATCACAAACGATGTCTAGTTTTAATGTTAGGAAATTTCTTGTATGTGTTTTTTGTTGGTAATTTAATAACCTGTTATGAATATATGTTCAAGTTTGAAATCAGCATAAAACCACCATCACAATTTTAAAACGTGGTATTATGTATTTCTATAATGTTTATGTATTATATATATATATATATATATATATATATATATATATATATATATATATATATATATATATATATATATATATATATATATATATATATATATATATATATATATATATATATATATATATATATATATATATATATATATATATAGATAGAAAAAAAACTTTAAAACTCATACATTTACTAAAAGTACGTTAAATAATTTACTAAGACTGCCTTCGGAGCGCGGGAAAGTCGAGAGAAGTTTTGTAGAAGTTTCCCGGACCGCCCGCCGATCCGCCTCCCGCGTACTTCTTCTCGCTCACTCATTACAGCTTGCTCGCTCACACCGCGATACGGTGGCTAACCACAAGCGGACGGCTCGGGAATTCTTTGCCCATGCTTTAGTGGAACTTACCAATAGTTATCTTTAGGTAACTTGTCTATTTACCTTCATCAGATTTACCTTCCTTCTGAAAACTGTTTACTACAAATACGATACCGAATTCTTTAAATACATATCGGTACATTTCTCGTATAGGAATTAAAAAGTTTAGTCCTGCTTACCTAATATAAGAGTTGATATTTTTTCAAATATTTTGATTGTTTTCTTAATGTTACAGAACCATCGAAATCTTTTCTGCTTTACATAAAATTTAAATATTATTCATAATAAATTTTAACTGAATCTGTTCTGAATTTTGTCGTTAAAATATGTCATTCGGAAACCTCGGAAACTCGATTGGAATTCCTTAAATACCTCACCGATATGAAGTGCCACCCAATGCGAACCTCCGAGGACTCGATATCGAAAATCATAATTTTTCATGAGCACGTTGATAGGTTTTCGCACCGGTCGCGGTTTCCCGCCGCCCCGTGGCCTAATTACCGTCGCCTCGCGATACGTCACCGCGACAATTCAAAAAAATCCACCCGTCCCTCTTCAACTTGGCGCTTGTACGCGGCGGTGTCCCGCTCCGACGGGCATTTTTATAAAAACGCAGAGACCAACCGCGACCGTCCCGCTCGTTCCCGCCGCGGCGTCACGCTGCCCACACCCTTCGTCTCCTTCCCGCTTTTTACGAGACGTAGGGGTCCCGCCACCCGGGTGGGGGCGGCGACCGCGCGAACGCAAAATATTGACCATCGGAAAAAGTCGCGTCGTATCGCAGTCATCAGTCGAAACCGGGTCCTAGCGAGCACGCGTGCCGTCTCCACTTCGGTACGCGTCGTGAGTCTTCGGCTTGCGGTCTCGGCGAGCCCGTTTATTTTTCCCGTATCCCCCGCCCGGCGTCTTGCCCGCACCCAACAAGTGGTGTGTCTAAAGCTCGCTCTGTCGCCGTTGGCACGTCGTCTCGCGCTCATACTTCGCACAACTTTCCGCGGCGCTACGCGCGCTACGCCGCGAGTTTGAAATTCGAACGCGTGTTTGAAACTTTTCCGGACGTTCTGTATTCGTGTGGCGTGTCGTACTATTGTGGCGTGTTTGAAGTTCGAGGGTAGATCTGGAGTCGATGCACCTTCCGCACGCAAGCCCACCTGCCCTTAGCATGGCTGACGTATACTCGCATATTCACGAGTACTACCGACAGAGTCATGGTGAGCTCGTGCAGACCGGGTCGCCGGCTGTCCTGTGTTCTGCCTTACCTGGACATTGGCGCTCGAACAAATCCCTACCTGTGGCTTTCAAAGTGGTCGCCCTGGATGACGTTCAAGACGGAACCCTGGTGACGATCAAAGCTGGCAACGATGAGAATATCATGGCCGAGCTGAGGAACTGCACGGCTGTGATGAAGAACCAAGTTGCGAAGTTCAACGACTTGAGATTTGTTGGACGCAGCGGACGTGGGAAGTCGTTCACATTGACCATCACTATCAGTACATTCCCAAGTCAAGTTGCAACTTATGGTAAAGCAATTAAAGTCACTGTCGATGGCCCCAGGGAACCAAGAACTAAACAAAGTGAGTGTCAAACTTTTTAATTTTTTTTAAGTATTAATATATCATTCTGTAAGTTGTAAAATCAATCTATTTTTTCTAATTAATTAAAATGAAATCTGAAATCTTAGATCAGTCGAAATAAAATCTGAGACACACGGCAATGAAATGAAGTCGTTTCATAAAATTCACATCTCTAATAAAACATCAATGCCTAGGCAGATATTCCACGCAATTCTGTATTTCGCTAGCTAATAAAAATTTTATATTCAGACAATTGTCAAGCTGATTATAATAATTTCATAAAGCGCGCGCATCTTCATGCGATGCGCGCGCGCTGGCATATCGCCAGTCCGCAGCTCCGGGGCCAATTTTGCGGCGCCAACTGTTAACCGCATTTGAATCCGTTTTATTTTCGATTCGAGTCGAATAAAAATCTAACGTTTGGTTCTGGAGCGCCGTGTCATCAAACTACGATAAAACTGCCCTAGCTCTGTTCGCAACGACTATAAATAAATGCTTATATCTTAGCTTATTACTTTAAACGAGTTTATCTTTATTTTACTCTAACGATATGGACTATATTTTGTGTTTAGGTAATATTTAGAGAAAACCTCTTCGACCTTTCATGTTTTCTCAAAATAAGCTCCAGCGAAATATGGGTACAAAAGACTACATTAGAAGCTAGATCTTTGGCTACTCCTGTATTGGGAAATGCGTGAAGATTAAGATAATATTTCGAAATCCAAATCTACCTTGATTGGTGTCTCTAAGATATTTCGTTTTTATACAAAAAAAAAAAATTATTTGTTTAATATTTCTTACACCTTCATTTGTTGACGCCAAACAAAGCTTAGTAACCTTACTATCTATGTTATAATTTCGGTAAGTACAATAACTCAAACCAGTGTACGTGACCGAATTAAACAGAAAATATTAAAACATTGAGTACTGAAAACAAAATCATTACATTCTCCTGTAAATGTAAAACGAGTCATGATTCCATAAATAATAAATAGAACAACTACAAAGCTATATAACTATATAGAGAAACTATAGTAACTATAGCTTCTTTTATTAATTTAGTTAAAGAAAGAAACAAAAATGTTGTCAATCATACATTAATAAGTAACATGAATTCAATTATATATATTCGTAGAGTAAGGCAGAGAATACATCTGCTAATAACTAACTACGACGACTGTACGGGCTTCTCATCTCACTTTTTGTAACTTCGGGAAATAACAAACACTTAAATATCTCTGAAACATCTCTTTTATATGAACATCTCATTTTTGCTTAGAACATTGAGTAAATAAATAGAAGAAAAGAGAGAAAACTATGCGTTTTACATACTGCACAATACCTTATATTTCACTGACATTAAGGTTTTAGGTATTTTCGTTCTCGTATTTAATGAATAATAACATAGATTAAAGTATAAATATAATAATTATTACATGTTCTCTACGTATTACCGGAAGAAAGATGCCTTTATAGAACTCTAAACGTTTTATAATAATTGTGAAGTTTTAGCAAGAACTAACAATCTTGGAAGTATAAACCTATCCTTCTATAAATTTTTTCTTTTATAATATTTTTTGAGCTTAATTTATATTTTGCGTAACCCCTTTTTATTTTCACATGTCTGTGTTTATCCTTAAAAAGTCCTGTTGTTTACGTGCCATGCATAAATTATTTTTCTTTAGTTCTTCCTTTCATTCTTTCTATCTTCGCAATACGTACAAAACATTTGCATTAACAGCATCCATACAAATCTTAACGTGTGGTATCGGCGTAAGAATGTACCAAACCCCTTTCTTTCGCTGTAAGAAAGGGTACCATTTGAAAATACCAAAGGCTACCGATTGATTGCGAGATAACCAAGACCAAAATCTCAGAAGACCCAGGGCGGGAATGTCTAAGGTTCCATTTGATCGCCAATCCACTGACAATCAAGTGACAATTACGGCAATACCTCCTTTACAGAAGAGGCGTTAGTCCAGCAGTGAAATTTAACATACCGTTAAATATAATGATTTCTTATATTTATGCGAAGCCTACACATGTAAACTAAAAAGATTTTCGGATTTTATCCCGACTATCATTTAGTTTTTTACAAACTGTTTTCACTTCCCGACTGCCTGTAAAGTCCACTGCAGGTCATAGGCATCTCCCATAGATTCCCATAGAGGATTGGCGATCGCAGTACCAGATCACTCGCACCACAGACGCTGCTGCCCACCTCCGGCCTAATAATTTTGATCTGATATTTTCAGAGATGGTTATCCCGCCATCTATCGGTTACCATAATGATAGTCAAGGCTGTTTCCTTTAGTCGCCTCTTACGACATCCTCGGGAAGAAAGGGAGCCATATACTTGTATATTCTTACGCCGTTACCACACGGTGTACATACGTCTGTACATATACAAAATTTTCACCGGTATAGACTGCAATAGCTTATATATAAAGTAACACTAAAATATTTTATCTGTAGACAACATGTGTTCGATAGTACGAATGGAGTGGAATCAGTCAATCACGTAGACGTTAATTATTTACTCCGTTTAATCTCCGGACAACACGGTGAGTTATTGTTTAAGATGGGAGATGTCTCCATCCAAAAATAGTCCCGATTGTTGGCCGACTTTATGAGGCTGGCAAGTTAAAGTAATGTGTTTTGACTCTTGGCTTATAAATGGTTATTGGTGTTTAGAAAGAGCGTTTTAAATGCGTACCTTGTTATCTTGTCATGGATAAGTAGAACTGAGATGGAGTTGTTATGTTTAGAATAAACGTTATGTTTAATTTTTAATAAATCACTTCCTAAATCAACTTACAACGTAATAGTAACTTGAAATGCAACTAAAATTTAATTAATAGTTAATTTGTCGTAATCCCGTGAGGCCGTTTTTACATTTTTTTTTTTGCGAATTTAAATCATTCCGGATACAAACATTTCCGATATAAATAATAGAAATTAATGACATTTTATTACTTTTGTAGACTGTAGTTTTAGTTTATTAGTATTGTATATATTGAATAATATATTAAATATCATACACAATTTATTGAATTTTATAATTTACTGGTATAAATGTTTTGATTTTGCATAAAGGCCGATTGGTGTTCATCACAGTTTATAGATGAAAGTATGGAAGTTACTTATAAACTACCAAGTTTATTACTAAAAAAACTGATAAAAAACACGATAATAAGAATGCATTATAAACATGTTAATTATACAAATCGAATGATCGACAAATCGAGACTGCTATCATAACGTATTCACACCACAAATCTATTTTCGTTGCAACAACGTTCACGGAGACTGTCTGGATAAACAAACCGTTGCGCCCAAACTTCGGCCAATAATAAAAAGACAGTATGCGGAAAAACTAACATCCTCGAGCGATAAACATCAAAAGGTTCCCCATTTAATATAGCGATCAATCGGTGCGGCTAATGGCGGTGTTACAGCGCACTAATTAATGTAGATAATAAAACTCGTCGACTTGCACTTGTAAGTAACACAATTGTAAGGGGTTGGATACATTTTCAAATAGTATGGATTAAGTAACAGATTTTACTTAGGTTAGTTTAGAGACATGTATGTTGTTGTTAAAGTTTTAGGTTGTACTAAGTAGATTATGTTACGTTGTTTATTTTGTTACATAATATATCTGTGTATATTCTATAATATTCTGTGGTTTATTCGTATGTTTCTACTTCCATGAACGGCTAAATTATTATTACTCTCTTTTAACAAATAATACGTTATTTTGTTACATTAGTATTGTCATATCTTTGAAAATCAATCAAATACTTTATATTTAAGAAGTCGATCTAGGTTGTTGATCTAGGAAATCCAAGAAAGTTAAAAATGTGCCTAATTATTTGGACATCCACTGTACGGTCTCATATCAGCACTGTGGTAGTTAAAAACTGACAATATACAAACTAAATGTATATCTATTGATGTTCAAAAAATTTGACTTGCATATTTTGAGTTAAATAAATATTTTTATTAAATCACCAATAAGCATCTTAGATTCAAAAAATCGTCTGTCACTCTACGTAAATCAGAAACTGTACGTTTCGCTAAACATTCCTCTTTAATGTGTATAGACGCTCACTTTCCCTCCTCAAACATAAATCTTATGCACACGCTGCCTGCTTCGAGATGGACAGACGTCGTCATTAATCTTATATATGAACATTCAATTTGTCCATGCACAAGAACGTTAGAAATATCTTAATTTCTTAAACTTAAAATGTGATAATTTTGTTATACGGATGAAATGAAGAGCATGATGTACTTCTCTACTCTCCTATTTTAGTTAGTATATTTATCAAGAATCAAAGTTTAAAATATTAAATTGGAGACCTTTGACTACTTCAGTATTAGTGAACTGTACAGTAAGATAAGTTTTCACTGATGCAGATGATGCTCTCAGCAACCATCATATAAACTATTTCTACTTTTGTTCTGCTAAAGTCTTAATAAAAAAAATTTCGATATTGCGGCAGTACACTAGTAAACTAATATATTTAAAGTTTAAAAGGCAAGGCAAATTTTGTTTATTTAGGCAGACTTTTTTAAATTTTCTTAATAATAGAAGTTTTGTTTTGCTCCGCATGTTTGAAAAAGTTCGAAACAATCGTCTGTATTTAATACGCGGCACCCGCAGTCTCGGCGGTGGTTAGCAAGTTTCATGGCGCGGCCACGGTCGCGTAACAGATGTAAACAATCTCGGGCCCGCGTCGTAAAGAGCTGTTTGATCTCCCCGCCAGCACCCGCCCTAGAGGCGGCCGCCTCTAAAATATGGATTTTATGTCGCAGCTAGCTGCTAAAATACCACATCCACACCCAGCGACCCTCATAACCGACATGCGAAGGAGTTAACTCGAGAAATTACTATTTTCGACGCCCTCCTCCATCCCCATTTCCTCTCTGTTAAAGATCTACGACTGCTACATATTTTTTAGATTGCAATCTAAACAAACAAGCAGTCCACCTGAAGTAAGTTGCTATTGCAAATCATGGACACCAGTAAATTACCATAATTACAAATGCAGGTAGATGATGCTTAGGTCCTGAAAAAAGACCTGAAATGCCTGATAGCCCATTATTACGCTAGCTCTTTACAATATACCTTTATGCATATTATTCAAACTAGTATCTAACAAATGTGTTATAACTATGGGGCTATAGATAGGTAAGATTATGTTACTCACTCAAACCTCAAATTAATATTCTACCTGTAATAATAATTATAATAAATAATATCTTCACGCAATTCCCAACACAGGGGTAGACAGAGGTCAAGTCTAGACAATTAAGTCCCTTTGACCCACCTTCCACCGAAGATATTTTCGGGACAACGTGACAGGTGGTGAGCCTGTCGCCGTCTTTATGTCCAAACCAACGATGAAATTCGTACATAAGTTTTTGAAAAACTCATTGGTACTGCCACCTGGGGATCGAACTCGGGTCGATCCCCAGGTGGCAGTGTCAGACTCAGGTGTTGACTCGAAATTCCGACCACCCAACAACTCGGCTATCGTGACTTATAATATTCTACCTATAAATAATAATAAATATCTTCACGCAATTCCCAATACAGGGGTAGACAGAGGTCGAGTCTAGACAATTAAGTCCCTTCGACCCACCTTTCACCGAAGATATTTTCGGGACAACGTGACAGGTGGTGAGCCCATCGCCGCCTTTATGTCCAAGCCAACGATATTCGTACATAAGTTTTTGAAAAACTCATTGGTACGAGCCTACCAACAGGGGATCGAACTCGGGTCTATTGACTCGAAATTCCGACCACCCAACCACTCGGCTATCGTGACTTCATTTAATATTCTACCTGATTAAATATATCCCTTCCTACAGGAACTTAGTCTTTCCAATTAACTTAATTATTATTTAAAGCAAGCAGATTGGTCACCGCAATACCGAACACTTCAAACCTTAGACGCTGCTGCTCAATTTAGAACTACTCAATCCAGACACCACATGACAAATTTATATTATTAACTAAGTATATGTATATATCTTTTTGTAATTTTAAAATAAGTTAACAGATAATTTTTCTACTCGCCAAGTACCAACACTTAACCAATAGCTTTATTTAAATATTTATTACAACAGTTTATGAAATAGAAAACTTATGCGGTAGAAGTATGTATTTATGTTGTCACAATACAGTACCAACTGAAAAAGTTTTGGTAGATGATGCTTTTTCATTAATAAGATTAAAGTAAATATTTTTATTTTAAATGCATAGATTTATAAAGTATTGACCAAAAAAGGATACCTACGGAGTTTCTTCCGCTTGTTTTTTTTCCGCCAGAGGAACCTCATTACGACACGGTGGTAGATTAAAAATATGCGATAAACGAATGAGTATATTTTTATTTCGAAGACCAACTGATTTGATTTATTCATAAAGATTCATGTATAATATATTTATTTATCTCATAATCATTAAATTAAAGAGAAATTTAAAAGAACATGTTATCCCCTATCTTGCCATGGGTGTTGTAAGAGATTACTAAGGAAAAAGTCTTCAATGCCTTAATGGAAACAGATAGATCGATGATGGGAGAAGCAACGTATGGTGTTAAAATACGTGGTAAAAAAACGGCCATCGATAATCCCCTTGTGGGAAGAATGACAAACCCCAAATCGAGACAGGCCTATACCCTGAACTGGCTTTTCACGTTCAATTTCCTTAGATTTTCAAAATACCCACAGTACCGATACTGGACTATGCGATTCATACGTATCACTTCACGGTCGTTATATGGTAACAATTCAAAGGTACTGGTTATTATTATTTCTAACCAACATCTGCGCGGCACGAAATTATGATCTGTAACCGTGAATTATTAATTTATTCATCGCATCTAAAACGTCTCCGTCACATTATTTACGAGTGACAAGCGCTCACATCTCATTCCAGTTATTTAATGCATGTTTTGACATCTCGCGTCGGATCGTCCGTGCGTTTATTGTCGTCGCGGTTCCGAATTGGTTGGATTGAAGACGCTGTTGCTGACTGCGGACATCACTACTTTGTTGTTTATTTTAAAAAAACTAATACAATGCAACGTGCGGAATTTATAGCGCTTTATTTATAATACTCGTTCGTTGGAAATTATAACGCTCGTTGGAAATTAATTTATTATTAAATAAATAAATATCTATGTCTATAATGTCCAAGCTAGCGCAATTCCAATACAGGGGTAGACAGAGGTCTAGTCTAGACAATTAGATCGCTTTGACCCACCTTCTACCGAAGATTTTTTCGGGACAACGTGACAGGTGGTGAGCCCGTCGCCGCCTTTATGTCCAAGCCACCGATATATTATTAATTTATTATTAATAAATAAAATATTTTAATTAATAATATTTGTTTCGATCCGCGCAGAAAACGTGTGTTATTATGTTAAGCTTGTTGTTCAATATACGATTGTTTTTATTGTACAATTTACAATATATGATTGATTGCATAGGTACAATTTTTTATTATGTCTTTACGTATAATCCCTGACGGGCTAGCCAGAAAGAATTGTCCATAGAATCTCGCCTAATTAAAATTTACTCGTCTATAACAATACAGTCTTATGATATAGTATTTTATAGTATTTATGACATAGTCTTTAAAAAAAAATCAAACCTAATATTGTTAAGTTATTCGTCAATTGTGCCCTAAACGATTGCGGCGATGTCGTTTAGAAACGCGCCCGGTTGCGTCGTTAATATTCGGAGTCCAATATGGTATAGGGTCGGGAACTGTATTTAATTGAACACTGGCATTAACAAATGGAGCGGACCATTTCCGAGTGCCACATTTAACTTATTATTGTTCCATGAGGCGGGGCGTTCTCATCCGATCGCCACGTGACAGCACGGCGGGCCATCCATCACGTTCTTAATTTAAAATTCCCGCGATTTGGGAAGCGATGGTCTCGTGCACTCGCTAATCTCCGCACTCGTTGTTTACAAAACAAAGCTATCTACAAACATTCTTAGTGTCCCATAAAAACGGTGAACACTAACAAAATAGCAACCGTTAAATGGTTCTTATTTAGGCAACGATAAAACTCCTGTAAAGTACCACTAGGCAGTAGTGTTTAGGACAAAGTAGGAGATGGTGCTCGTAAAAATTACTAATACACCCGATCGAAACAATTGTGTCGAACGGCGACTGGATTAAAAACGCTATAAAACCAAGAATAGACGCTGCAGTGGCGTCTTCAGTAGGCTATCGATTAAACAAATAAAAAGGCGTTTCGCTAGCTGAAAGACGAAAGGCAACGTGACGTTGGTGAGTCGTAAAAACGTATGGCACAGAGGAGACGGCTAACTAGCAGTAAACCGGCTCATTTTGTATACAGGCCCCTTGTTATAGTCGACGGGAGCGGTAAACAGTGAGCTCGCATGTCGCCGCCTTTACTGCCGTCCTTTGTGATTGTGATTGCGACTTGCGGACGTGGATCGAGACCTCGGCTCCTTACTGCTTATTACAAACAGAGTTGGAATGTGATGATTGAAACATTTTTAACATGCGCTGTTTATATACAGCGCATGTTAAAAATGTTTCAATCATCTTATATAGACATAACCATTAGTTAGAAATAACCATTTTGTTTTTTTGTCTTTACAGACATACACAAAAGGTAATATACATACACAAAATATATTGACTAATTAAACAGAAACAAAAATTATTAAAAGCGTGAAATAATAGAAGAGAAGTCACGATAGCCGAATGGTTGGGTGGTCGGAATTTCGAGTCAACACCTGGTTTTTACTCTATCATATTGTCACTAGGGTTTTTCTAAAAACCTATGTACAAATTATATCGTTGGCTTGGACATAAAGACGTTGGACGTTGTCCCGAAAATATCTTCGGTGGAAGGTGGGTCGAAGGGACTTAAATGTCTAGACTAGACCTCTGTCTACCCCTATATTGGGAATTGCGTGAAGATATTTTAATAATATATAAATAATAGAGATTTTTTTATGGGACAGTATGACTTTTGCTTTGTTTTACTTTTTATATACCTATTCATTAATAATGTGACAGTAATTTCGATATAAAATTATTTAAGAAGCGATTACAAAATAAAACTACAACAATGTCCATGCATGCTTTATTAAAACTAAACAAATTACAAAGCACATTTTACCTAAACATTTTACATTATACAACAAACATTTTACCTAAAGGAATTAATAAATTGTTATGTCAATGAAAACAAATTCTTAATTTATTTCTCATTGTTTCAGATTACGGCTATGGGCATCCTGGTGCGTTTAATCCTTTTTTGCTCAACCCTGGATGGTTTGACGCTGCCTATCTCAACTATGCTTGGGCGGATTACTTCAGACCACCGATGAGAGAACCAACCGCTACTCTTGTTAAAGGTAATATATAATTTGCTTACTCTCTAAAAACTTAATTAAGAAAGCGATGATATCACACTAGTTTTGTGTTTCGTACAAATCTGCTCTCTTCCTTCTCCGTCTCTCATTATCCATTTCGATCCTTCCTCCGTTTTCAAGGCGTTACATTTAAAACTAGCGAGTGCCTTCGTGATTTATTAAAAACGTACACGACGCAGTGAATAACTGCACTACTCAGTATTAACCGTAATCGGTCATAATCTTTATCAATATCAAAATCAATAATGATATCAATGAAATTTCACAATCATAACTAATAATATCGTGGAATTAGGATACATTTATCCGTCAGTTATTTCGTAGATGAGCATTTTAAATGGAGCAACAAAAATGTCCCCTCCAAATCTTACAAAGACTTTTATAAATGTTTTCATGTTTAGTTTAATAAAAACAACAGAAGCTCTTCGTATGAAAGCACCTTTAATTCGCTGAGAATGCACAGAAAATGTTTACTTGTACTATCAGGTTCCTCGCAAACTTCCAATCCACGGATTATTTGGCATTCGTTAATTTAAAAATTCCCGATTTAGCAAACAAAGCTCGAAAACATGTTGCTCGCGCAGCACCACCCCTCAAGGCCGTACAACGCAAAGCGGCTCAAATAAAAGAAACGGCTCTTGAGCATTGCAAAACAACGCTTGGCTCGACCGAAGCAACCGCCCGCTGAAGTCCGCGCTGGGGGAAGTGGGGGCGTCCAACAGAGCACGATTAAAAAAGCACCACCTTCACGTTCGAGAGAGTGTGGAGTCAATTTTATTCCAATGTAGGCGACCGCGCCACCAGCCACTTTTTGTTTCCGTCGCTAAAACGCGAGGAGCGCTGTACTCAAACACCCATCCGACTTTTATTAAACCAACGCTAGGCTCGTTTTAGGCGCATCGAAAGTCACTTGAAAATTTTAACTATGTAAATCATATTTTTTTAAAACTAAATTTTTTGCATTCATTGATATGTCTTCTATATGCGCACAAATTTCACAATAATTAAAAATAACGTTCAAAGCAAAGTAGATTAAAAATCAACGGCTGCATCACCTCAATCAGGCGCGACGCCGATATTGGCCCCCGCCTCACCAAATTACCCCCTAGTTACGCCCCGGCCACCCTCGATGCCTTTTAAAGTGGTCTGCACACCACTGCCACTGCTGGAAATATAAAAAGTGCAAAACAAAAACGAGCGTTGCACCACCTCTGAGCTCTTTGTGGCCCAATCTGCGCCTCCATCGTGTCCTTTTTATAATCTAGCTTCTCTTACACGCTCTCGAGAATCAAAGCTAGAGCGACAACAAGAACTTTTTGAACACGGCTAATGAAAATTTCACGTTTCGAGCTCTCTTTGTCCACTCGTTGTCGAGATAGTGCCGCTCCTTATCGCGTCGTCGCTCGCTTTGTACCTCGCACATGTACTCGATGCGACACCTCGCCGCGTGCCTGGCATTGCTAATGTGCTATCTCGATGCAGAAAAACAGAAAAGAGATGTATCGTACAGAATTACACCGGTATGTCGTGTCTGGGATGTAAAGAACGATGTCGCATTCGAATAAATAAATATTGCACCCTCACCCTCCCAATATCGTACTAAAAAACATCCCTTCCGTCAAAGCCGCCTTTAAACGCCTACAGATTGTACATTATCCTTAGTACGATTATGCACCCTCGTTGTTCAGGGAATCAACAGAGTGCCTACGGGCTTTGGGCTGCCCCAAGGGGCTCGTACCTCATATTACGTCATATTGGCAAATGAGGCAACAGAAGGACGGCCAAAGAGCATCTTTTATTATGCACTGCCAATTTAATATATCTGTAATACTAAAGATTTTCTTCTTTACAGGAGCCGCCCCACTACCTACGCCACCAGTGACGTTGCCTGGATCAGAACTATTTCCGTTCCCACCTGCTATGACAAATTTGCCTTCTGGTGGTCTGCTACCACCACCCGGTGCATTTTTGCCACCAAACGGACTATTGCCTTTTGCACCACATCCTGCTGACCTCGCATTGAAATCTTTACCACCTGAATTGGCACTTAAAAATGGTGTTAACCCATACGAAGCTTTAAGACACCTTCAAAGTAATGTGTCTTCGATGGATACGTCTAGTGCGCGATTATCTCCAACAAGCAGTAGACAAAGCGGAAGTCCAAGAAGTATTGTTAATGCTAGTCCAAGATCGAAAGCAGATTCGAAGTCAGAAATAAATTCGACGCATGATGCGACAATTTCAGATGAATCTGATGAAGAGCCAATAGAAGTTGTTAAATCAGCATTTCACCCAACTAGGCCTGCGAATGTAGAATTACAAGAGATGAAACAAGTACAGGCTGCAGACTCGACAGTATCAGACAGGCCAAGGTTACGAAATGAGTTAAAAGCGCCTCCCACGAGAATGACTCGCGTACTTTCCACAAGTCCCACATCAACCAAAATTACTAACGGAACGATATCAACTCACAAATCTGTGTGGCGGCCATATTAACAAATAAGTGAAAATTTAATTTTTATTCAGTCTCGAAAAGAGATGTCGTTGAAATGTGATAAATAATGAGCTTGTAAATAATAGAAATCCAGATATTTATTATTAGTTTTAGTAAGGTAGATTATTTTAGTTTCGATCCCGAAATCAATAAAGTCATTATTAAATAGGAAATAACTGTATAAAATAGATAAATTGTTATTATCTTTGTTAAAGCTTATTGATATAGAGATACTAATTAACAATTATTAATTATTCAAGTTTAAATATTTTCTTGCTAAAGTTTAATAAATACGATAAGAATTAATGTATAATATCAAGTTACCGTGTAAAAAATATAAATGACTGATAATTGTAAACAGCATTTTACATAATCATGTAAAGTTGTAAATATTGTTAAATGTATTTATTGATAAATCAATGTACAATATACGTTTTAATATTCGAAGATATGAAAATGTAAATATTGTAGAATATTCCAGAGATAAAGAAGTGATTCTAAAAAAATTACTGCATTTTAATATTACCCTGCCAACACTTGACACAAAAGTTCTAAAATGACTTCGACCCAGTACACTTGTACCTAAAATATAAAATAATCAAGAATTGCGACTAAGTTTATGACTGATACGTACAAACCATATGTTACAGAAAGGCGACTATAATTAGATTTATACAATACATTTGATTAGATAGTTAATAGGCTGCTATTGGCGATATACAAACTGTTGTCAATAGATATTACACAAAAAATAAATGCTCAATTACCTATTTTTTATAGCATCGTTACAATAAAACTAAAATTAAAGATAAAACAGTAAACATAGAAATGAGGCCAATTAAATAATAATCATTATAATATCCCATCTTCCATTTATTATCACCATTTCATTGACTGACTGACTACGTTGCCAACACATTGTAATCATTCATTTATATTATCAACGCACTGCTTCTCCTCTCCAGTCTGACACGTAACTACTGCAAATAATTCTACATATATATCAGCATAGAAGAATTTAGTTCTAAAATTGGCACATACTTAGTAGTGTTGCAGTTTATTCAGGACTATATTTTTTGTTTCGTTTAATAAGTCACGATAGCCGAGTGGTTGGGTGGTCGGAATTTCGAGTCGACACACCCGTGTTCGATCCCCAGGTGGCAGGCACGTACCAATAGGTTTTTCAAAAAAAACTTATGTACGAATATCGTTGTCTTGGACATAAAGACGGCGACGGGCTCACCACCTGTCACGTTATCCCGAAGATATCTTCGGTGGAAGGTGGGTCGAAGAGACTTAATCGTCTAAACTAGACCTCTGTCTACCCCTGTATTGGGAATTGCGTGAAGATATTTATTTATATTTTTCGTATTACACAGCTGCGCACCCATGCCAACGAGGTTAGGGCGTCCCCAAGGCGACGCACACCAGTTCGTCCCCGTTGGTGTGAAATGTAGCGCGCAAAGCGGCGATGGGGACCGCCACCCGTCACGCACAGCCCGACACGGCGGAAGGTGGAGGACGGAGTGCAGAGTTGGCACGTGGAATGTTAGAGGAGGAATGAGAGATAAGACGAATGAGTTGATTGAAATAATGAAAGAAAGAGAATTAGATGTCGTGTGTTTGTCGGAGACCAAGCGGAAGGGCAGCGGTACTGAAGAGCTCCCTGGCGGGGCGTTAGCTCTATGGTCCGGAGTCCCGGAGAGCGAGAGCGCCTGCCAGGGAGTGGGGGTGCTGCTGTCGTCTCGGTTGGTCGATGTTATGACTGAATATAAGGTTGTGAACTCGAGACTTCTCTGGGTTCGCTTTAAATTGGGACTGACGAAGTTATTCCTTTTGGCTGTTTATGCGCCGGTAGCTTCGTCGTCCAGAGCTGAGCTGGAGGAGTTTTGGGAGAATGTAAGAGAAGTTCTAGACTTGGTTAGAGGAAACGAAAGAATTGTTGTATGTGGTGATTTGAATGGATAGGTTGGTACCGCTCGGCCGGGGTACGAGTCGGTGCTTGGAATGTTGGCCATAAAAGGGTTAACGATGCTGGCAAGTTTATACTGGCTGTATGCAAGGAAAAGGGTCTTATTGTGACAAACACTATGTTTAGTCACAAGAAAATCCATATGTGTACTAGAGAAAGAGAGAATGAGAGAAATATGATCGATTTATTCCTGGTGGATGACCGACTGCGAAAACTGGTTATGGATACGCGAGTGTTCCGGGGTGCTGACCTGGGAACGGATCACTATCTAGTGATTTCTAGATTTAAGGGTCTGTTCGCGGGTTGGCGCCACCGGACGGCGATAACAGAACCACAGTCGGTCGGTAGCATCCGAAGCTGGAAGCTTCAGGAAGCGGACACTAGGGATAAATATCAAGTAAGGGTTGCCGAAAAGCTGGACAGCATTGATGTCAGGAAAGAATGTGTGGAAGAAATATGGCAGAGCCTTAGAGATGGAACGGTTAGTGCAGCGGAAGACGTGTGTGGAACTGTGAAAAGAGGAAGTAGTAAAAAGGGTGATGCATGGTGGAATGTAGCACATGGTGGAAGTGAAAGAAGCAGTAAATAAGAAGAAGAAGAAAGCATGGTTAGACTACTTGGCCTCTTTCTTTCCTCTTCTGTCTCATATCCTTATCATTACTAGAATGATAAGGATATGAGACAGAGGAAAGAACAGAGGAAAGAAAGATATAAGCTCCAGAAAGTTCACACGAAAGCATTGATTGAGGAAGTGCGTGAAAGGAGTAGAATGGAAGCGGACGAAAGGTTGTCGCACTACTTCAAGGAGAACTCCAAACTCTTCTGGAAAGAGGTTGGAAAAACCCGGAGAGGTACGACAGCCTTAAGAATGAATAAAGTGCTTTCGGGAACCAATGACGTCCTCTCAGAAAAATCGGACGTCATGCAGCGATGGAGCGAATTTTATAGAGATGTATGCGTGTGATGATCTTAGTGGGGATCCGGGGTGACGCCGTGACTGGTACGCCAGACTCGGACCTCAATGACACTGAGGTCATCAGTATGAAAGAGATTGAATGTGCGATTAGAAGTTTGAAATGTGGTGAGGCTGCGGGACTAGACAGAGTTACTGCTGAAATGGTCAAGTATGGTGGGCCTCGCGTCTGGGACAGCTTTCATCTGCTGTGCAATTTGTGCTGGCGAACGGGGCTGTTCCGGATGATTGGCGATCCGCGGTCATTGTGCCTTTATATAAAGGTTAAGGTTCACATTATGACTGCGGGTGCTATCGGGCGATCAGCTTGACCAGTTTAGCAAGTAAAGTTTACTCGAAGGTTTTGACATGACATGATGCAAGAGAAATCGGAAAGATTTCTATGGGAGGCACAATGCGGATTTAGACCTGGAAGAGGATGCACGGACCAAATGTTTTCTCTCAGCATGATCACGGAGAAGCTTCTGGCTGCAAACCAGAAGATGTTCTATGCTTTTGTGGATCGTGAGAAAGCATTTGATAAGGTTGTAAGGAAGAAAATGTGGTATCTGTGGCCGGGGTATGGTGTGGATGGTCGATTGGTAAGGGCTGTGCAGTCAATTTCCTGTGACTGTAAAGCCTGAGTGCGGGTAAAGCATGAACTGTCACCCATGTGTAGCATCCAAACAGGCGTAAAACAGGGTTGTGTCATGTCTTCCTGGCTGTTCATACTGTATCTCGACAGCTGTTTACAGAAGCTGAAAGATAGCTGTTTGGGTGTGAAATTGGGTGACATAAAAGTAAATTGTCTGCTGTGTTCTGATGATGTAGTGCCTATTGCACTATCAGAGGCAGAACTGCAGGCATTAGTCACGTGTATGAAAGAAGAATGTGAAATTATTGGTCTCCGTTTGAATGCTAATAAAACTAAGGTTCTGGTATTTGAAAGGGACGAAGAAAGAACGAAGTGCGAAATTTGGGTAAATCAGGAATGTCTAGAACAGGTGAATGAAATTGTATACTTGGGGGGTGTGATTTAGATGTGGACAGGCGTGTCGCTGCCGGGAACAAAGTCAATGGTGCCCTGATTGCGTTAATCAAAAGGCAAGGCGTTGTGAAAAGTGCACGCCTTGCAATACATAACGCAGTGTTGGTACTGACTTTGTTATATGGAAGCGAAACCTGGGTATGCCAGAAGAAGCATAAAAGCAGGTTGAATGCAGTGAAGATGCGATCGATTCGTAAAATGTGCGGCCTTACCATGGCCCACCAAAAGCGAAACGAAGAGATTCGCAATATGGCAGGATATGAAAGATGACCTTGTCTCAAAAATGGATAAGGGCGTGCTTGGATGGTTTGGGCACGTTGAGCGAATGAGTGAAGACCGAATGGTGAAGAAAATATATAGCGCGAAAGTTAATATTAAAAGGTGTCGAGGTAGACCGAGACTGACTTTCGAAGACAAGAAATATAATAATTTAGTTCAGTATACCTTATCCGGGATTTTTCAATGAGTGTACCTCACTAACTTTTTAGGACAGATTTTGGTCGACTCCTTTATTGTATTAAATTGTCAAAACATTACTATTGTTTAGTATAACTACAACAATAAAAAGTTTTAGACATATCTATTTATTAAAAGTAGAAGTGCTAAAAAATGTTAGATGTCTAAAAAAGATAAACGAAATGGCTTATTAAAATTTTAAACTATTTTTTTTTTCTTTAGACAAATCTTTTAATTTTGTCTGAACCGAAATGAAAGTTTAGAAACGTATTAAAAAGATATTTCTGTGCTGAAAATTTTATAATGTTAGTACGAATGTGATGGGAATTCTTGCGAACATCGACATCTCCCGAATATAGAATATGCTATATTCGCTACGCTTGGGAAACTGACGGCAAAGTGTCTTTTGCTATTCTGGTATTCAAGAGTCGCCTCTTACGACACGAACGGAAAGAAAGGTAGAGAGATATACTTGCTTTCTTACCAAGTAACTTAGTGTACAGTTAATTGTTTTTATTATACGAGTTTTCAAAAGAAGGTGTTTGAAACGACAACGTGGTGAGGCTGTGCTATCAATTGTGTTTGCGCCCGAGCTGATCCGGTTAGCTGATTGCAGCATCCCGGCGCCCTCGCTTCGCATCCCCGCGGTCAGCCGCCCGCTCCTCAAACAAGCCAGACCGAGACACAAGCATCGGAATACTGGACGTGGCTTGATAATTAATATTAAATTTTATTCCGTTTTATTCTTTGCATTAATGCTTATATATATGTTTCAAAAACTGTATTCGGTGGAAGGTGTGTCGAAAAGACTTAATTGTCGAGATTTCTGTCTACTCCTGTGTTGGGAATGGCGTGGAGATATTTAATTCATTCTATTTATTGATGCATATAAATGGTTACGATACAAAAGTCACGATAGCCGAGTTGTTGGGTGGTCGGAATTTCGACTCAATAGACCCAAGTTTGATCCCCAGTTGGTAGGCTCGTACCAATGGGTTTTTCAAAAACTTATGTACGAATATCGTTGGCTTGGACATAAAGACGGCGACGGGCTCACCACCTGTCACGTTGTCCCGAAAATATCTTCGGTGGAAGGTAGGACGAAGGGACTAAATTGTCTACACCTCTGTTTACCCCTGTATTGGGAATTGCGTGAAGATATTTTTTTTATATAAATGGTTAGGCGCGTTAAATATGCAAGCAGTCGCGTAGTTGCAGAAAAAATAGCTCGTCAATGTACGGCTGCACTATGATCTGATATATGCGACAGGTTCATCTCGCCGTCTATCGATAGCTGATGTAATTTCGAGATCTACATCGTCTTTTACGTCACCCATGGAGGAGGCAGGTGTTGGTATATACTTAGGCCGTAACTACGAGGCCCAATATACCATTGTAGCCCATCAATGGCTATTTTTGGATCGATACCATTCATAGACTATAGATTCATATCCTACAAATCGGAAGCCAGAGGTTTAAGCAATTTCAAATCCCTTCGACTCATAATTTAACGGATCTTATTTTGGGACCACGCGATCCCGTCGCCATCTTAATATCCAATCCAACGTTATAATTTGTATACAAATTTTATATTAAACTTTAGTCCGATAACCCAACCACTTGATTATCGGTGTCGCCATTCGGCGTCATGTTTGTTCGTGTTAGTTAAATCAAGTAAAAGTGAAAAATTATAAATAAAGAAATATCTCATCCAGTTGTACTAATTCTTTGGCGCTCAGTGAATAGAGGTTCCTCATTATGTCGAGCTTTGATTCGCATCTCACAGGCGTCGAGTTTATGATTCACTTTTTGGTGAAAACGACTCCATGCATTACGTGTTCTGCACACTGCCATCCTATTTGGACGTATTAAAAACCTGTGGCCAGACAGCCTAGCCCGAGTGGGCGAATTTGAAATTTTGTTTGAGTACGACTCAATAGGCGAGTGATTACAAATCCAGAATGCATTCGTTAAATGAAGCCCCTAAAGATATATCAGTTAAGTTATATATTTTTAAAGTAATCAAAATAGTCCAGTCGCTAGTGGTCCTGCCTTTGAATCAAAGGGTTATGGATTCGAATCCCACAAGAAGCAGCAAACCTTGATGTATTGGTATATGTATTCGAGTCATGAATTTTTCAATGTTTATCTGTTTTTTTTTTATAGAAAAGGGAGGCAAACAAGCAGGCGGCTCGCGTGATGGTAAGTGATTACCGCTGCCCATGAACACCCGCGATACCAGAGCCCCCAGAATTGGGAGAGGGGGGTGTGTGGGCCTCCGCAGGTAACCACCTGCATTCACCAGACGAAACGCAGAAGTTTGTTAGATTACTTCACGCCGGTATTCTGTGAGGTCGTGGTACTTCCCCGGTCGAGCCGGCCCATTCATGCAACGACAAAAGCTGATGCGTGGCTCTACCACTGTTACTTGTACATGAATATTTAAGTAAGTAAGTAAATATATATGTATGTAAATTTCTTGTATCGTTACCTTGTCCCAAAATGAGCTTTGTTGCAAAGAGGTTTGAAAGGATTGCAGTGTCTAAACCTCTGCCAACTCGGCATTGCGTAATTGCGTAAAGTTGTAAATTAAAAGGAAATGTGTGCTGTCGACGTTAAATATAGATTTCTTTCTGACGGAGTCGTAAGAGGCGACTAAAATACTAGACTTAAAAATGGTAATGATTACTGAAAGGTCTGATAATGAAATCGCACTTGTCAAATTTTCGATTATGTATGAAAGATAGATAGAAAGAAAGATAGATAGTTGATAGTCACGGTAGTGGAATGTTTGGGTGGTCGGAATTTCGAGTCAAGAGACCCGAGTTCGATCCCCAGGTGGCAAACTCGTACCAATGGGTTTTTCAAAAACTTATTTATAAATAATATCGTTGGCTTGGATATAAAGACGGCGACGGCTCTCCACCTGTCACGTTGTCCCGAAAATATCTTCGGTGGAAGGAGGGTCAAAAGGACTTCATTGTCTAGATTAGACCTCTGTCTACCCCTGTATTGGGAATTGCGTGATGATATTTATTGATTTATTTTATTTTTTGTATAAAAGATAACATTCGTTGTTCAGAACCTCGAATTAAGGGATTAGTTAATACAATCACTTTCTAATATAAATGACACCGTATTTAATTTTTTTTTCTTTTTTAACTAATGGAATTATGTTAATAATAAAATATGGACAACTTTCGGTTAGTATCGGTATACGCCAAATGCGCAATATGTACTAAAGTGCCAAAGGTTTGTCGATCAATACCAATATCAATCAATTATTACCGTATCAATTGGTACCGTAGTAAAATCATTCTCTACAAAATATACGCAGACGTCTACGTAGGCATATTTTTGCAGATCATTGTGTACGCAATTATACATTAATATAAGGCAATAATTCGTTGAAATATTCTTTTATGCGAACATTAATGGAAGTAAATTAAATTATTAATATAACTAATTAATGTTTTATTACAAAGCCGCCTTCGCCTCAATACCTGATAGTCTATTATCGCACAGACAGAAGCGACCACATACTCGTTATTGAGTGGTTTCGGTCTACTTAATTTCATCTCTATTGTTCTTTTATATGGTCGTTTTGCATATGGTTGATTGTACTCGTATTTGAAAATGTTCATTCGTTTATATGATGCACATAGCCTATATTGAACGTTGTTAGTTTTTATGTATATATAATATATAGTTTTTATGTTCAAATTATCAGTAATAAATACAAAAAGCTTACGAATAGACCTGTAAAACAAAGAACAAAAGTAAGTTGCATTCAGATACAGAGTACACTTAACTTACCTCCATTTTACCTATCTGTAAATAAAATGATCATTTAAAATTTTGGTATGAATCATTCGAATGACTACATGCGGTTTTTTTCTTGAGCACTAATTTATAATTTTTTTAGAACACAACAGTACACTGAAGGGCGAAAACCTACTGTGCCTTAATTGAATTGAGGTCCTAATAAAGTACCTAACACGGCTGTGGTCGAAGATGTTATAGCATGGTAGAATTTCGTGATACAAAATACGTAATAGCTAGCATGTTTACACGAATTTAAGAGTTGTGTATTTCTTCTAAATTTAAAACTTTATAGTTAGAAAAAAAATTGCGTTCTGTGGACTTTTAAAAGTCTGGCCATAAATATATCGGCAATAAAAAAATTGAAACAAAGCTTCAATATATTTTTCCGCGAAATTCGCATGAAATCGCAGCTTAAGCCCGATCCGCCCGCGGCCGAACGCTGACATCACATATCGATAAGACCGGGTAGATTGCTTGCTTTTATTGTTTCAGCCGTTTCAGCGGAAGACCCGGACGACACCCCCGTTTGCCTTGCCCCGAGCGGAACGGCCGCTGCAAAAAAAATCTAAATGGATCCACTTCTAATGCCCGTGTAGGGGAACGTGGGCTAAAGTGAACCTGCAAAATATTGCTCTGCACTTTATCCATAATAGCCGTATGTTCGTAAAGAGGTTAATTGAAATGAATCCGGTTTCAGTTATATTATATATACAGTTGCAGTTACATAATGCGGTTTAATAGCAGTGATCACCAACAAGTTCCGTGTGGTATTAAAACAACCTCACATACATTGTAGTAAGTAGCTAAAGGACTTGTGATGTGGCATCAGAAACGACGATGATACCTACATCAATACTGAAAAGAATATAAGTGGATTCTGACATCGATTCGTCCGGGAATCGAACCCGGAACCACAGACCTTGCGGTACCTTGAAAATTGTTGTCTACGGCACACGAACACGGAGGTCATAAAGACCGTATACATTAATCAGAGCAAACATGAAACAAAAATAGGTTATACGCAAATAGAAAAAATATTTACCGAACAGACTACAACGAACATACGAACTACAATTTCAATCCGCGGCCCTGATTTTCGCCACTCGACAGTGAAAACGGGGGCGACAAAACTCAACTGGACAATGGCATGGAAAGAAATCACGCCGATAAAATTTTAATGCCTGTATAAAAAGGCTATAAATTTGATTTACGCGCCCCCGGACCCCCGTGAAACAGGGTAATATCGAAAAATAACATGAGATAATGTTGGCTCACAAAGTGAGACCGACGGTATCGAATCGGTGTACTATTCGGATTCATTTTATACATAGGTACTAGTTAAGTATATACAACCTTCTTTCTGTCCGCAAGTGTAGTGACTCCACTAGGGGACCTTCATGGTATATCGTAACGGCTATCATGAGATCGCTAGTTAGCAGTCTTAAAATATACAAGAGATATACGTAATAAATAAACTGACAGTTACAGGTAACAGACAGCAACGTCTTATATTAAATTTGTCTGGTAATGTGTCCAGAGTGCTTACCTGAACAGTTATAGGTACAGGAGGTACTTTCAAAACAATTCAAAACAAAAAAAAAGTATTCACAACAATATATACACAAACATAGTCATTTTCTTGTCTTTACTTACCAATATTCAATTCGCCAGATCAGTCAGTCGTCAGTCACTATTACTTTCAAATTGCACCCAGAATGTAAAAAAAAGATGTGTGTTTTGCACCAACACTTTTGGCCTTTTTATCTCTTTGTTAAATAATACAGGCAGATCTTTTTTCCGCTTTATAAGAGATCCAATATAACAAGCAGTAATACATTCGATCTCATATTTTCTCAGCCGAGAAAGAGTTAACGTTTTCTTAGGAAGCGTGTTAGTCTTAACGCTAATCAAAAAATTACAATATATCTTTTGATTTCTTGCGATTGTGGTCTGCTGGTGAATCTTCATGGTTAAATCAATTCATTCCACTTATTACATACTCATTCTGTTTAAGTACCATAGGGAAACATAAATAATATTTACCTTTAAATAGGTATCGGAAATACCAATATTTTATTGTAAAGCTCTTGATGGAACCCTTGGATCAGATGTCGGTAAATTTATCTTAACCTACACCTTAAACTTAACCTTAACTAAAGAATTACACTAAACCTTAACTTTCAGATATTGGTAGTTATAGCTTATAACATAGTGAAATAATTTAATTCGCTATAGTCTCACTATATAGGTGTATCGTTTTACAAGCTGTACTGAGTGGACGGACGCAAGTAGTAGATAAGTGTAGTTTTACCGCTCTTAAATAAAAGTAACGAAGTTTCTAATTTAAAAATTCACATAGAAAAATAAACAATAAAAAATAAACGTAAATAAATAATAACTCAATTTTTAAAAAAATATTATCGATTGCAAAACTAAAATTCTTATTAATAGGCGCAACATTTTCCATATTTTTGAAAGCGGAACGACGAAAGATTATTTATCGTTGTAAATTTATCCTTATACAGCTTTATAAAGTCTGAAATGTTTGCACAAAACGCTTTTAAAAATATAATAAATTCCATAATAATCCCTAGCCGGGAACACAAGATGAGTAGAGGAAGCCACTTAAAAAGATTGGCACTCAACGAACCGGCATAATCTATGCAAATTACGTCAAATTAGGAGTCGTCAACACGCTACGCCTCCACTGCGTAATTTGGAAGGCAAACCCTCCTTTATTATTAATATTTATTCCATTTCTTCCGTCCAAACCGAATCAAGAGAAAAAATAAAATCCGTACGAAATATTTCGACCCCTTAATGAAACGAATAAATAGGTACCTACAGAGAAAAACTCGAGGAAGCCTAATTTGCGTTGCTCCACTTTATTACACAAATTTATTCGGACTCAATAAATCATAAAACATCTGCACAAGTAGGGTTTACCGTAAGCCGAGAAATGTTTTGACTTAACAATATTAAGTTTGTAAGATAAAATACCGAATAGAAAGTGGACAAAGGAAAAATTCTTTCGTGGCGGCACGATGAAGGAAGGCCCCAATAAAAAAACATAAAATGGCCCGAAAATATTGTTCTGTTTAATAGGTTAGAGCAATACTATCGTCATAAAAATTTGTTGCCTAGAAGAAAGCTACTGTGAGCGTAGTGAAGTTTCAGAAATTTTTACCTGTTCTAAAAATTTTGCTTTTGTAAGGGAAGTTCTTTTGTTTTCAACTCAATTTCATTTATTAAGATTATAAAAATAACACTAACTTTCAACATAAGTTTTTTTGGTTATTCCAAATAAAATCGAATACCAACTTTTATTTCCTGGAAAATAACCGAAGGTGACCGATCCCTATAAAGTTAAATATTTATCTTTATAAAGCTTTCTACTTAACTGAGCTATAACCTGTTTTGTAGAAGATCACTCAGTTAATTTTATTTCATAACAAACCATCGACATGTCTCGTTCAATTCGTCTTAAATCAACGCCTTACAAATGTGTACATAAGCGGACATAAGACCAACCAAATCGACTCGGCTAACCCTCGTTGCATACACAAATTGCACACGCCTAAATGGGTTTCAGGTCCATCCACTGGCCCGCTAGTCATTAACTCACGGAAGCAAGCACAGCGGACCAATTTCCCCAGCCGGTCGCCAATTAACAGCACTTGGGCGACGCTAGCCGACGCAGCAAAGGGTTAGGGTAAGATGTTTGTTATGATTTAAGAGAGGTTTAGGGTGAGCCATACAATGTCTTACGAGTTTATAGGTACTTCGGGTAAAAATCTTTACTTCATTGGTTATTGAGTGATATAAATAATATCAAAATGTCGGATCGCAAACACGTTATATATTCATAATTCGAACTATTAATGGAGTATATACATTGCAATTTTGACAAAATTACAAAAAAATTTTGAAGAAACTGTTTATAAAAAAGAAAGTGTTTATAGAAAAGATATTATTGTGATGAAAATTAATACACAAATGATAGAAACTCCAGGGCAATGTAATTAGGAATATCTTTTTATATAATGTTCAATATTGTATATCCCTTTGTATAGAAAATAAAATAAAATAGAGAATACTACTGAGTTTTGTACTGTCAAGATGACAATCTAATGAAGAAATTCGATACATTTTAAAATTTTACTAAAATGAAAAGGTAAAAATGCAACGCAAGCCACGAAAAATTTTTGCGATGTTTATGGGCCTAGTGCAGTATCTGTAAGAGTAGCACAAATTTGGTTTAAGCGTTTTCAATCCGGGAATTTTAATGTTAAAGATGCACGTCGCTCTGGTCGCCCTATTACGATAAAATGGATGCCATTTTTGAAAAAAGTGGAGCAAGATCGATATATAGCTGAAGAACTAGGAATTGACTTCAAAACAGTTTTTTCGCATTTGAAAACCATTCTACCTGGTTCGGTCTCTTCAGAATTCTTTAGGCAATGTCAGGTTAACATCACGAGCGGACTTCCAACTTCCATGTCCCTACCTACAAAATGGCAAAAAGTTATCGAACAAAATGGTATCTGCATGCTTTAGTTAAATGTAAATAAACTATATTAAAAATGTTGAGAATTTTCTCAAAAAATGCGAACATACTTTTCCTCAACTTACTAATTTATGTTACTTATATCGATGATAGGCGATTGGTAACGGCGTAAGAATGTTGCCACTCCCTTTCTTCCCGTGGGTGTCATAAGAGGCGACTACGGGAAACAGCCTTGAATATAATTATGGCAACCGAAAAATGGCGGGATAGCAATCTCTAAAAATATCAGACTAAAATAATCATACTGAAGATAGGCAGCAGTATTTGCACTTGCCAAGCGTGGCAAGCGCAGCAAAGTCCTGCCAACAGGAGAGGCCAATGTCCTATAGTGGACTTTAGCAGGTCGTTACGTATGTATGTATATATATGTACATCGATGAATATATGATTTCATTACCTAATTAAATTTGGCAACAAAACGAAATCCTTTTGGTTTAGATATTTTCATTATATTTATGATTCATATATATAATAAGATTCAACCTTATATTTATGTTAGGTTTTATTATATTTTATTATGATAAGTTTTATTACAATTAAATTTTACCACAATCAACTCTATACCCTATTCTTTATACTACACAAAGATATTCAAATACGAAATATGAATGAATTATATATTCCTATTATAAAGTTATATTTCGAAAAACGACTCCGACGACTGAATTTAGAAATCTACATCATTGTCTACATTACTATAATAAACCATTATTATAACCTGTAAAAAACCATTGCAGGACAGAGGCCTTTTCCGTATCCAGACAGTTTGCCATAAACGCCACGCTTAGCATGCGGATTGATGATCGCACTTCCAGTTAACACTACCATCCATCTTGCAATTAACACTACTACTCGACTCACTAGTCCACTGAATTTTAATCAGGTATTTTTGTGATTAATATCCCGCCATCGGAGATCAATTCAATTTTGAAAAATGTTTCATTAGTGGCCTCTTACGACTAACTTAAAGACTGGTATATTTTTAAAATAACATAGCACGTACTTTATTTTTATATTTAATAATTTAAATAATAATTCTCTATGGTTTACTTAAACTATTTAAAACACAACTCCATCAACAAAACAGAGACAACTTGCACATGATATTGGTAGCGTAATAAAATTTCTTATTTCAGAGCAACCGTTGTAAACTTGTTTTTGCAACAACTAACGGGATTTTTTTTCAAGCTGCGAAATTTTGTAAAAGCAATATAAAAATATCTTTATTTGCTTAGGTAAAAGTAGTAACGGTCCTCGTACTATTAAACTATTGCTCCAAAATCGGTAAAAAGTAGAGCCCGAAAGTAAAGCATTTTTTACGGCCATTAACAAAAGCTTTCGCTGTAGTTAACTGTCAGATATGTAAATATTGTGCAACTAAACATTACGACTGGACAGAAAATTACACATAAAAAAGTACTGTAACGGTTTTTACCATTAGAGTTTTATGGTTTTACTGCCTGTATTATGTTGCATAATAGGTTTCGATTTAAAAATAAAATATGTAGATGTAGGGCACTTAAATGATATAAATAAAATTTATATATCAAGCGGACACAATACCTAGCTCATTACACTGACAAATGTTTTTCTACATTACTACTTATTTCTTACTTCTTATATATATCTACTCCATATATATAAAAAAAGTCACGCTAACCAAGTGGTTGGAATTTCGAGTCGAGAGACCCGAGTTCGATCCCCGCCACCTAGGGATGGCGCCCCAGGTGGCAGACTCGTACAAATGGGTTTTTCAAAAACCTATGTACGAATTATATCGTTGGCTTGGACATAAAGACGGCGACGGGCTCACCATCTGTCACGTTGTCCCGAAAATATCACCGGTGGAAGGTGGGTCGAAGGGACTTAATTGTCTAGACTATACCTCTGTCTACCCCTGTATTGGGAATTGCGTGAAGATATTTATTATTTATTTATTTATTTTCCATATATATAAGTAGTAAGGAATACATGTAGTGGAATGTCTCCTACAAACACTTTTCACTTAGAAAGTCTTATTTGGTAAAATTTTTATTTTCATTCCAAATTCAATCACAGCCTGACCGCTTAGTTGATAGTGACTTTGCCATCGAAGCAAAGGGTTAGACACCCGCTAGGGGCAAATATTTGTATGATTAATAGGAAAGGTTGTACTCGAGTTATGGATCTTTATGTGGATATGTTTCTATTATTTACCGTTGGTGTAGATATTAAGATAACTATAGACTTACCACCTGCCGCGTAGTACCAAAAAGCTTAGGTGATGGATCGACCAATTTAGGACTTACATTTACAATTTATTCTATGTTATTTCTATAATAAAAATTTTAATTATTTTGTTTTACAGTCGGCAAAGTTTTGTATTTTTTTTGTTTCGATTGAATTGTTTGAATGTTTTGAATATTAATGCAGAGCCATGTAGTGGCGAATAACATTAAATTGTTTCTACTACTTGCACGATAAACTATCAAATAATAACGGAACACAAACTTCATCTTTCAAAGAGAGCACATAGCTTAATTTATAAAACATTATGTTTTGATATAAATATAAAAAATCAAAGTCTGTATATCCTGTCTGACTGTATATCCCAAGAAGTAATTCTATCTACCCACGTTTTGACAGATCTTATTTCAGAGAAGTGAAGATTTTTCTGCCAAGTTTTCACAATAAAAGCGACTAAAAGTTGTACAGTACATAACACTCTCTTACCATAAAATTTTTAAACCCGAGTTTCCAAATTCGGAGTCCATAATTACTTTACACAGGACTGCTAACCGATCAGCTATCGTGACTTGACGCAGTATAAATGCATAACACACGCCGCCTATCACGCCGTCCCAAATGAGCTTCAATGAAATTAGCTCAAAATTAAGTAACGAGGACTCTGTCTAGCCCAGTATTGAAACAATTAGTAGCGAATTTAATTGCGACTAACCAAAACCACGGCTTTACCATACGTAACACAAATATGGTATTTTAAGTGAGAAAAGACTAGATGCAAAAAACATACCGATGTCATATTTCCATAACTTTCCTCCCGCCTCCGACATTATTCAATTTAGCAGCAGGTGAGCTCGCGAATTCGAATGAGGTGCACGCCCGCACCTAACCTTACTGCGGGTATTTCAGAATTGAGTGGTTTCAGGCATTTTTCTACGTCCCGTAATATACAAATGGCTTTAAAAAGAACAAAAAGAAAAGTTTTGCGTTTCTTTTTTCACATACTGTACGTTATGTTCAGTATGTTTATATCATATTAACTACTTTTTTATTTTAATAAATTTTGATTACATTATTGTGTGCAAAAAATAGTGTCACGATAGCCCAGTGGTTGGGTGAATGGAATGTCCAGTCAAGAGACCCGAGTTCGATCCCCAGGTGGCAGGCTTTTGGGTTTTTCAAAAACTTATGTACGAAGTATATCGTTGGCTTGGACATAAAGACGGAGACGGGCTCACCACCTGTCACGTTGTCCCGGAAATATCTTCGGTGGAAGGTGGGTCGAAGGGACTAAGTTGCCTAGACCAGACTTCTGTCTACCTCTGTATTGGGAATTGCGTGAAGATATTTATATTTATTTATTTTTAAAAAATTGTTACGAGGTATGAATATACTAATAATATGGAATAGTCAGAAAAAGAGGCAACTAAGGGAAGAGCCTTGAAAATGCAATGGAGTACTGACAGATCAGATACCAGACCAACCTTCAGCAGACCGCCAACAGTGTTTAAGTTGCAATTCTTAGATGCAAACCCGCTTGCCAAACGGACCAATTGTCTCAAATCCTCTCGTACAATATTAGTGTCAAACGCATTGCTCGTCTTTGGAAGTAGAAAAGGATTAAATATAAAGATAGAAGCAATTGAGAAGAAAAAGATTAAAAGTCCACAGATTAACTCACTCATAGCATGAACCGCAAAAGCATCTTGTGCTTTCACAGTTCATGCTATTCGAACTCTGTTTTTTACACTGGTGTTTTACCATGGGGTAACGGAGAAAAAATTTACTTCTGTTACAGACAGGGCATTGGCCAATCCGCTTGCCAAGTGTGGCGATAATGGCTAACTCAGATTACTAGATAATATATGCCCTGTAGTGGACTTTGATAAGCCGGTGAATAAGTACTAATAAGTATAACTAAGTAAGTACTTATAAGTATATTTAAGCAAGGAGTAGGTAATACTTTCGTTTAATAGTAAAAACGCATGAACGCTAACAATGGAAGATCATTCTTCACAAATATACTTTTTACCATTTTAGAATCATGGTATAAAATTTAATAAATCCACCTAGAATTTCACGATAGCCGAGTGGTTACGTGGTCAAAATTTCGAGTTAAGAGACACGAGTTCGATCCCTAAATGGCAGTACCAATGAGTTTTTCAAAAACTTATGTACGAATTACATCGTTGGCTTGGACATAGAGACGGCGACGGGCTCACCTGTCACGTTGTCCCGAAAATATCTTCGGTTGAAGGTGGCTCAAAGGGACCTAATTATCTAGACTAGACCTCTGTCTAGATCTTCAGAAGAATCTTTTGATAAGAAAAATCTGAGGGACGTAAAGTTATAAAAATAATTATATTTAAGACTTTTGACTGCTAGCCGACAAACATTGGTATTATTACGAGAATTTATATACAAGTAGAACTGTTACTTAGAGAAATTCTAATAATAGCTCGAGACTGTCCTCACCACAATTAATACTATTAATAAGACATATGTAACTAACCTAATCCTCACAATTGAGAACGCGTACACACAATCCCCAATTAATTTATTACGTTCCTTGCCAATTGAACTCACAGCGACAATTGTCTGAGGTTGAAATCAGTTAATTTATACGTCATCGAATAATAACGTATTAAGAAGATACGACTCAAAGAATGACTGTAAATCTTTTCCACTTTATTGTATGCGAAACATACATCGCCTTGTTAGAAGTTGTCATTACTTGAGCGGTTAGAGGCCTAGAGAGTATATTTCGATCCACATTTCACCACAGTTTATTTAAGTAATGTAATAGGCTACTGCCTATCACATTACTTAAATAAACTGTGTAATATGTGTAATAAACTGTGTGTAAATGATTTACTAATCTGCCCCTGTTTTAGTATCCAACCTACGGTACAAATCATACACGAGTTTCGAAATAATCACAGCTTTCCAGCAGGTGATCGAACTCGCGTCTCTTGATTCGAATATTTGTCTCCGAATCGAGTGGTTCTCATGGCTATTTTCATCTCATGTAATATTTAAATAGTATTATTATATTACATATCCTTATATTATGTACACATAATATAAGGAGAGAATGTAATATAGTAATGCTAAAGTTCCATTAATACCGACTTTGACCCACCTTCCACCGAAAATATTTTCGGGACAACGTGACAGGTAATAAGCCCGTCGCCGTCTTTATGTCCAAGCCAACGATATAATTCGTACATAAGTTTTTGAAAAAACTATTGGTACGAGCCTGCCACCTGGGGATCGAACTTGAGTCGCTTGATATGAAGATATGTAGCGCCGGGTTCGATTCCCGTACAGGCCAATGTAGAAAACTACTTTTTTATTTGTTTTTTATGGTATATTTTTTGGGTGTTTGTGGAACCTTCGTTGTTTTCAGTTCAATAACACAAGTGTTTAGGTACTTAATTTGGGATCGAAGTTATCTAATTTTGTACCTATCTATGCAATACAATACATATCTGAGTTTTACCACAGTGCGTTTTTCGTGGAATTTTCTGCCACTCACTTTGTGGAATGAGCTGCCTTCGGCGGTTTTTCCGGACCGATACGACCTTCAAGAAAAGAGCCTATACCTTTCTCAAAGGCCAGCAACGCATCCGCTATTGCTCCGGTATTGCAGATGTTCATGGGCGGCGGTAATCACTTACCATCACGTGTGCCTCCTGCTCGTTTGCCTCCCTTTTCTATATAAAAAAAAAAAAAAAAAAAAACAAAAAAAAAACAAAAACAAAAAACAAAAAAATCTTGTAATCAAATTAAAACCTGCGTGGGCTTAGGAGCGACAAAACTCTCATTTGCCACATAACTTATTGTGAGTAACTAACACAACTAAACTTTGTGGTGTGGTGGTGTGTATCCTGAGGCAACACTGGTTAATACACTTGTGACAAATGACGTCACCGACTTGAAAAAATTCTCGGAGTTGTTGGGAGATCGGATAGCAGATGGCAGGTTCATACCGATGAGTTTTTAAAAAACTTATGTACAATTTATATTGTTGGCTGGACGTCGACGGACTCACCACCTGTCACTTTATCCCAAAAAAATGTGAAGTGGAAGGTGGATCGAAAAGGTAATTATCGAGATCTTTGTTTACCCCTATTGGGAATGTGGCGTGAAGGTATTTTTTATTTATATGAAGCAATTTGGGTGAGGGTTCTGCACTGGACCTTGGTTTCACTGTTACGATGGAAATATTTCTATGAACACCCAATTCCTTATCTCGATAAATAATAATTTCGAAGTGAAAGTCATATGTAAAATATATTACGAATGAAGATGACCTGATAACCGAGTTAGTAGTGAGACTGCCTTCGAAGCTAAGGGATGCGGGTTCGAAACACGCTAGAAGCAAACATTTGTATAATGAATGTTAAAATTTTACTCGCACCATGGACTTTAAGTATTTTTAAATATTTATCTAAGTAAATCGTGACTGGAAATCACGATAGCCGAGTCGTTGGGTGGTCGGAATTACGAGTCAAGAGACCCGAGTTCGATCCCCAGGTGGCAGACTCGTACCAAGGAGTTTTTCAAAAATCTTCCGAACGAATTATATCGTTTGCTTGGACATAAAAACGGCGACGGGCTCACCACCTGTCACGTTGTCCCAAAAATATCTTTGGTGGAAGGTGAATCGAAGGAACTAAATCGTCTAGACTAGACCTCTGTCTACCCCTGTGTTGGGAATTGCGTGAAGATATTTATATTTTATCAAAGTAAATATACACATTTCATATATACGTGTGTATATATTACCGTTAACTTAGGGTCAGCATCTGTCACCTTGTCCCAATTTTGCTTCGGTGAAAGGTGGGTCGAAAGGACTGAATCGTCCTCCATCTCCGTCTACTCCAGTATTGGGAATATGTGTGAAAATAATATAAATACGTATAAAAACTTTAAACCAAATTCTAAATAGCTTTGCTAACTATTTATAGCTAGCGGCAGGGCTTGCTCGTTTTTTTTTTTCATCCCGTCGCCCGCGTACGGCAACAAATTGAAATTCATTAGTACGCCGCGGTTCCATCGGCGCGGGCGTTAAGGAAAATTAACGAGGCACATATGAGTTAACACCGACGTGCAGAGTGCGGGCCACACGGACCCGACTGCCCAACGAGACGAACTCCGATCGATAACAACCAATCCGCGACACTTTTTTTTTAACGAAAACACAAATGGCATTGGCATTTCACGCATTCATACGCATGAACGGTTAAAATTAATTATGTTTACTGGTAAATATGTTGCGGCGTTTGAATATTCCATTTTATGTGTTAAATAAATCTTTAAAGTCTCATTTGATTTAATAGGAATAGTTACAGTCAAGCAGCAGTATGCGTACATGCTGGGCAAAAGCATTCTGTCAAATATTCTTTAAAAAGCGTTGAGAGCGGGACATCCGGGTTTAAGTTAAGAAATAATATACTTTTTTCACTACTTCTCAGGCAATTTTTTCAAACGAAATTTTCTGTCACCACCCAGCTCTTGATAGATTCAAAGAATAAAGTAGCTCTAAACAATTATATTGGTGCCAGCCCAAAAATCGAACCTCGATCGAGCGACTGGAACCGCAGTCCCGGCGACGATGTTCCTATATACTTCTTCTTAATCTTGGGAATTTTCTTTCAATGGGCACATGAAAAGTCGCGTACACCATCTCAAGAGCCATCGACGAGATAACGTCGATGACGGATTGATCCCATGTCCGTATAGAGAAGTGCTGTATAAGGTACAGAAGGAATCTGAAAGTTTATTATTTGTTCTCTCTGCCTTTCCGCAGCGTCTTTTTGTAATTATTCTCCCTTTTTGGTGAGATGCATTTTCCTTGAAGCTTAAGATCACAACTGATAAAAGTATGCCCTACACTCGCCTCTAAATCCTTACTCGCTAGGACTTCCTTTTAACTGATCAACTAGGATAAAATTGGTTCAGGAAGCGTCATAGAATGCTTTAATAGACTTTATGGAGTTCTGGTTCACAGTTCTTTTCAAAATTTATTTTCAGAAGACTGAGTTGAAAATGATGAATGTTCCTCCATTCCATCCATATTGATATATTTAAATAACTAGGGATAGATATATTATTTAATGAATTTCTATATTCTATAACAAAATTATACTTTTTCATATACTATATTATATTATTAAATATAGAACCATTTTAAAATAAAGAATGACAAGTGAGGATACTCACGCAATTGAATCACACGCAATTAAAGGTAGTGGCAGTTTTGAGGGGTTTACCTTACTCGGCGGACGAATCGCAGAAAGCATAGGACGAGGACGTGATCCTGCACCGGTTAAGTCCGCCCATGTAGCGCCAACCGCTGTCACTAGCCTCTCCCTCGTACAGAATATGTAGCTTGTAAAACATACTAACTAAAAAACCGTTTTTATAGGATATACTATTATGTATGACCCTAAGAATAGCTCAAAGAAAAGAAAAACAAATTAAAATCTTCATCCCGTTGTCTAATAAGCTTTAACTGTAATTACGTTTATTGATATCAGCTTGTTGTTTAAAATGTTTACACTGCCGGCAAAAGCCAAGTAACATTAAGGAGTAGTCGTTTAATCTTTTAAATCCATCCCCCAAATAGCTCGTGCCGTACTCTCAGTCGGCAAATAAAGACGTACCCGGATTAAGGCGACTTTGTCTTACTCAACAGCTAAGACACTATTAGAGAATAAGTCAGTCTGTCGTAGTCACACATATTTTTCTCCAAACTATACAGTGACACTTGATAGCTATTACAACGATCGAGTAATTATTATTGTAATTATTTTAAGAGTAGTCCTATGCGTCACATCTTGTATTGCTTATACAATATATTATATTAGATACGGTAAAACCAAGTATCTATAGGTGGTAAATTCTTTCACTTTTGGTTGACCCTACGCTACGCTCTTTCTGCTACATCTTTAAACGATTTTACAACTTTACATTTACTTGTAATAACTTTTGTATTTCAGTTTCAAGGATATTGAGGACAAGTATTATTACCGGTTGTGGACATTCTGTCTTATTCCAGCAAACAGCAAATACAACACATAATGATTCTTCCTTTGAACAGGCTTGCGGGTGTTATAAGCTGCAGTAGTCACTTAAAATAAGGTGCCATGTTACCTCTTTTCCAATCTATTGTATATGCAAATTTGTTAAAAAATTAAGAAACAACACATGTAAAAAACTGTATAGTACAACACAAAACACTTGTATTTTCAAGGCATTTCTTCTTTCCTTCTCGCTTTTTTACGGATCCACGAGAATTAATGCAATAGCAGATTCTAGGGATGGTATCAGGACGCGGATTTATGTTCCACGACACCACTCTCTACACATACAGAAAAAAAGTTTTTTTTATTTTTTTATTGTTAAATACTTTCTCATTTCTCATGAGTTTTCAAAACTTATGTACGAATATCGTTGGCTTGGACATAAAGGCGGCGATGGGCTCACCACCTGTCACGTTGTCCCGAAAATATCTTCGGTGAAAGGTGGGTCGAAGGACTTAATTGTCTAGACTCGACCTCTGTCTACCCCTGTATTGGGAATTGCGTGAAGATATTTATTTATTTATTTATATTTATAAATACTTTCTCATTTTATAGCCCGATTTATGAGGAAGTTTATGTGGGCTACAGTAGGACACAGTAAGAAATCAGAAAAATGCTGAACGCAAACTTATAATTCGATTTCTTTTAAAACCAAATACGGTGGAACAAAGAGATACAGCTTGTTTATTTATAAAAACAAGATACATTCACAGATAGTTAATTTACATATATAAGATTTTAATCTTAATATAGTTTGAGCGCAATTTATGCAATACTACTCTGTAAACTGTTTGCAATTTGGTGTGTTTGTGTATGTGTTTATCTGTTATTAATTTATATTCACCGATGTCAACTAGCTGCCTACCTGTGTCAATATTTGATCATCCCTCGCAGAGGTGTCTCAGCCGTAATGTCATCATGGCGGACAAACAGTTCTAATCCCTGCTAATCGGGACGTCAAACTGAGAACGCGTGTCTCGATGTGCGGTGACTCTAGGGCTGTAATTTATGATGTATTATCTGTGGAACTTCCTTACTGTAATCTACATATACGAAGGTTTTATACTTTTTAATTTCACGAAAATATTTTTCTGCACTACGACTATTACTAATTTGCTGTCAGTTATTTTCATAACATGTTTACATAAATTACATGCGTATAGATAACTTTAATTGAACGGCTGTTAAATAGTGGATAGATTACAGAGATTGAAAAGGATTAAAATAAAATACAAGTTGCAAGTTTAGACACACACATAAACGACTTTTATGTTTGCATAAATTTGTTTCCACAAATTAAATTAAATTTGTAAAATCTTGTTCACTTTTCTCATTCTTATTTTAATTATATTTTATTAAATTTCCATATGATTTAATTGTAAATAAATGATCTCGTAAACCCAACTAACGTTACATTTCGTGGCAATGATATTTCAATAACAAATTAGTCACGGATTTCAACCAGGAAGCGTTCGGACTGTTACAATCCTTTCCCGGAGAAAGTCCTTTTGTGGCATACTTTCTTTCTATTCAAGGCTGAGTAACGTTACTCTTTGTATTACACGATAATACCATTACGGTGTCTTGTGTAATAATGTATTCATAACAGTTGGAAGGGTTGCTCGAAAATGGTTCAGTCCGACCGTTATTCGTTTGTTTATGACGATAACGGGACGCCGCGGGATGACATCTCGTGACGTAGATTTGTGCCGTTAATATTTGTACTGTTATCTATCTCCAGAGCAATAAAACAACAGTTTTGAGCAATAATTGAAAGGAAGAAAGGCGGTATTGACAAACATTGTAGACGAAGACGCTACGAAGCTTTGTTCATGTTGAGACAGTTGATTAGTAATGTAAAGCGAAAAATAAATCGTTTTGAAATTGTCGACACTTTTAATTTTACATGAAGTTTTTAACGGGTTGATGTTCTTGAAACTTCTTTTTCTACATTGATTCGGGTCGGGGTGTTTGTGGTACCTTCGATGTTTTCGATTCCATAACATAAGTGTTTAAGCTACTTACTTTGGAATCTACGTGTGTTATATATTTATCTATTTTATGTAAATAAAAGTATGATTTAATTATGTATAAAAGTATATCCCGAAAATATCTTCGGTGGAAGGTGGGTCGAAGGGACTTGATTGTCTGGACTGGACCTCTGTTTACCCCTGTATTGGAAATTGCGTGAAGATTAGATAAAAGTATGATGTTTCATTTGAGTGTAAAGTACGGGCAGAAAAAGTAATGGTACATTGTTACTTCGTAACCGCACTTAAATCTTTTTAGTTACTGTCGACTGATTCTGTAAAGTTGATTTAAAAAGTAATATCAATGTCTAAATAACTATGATAGCTAGATAGCCGGAGTTAACTATGACCACAGGATGTCAAAGACAGTCTCCCTGCCTGCTGCAACTGCTGCTGTGCTGCAAGGTCGATAAAGGAAATGAGTTAGTAATGTTATATAAACTTATATCGAAGTAAACTTTAATTTTATTATGCTATGTGAAAAATAAAATTAGTTAAAAATATGTGGGCACAGTTAAGAGCCTTCGTAACTATTAATCCAAGAGTATTTAAGATCAAATTCTCGAAAAAACTGTAAAAAAAAATTTCAAAGTTTGAAATTAAACTAAATGGCAAACAAAGTTTCGGTTTCGATAACGGTTTTGAAAAATTTCTGGTTTCGGCGACAGTTTCGGTTTGGACCAAAAAGTGGCCGAAATTAGCGTTTCTGTCGTTTCGAGTGTGTTCCAATTTGGTCCCAATTCAACGCCTTCTGGCGTTTTATTATTAAGTTTTTTCTGCAACACACGTAAATAATAGTTATTTTTATGTATTAGATTTGGTTCAGGAGTTCCTTACTGACATCTAACCGAGCCATAGTCATAACTTTAATGGCTGCATTTATTTATCAATATATAGCAGTAATGAATAATAATGGTAATATATCCATATAATTTTCAAATATAAAGGTAACGTTTTATGTTAAATAGTGGAATATTAAAATGTATGTCATTTTGCATAAAATTGGCCATAATATATCGGTAGTAGGTAGTAAATTATATTCGTTACTAATATAAAAAATAAAATAACTAAATATCTTCGCGCATTTCCTAATACAGGAGTAGACAGAGGTCTAGACCTGTCGGACGGTCTTTACTGTCTAGACTAGTCTAGACAGTAAAGACCGTTTGGCCCACCTTCCACCGAAGATATTTTCGGGACATCGTGACAGGTGAGCCCAGGCTGTCTTAATGTCCAAGCCAAGGATATAATTCGTACATAACTTTTAGAAAAACGAACTTAGAATGAAAAAAATTTAGATCGAACTCCGGTCTCTTGACTCGAAATTCCAACCACCCATCCACTCGGCTATTGTGACATTTGTGCAAAGAATCTCTTAAGTAAATGCTGAAGAAATTCTGCATATATATATATATATATATATATATATATATATATATATATATATATATATATATATATATATATATATATATATATATATATATATATATATATATATAAATATATATATATATATATATATATATATATATATATATATATATCTCGTAAAACCATAATTGATCAAATCTTTTTTATATACCATATTGCCATGTGGTATAGACATAAGAATATCACCAAACCTTTTTCTTTCTGGTGTCAGTACCACACTCTTAACTATTTCAAGCGCAAATAGCACAATTATTAAGTTCCGGTATGGTACACAGAGGTAGTATATTTACCGGCTATAAGGCATTCTGCCTTAGTTCTGCATAAGAGATTAAATACATCAATTACCTTCTTAGATTAAAACGCTTTACAGGTGGACTTCATTCAACACTCACCATCAGGTCACTCAGGATTGTTAGCTCATTGTTGATCCTACTTTAATAATTAAGTAATAAACAACGTAAAATAATTATAAATAATATCTTATAAAATGTATTAAATCAAGACAACGAGAAGTTTTAAGGTAAAGCCACGTGTACCTCTACTCCTAATAAAATTGGGACTGCATTGTTTTATATGCATTGCAATTGACCGTTTAGTTTTTGCTAAAGTTATTGTAAAACAGCTCCTGGCATCATAAATAATATTGTTCTGCCACTGGTGTTACTTGCTATTGTCTCAAATTCTTTGTAATATCAAAGTAACAAAACCTTGGACTTTAAAGTGGCACCGACATATTTAGGTACCTACTGGTGTTCCTAACTTGATAAAAATAAAATTTCTTTTATTTATTCAAATGAATGAACGAACGAACTCATGATGATGAACCTATCATCGTCGCCCTCGTACTGAGTGCATCCACCATGTTCACATGATTGCCGTCGCGACTTCCTGAGTCTCCCACAGTAGGCGGGTTTTGGAAAAGCGATCATATCCTACGTGTGGCGCGAAATATGCACAATTTTTTCATAAAACTGTAGATATCATCGGGTACCCGGAGGAACAGCTGTTCCCGATACGTGCCAAAGCTAATGACCCACACACTATAAGGGCCAAAACTAGACTAGAACCGGAGGAGCTACAGGAGCTTTCCTCCTCTTCGAGTAATTTGCTTATATGGTGTTTGAAAGTTAGTCTTAACCTACCTCGACACCTTTTAATGTTAATTTTAGTGCTGAATATTTTATTTTCCATTCGGTCTTCACTTATTCGCTCAACGTGCCCAAACTATTTTAGTGATAAGATCTTTCAAACCTGCCATTTGCCGAATCACTCCGTTTCGTTTTTAGTCGGCCAAGTTGACGCCGACCGAACATTAAGAAGAGATCGCATCTAAAGTGCATTCAACTTGCTTTTATGCTTTTTCTGGCAGATCCAGGTTTTGCTGCTATATAACAAAGTCGACACTAGCACTGCATTGTGTATACACTTTTTACTACACCTTGCCTTTTTACTAAAGCAGAGAGGGCTCCATTGACTTAGTTCCCGGCAGCCACGCCTGTCCATGTCTAAATCACATCTTCAATCCAGGCTAAAGCGCTCCCCGAGTATGCAATTTCAGTCACCTGTTCTAGACATAAGATAAAAAAAATATCATCTCTGTCCAAGCCATCGATATAAATCGTACATAAGTTTTTCAAAAAACCCATTGGTACGAACCTTGGGGATCGTACTCAGGACTCCAATTCCGATCAATTAACTACTGGGCTATCATGACTAGGCATAAGATAAGTAAATAGATTTACTGATATTCATAAATGCCACAATAATCAGTAATAAAAGAAAATATAAGAATTAAGGGGATTTATCTTTGAATCAATATATAACAGTTTATTTGTAAATACATAGGAGTTTAATTAGAAAACACGCAAAAGTCGGGTGTCGCCAAAAAGTAGGTGGTAGACGATAGAAGTAGTAGCATCTTAAAAGTGCTAACAGAGCTACTAGAACTCGCGTAGTTCTACGGCACACGTATTCTGAAATCTGCTTCACACAGCAGTCTATGAAGACGCTTGCAGAGTACGTGAGGTGAATACATACGATACTTATATGTAAATTAGGAAAGTGGTACCTACTCCGCCTCCCTTTCCTTCTCCTTGCCTTTCCCCACACCCTAATACAGACTCTGCAGACGCCTTAGGCTATTTGGTCATGAGCGTTGGTGATCAATTACCGCCAGATTAAACACTTTCCTTTTTTTCATAGCCTTTTTAAAGTTAGATTATCTTAGTTAGACTTTATCATTACGGGTTACCTTTCTTATAATGGCGAGATAATTTCACTATTATTACATTGTAATCATCGTGTTAGAAGTGCTCTCTATAGAACGACATGTTGATTGACAGAACAAGGTACAAATAGATACCTCAATCATTCTTCAAGTAACAGACAGATCCCCGTCGATACCAATTAACGTGATAATTCTAAACTACGAAAACACGTAAAAGCTCCCTATGCATGCGTGAAATCGCTAAACAAACGCTCACAATAGACTTAACAACATTTAACTTCTAAACAATTGAACAAAGACTACAAAATGATAAAAACAAAGAGTCAATACAATATTGAGTCGTGACAAAGCGGACGAATTCTTTCAGGGTTCTTAGTAAGAATGTTACAATGGCAGATTTCTTTGACTAATGACATCCGAGACTGGCCGCATTGTGGCTCATTTATTGCACCCACGCGACACCATAATGGAATTAGTTCCACTGTATTTTGCCAACAGCGATTTCTACTGTACGTCATAGTTCTACGAAGTGGATGTGAGAAACTGTACTGAGATAAAAAACTGTGCGCGTGCTTACAGTTTTTTCTGACACATCATTACTTACTGCGTATTCTGTCAAAGGCAGGATAAGTTGCAGTACTTCTTAATAGTAATATAGATCAAACTTAAATAGGAACTTACGTGTAGTGATGGCATAAAAAATCTACCATTGTTTCTTCAAAATTACACTTACGTTTATACTTTTACACTTACGTAATTACGCTTGGCAAGCGGATTGGCGCTCCTACTGTCTCCGGTCTTCTTAATTTGATGACACTAAATTTGAGTAAATTCCGGTAAGATTGGTTTAAAGGAAATACCTTTTGCCTGAAGGTGTCCAACGATTAGATTCACTATCTACTCAAACTCTTAATCGACAAAGCACATATACTACAACAGCGCAAAATTTCAAGACTACAAGGTGTTTCATACTGGGTTAAATAGCCCGTCCCACATTTAATCTCACTCACCATTTCGGGATAGATATAGTAATCAGTAACTCGGATTTAGACATACTGCAGATACGTGCTAGAGTAAAAATATCTTTAAAAAAAGCAGAAGTAGGCAGCAGTTATTTAATTTATTATTTATAATTTAGATAAGGCACAATACCTTAGGTAAAAGTCACGATAGCCGAGTGGTTGGGTGGTCGGAATTTCGAGTCAATAGACCCGGGTTCGATCCCCAGTTGGTAGGCTCGTACCAATGAGTTTTTCAAAAACTTATGTACGAATATCGTTGGCTTGGACATAAAGGCGGCGATGGGCTCACCACCTGTCACGTTGTCCCGAAAATATCTTCGGTGAAAGGTGGGTCGAAGGGACTTAATTGTCTAGACTCGACCTCTGTCTACCCCTGTATTGGGAATTGCGTGAAGATATATTATATATTTTTATTTTTTTTTATATATATAATTTAAAAAGTCCTCTTTTTCACATACATTAAAAATTAATCCGACCAAGGAACCACAAAGTATGCCCTTTTAGTAATTACCAGTAGCATCACACTATTTATTACTCATTAGAAAGTATAAACAACTTGTTGCTTTCTACTTGCTAAATAGAAATGTCACATGTTCTTTAGGCACTACTCTTAACACATTTTAGGAAAATGTAACGGAGGCGCCGTTAAATGTTCGTTGTGTTATGAAGTAATAATAACTAATAATATATAGACTATTATACTCGTAATCCAATTATCCCCTTGGAATAAAATAAAAAGATCTACTAGCAAAGAAGGATTTCAGCGGCAAGAGCATTGTTATATCATTTATACAGATCTTCTTTCTTCCAGAAGAAACATTTATATTAATTATTCAAACATTTTCACCAATCGAGATTCAAATCTGCAACCCTAAGTTGCCAAGAACGAGTTATACCAACCAAGCTATTATTTATACATGCATCCAAAATATATTGGTTCTAGTAATTCATACAAAAACGAAATGAAGTCTGAATGCCGTTGCGAAATAGTTTTATTACGATGGACGTTTGAGATATGCTCGTTTAAAATCGTCGGTTGATGTTATTTGCAAAACGTGCGTTGCACTCGTAACCCCAAGGCCTTCCGAATGTTTGCCGGGTGACGGCGACGCATGTCGAAAATACTTAGTGGGGCTGCGCCTCATTATAATCCCTGCATACCGCCCGCCCTCGGCCCTCCAGAGCCGATTCGACCGATATATTAACACGTCCACATGATACATATCATCTTGTGGACATGACATGGGAGTTTTGAAACGTTTTTCGTCTAGATCGACATCAGATCACAGCAATTCCAATAGATCTGAATATGTATTTAAGCCAAAAGATTAATACGTTGGTACTCCCTAAAACTCATCCTAACCGCTGAATAATAGCAACACCTACAATATTAGTTTGCTGGTACTGGCAATCCCGATAAGCCACAACAGCCGAATGGTTTGTTGATTAAAATTTGAATCAGGAGACCAGAGTTCGATCCCCAGTAGGAAGGATTTTTCGTTTTCTCGAAATTAATGTACGAGTAATATCGTTAGCATTAACATAAGATGGCGATAGACTTACCACAGTTGTCTAGTTCCTTTGAAAAGTGAGACGAAAAGGCTTAATACTCACGAGGAACGCGAAAATCACACATTGGGAAATGCGTGATTCTCTAAGAGAATGCTTACAAAATACTAGCTAGTTAATTCGTGGTTTTAGCGCTTTCTACGACGTTTTCATTCTGAATTTTGATTTTCTGTTTGGTTCCTATAGATAGCAAATTGAATTTGAAGAATGGAGCTATGAAGTAAAGCTCAAATTCTTCTAGATGACCCAGAGATTAACGCTTTTCAATAAAATATGGAAATAGCTAGCTTGCTTACATTAAGTAGAGATTCAAACTAACATAAAATAAAATTACAACGCCATGATTAAAAATAAAAATAGCTGTGGGCCATGATCAACGAATATGAAAAGCTACTTTGAAATTTTAATCTGTTAAATTGTTCTATTTTATTTAGTTCACCCTTATGAGTCCTACTTTATAAATGTATGTGCCTACTTTTAAGGACGTCCACTTTTCACTGAAGCTTATTTGTATATTGTTTGTAATGTTACTGGCGGTGATCCTTTCACCGTTTAAGTATAAAGGCCAACTGTAACATATAGTACTTACATACTTTACGGTGATAAATATTATAATGAGGTTCGAAGCCGCAACCCTTAGCTTCGAATGCAGAGTCACTACCAGCTAGGCCATCGGGTAGTTGTAAATTTAAGCCATAAGTTTAAGATATCGCATTAATTATTATTACAGGCATATCCACGCTGCGTTGCCGAAATCAGTGAGTGTTAAGAGGGCGGCAGAGAGCGCGCGGTGTCCCATTGTTATAATTTTCAATAAGGGGCGCGATCGAGGGGCATCTATCGATCCACTACCACGCACTAGGGGCACATCTCCGAATGCAACATCCACTCTTCCTCTCTGCGGTGTGCATCCAACTATAAATAGCCGCCGTTAGACAAACTCTAGCCCGGAAAGCAAATACGGTTGAAATAATATTTTTTGTGATATATAGCTCCCAAAATACAAAAAATAAACATAATAGTGGTGTAGTATAAATTGAAACTATTCAAATGTAGCCAGTTGTGAGTCTGTTACGTTCTTAGTATCAGGCCACTGTTACAAACAGTACGTATAAGCATCAAAAACAAAAGCTTTACCGTTTTCGTTTCTTATAAACATTGGCGATAACACATTCAGCTAAGACCAATAGGAGAAGTACCATATAAAAAGAAGGTTACAAAACCGTAGCAAATGTCCCTTCTGTGACCTTGCGTGGCGAGAGCTGCCTAAATATTAAAATAACGTGATGCTGTGTGCTGACTAAGGGACAAGCATTATAAATGCAATTGGATGTCGACAGGTGATCTAATAACCTGATACAGTAGATCGGTGAATGACACGGCCTGCCAAGCTTAGTGATAAACGGCTGGTGGTGGCACGGCTCTCATGTGGTGGTGGTGGTGGCATGGCTCTCATGTGGTGGTGGTGGTGGCACGGCTCTCATGTCAATATCATACATGCCTGCAATCTCATTAGCTTTTATAAAATCATACGATTTAAACATACTGATACGGCGCATCTTACAATTTAGTTCAAGTTAATAAATTTCACACAGACACCGTCCACGGGTAAGCTAGTCAAGTCATTAATAAATTCCTATTATTGTCATTGCGGAATAATATTACACACTGACGTTTCTGAAAACTTTTACTGAACTGAAATTGACCATGTCTCTTTAATTAATATCCTTAATTTTTATATGTGAATTGTATCCGTTAATCTACATTAACTGTGAAGTGTTTAGTACGAAAATCTTTATAAAGCAGTTTTTTGATGATGATGAATATTTTTCCTATATGAATTTGTGGTTAATAACAATATGTTAATTTTCAAAAATTTTTGTGTTACTAATTTTTCAAAACCGAAACAGAACAGATATTTTTACAGCAAAAAAGTATAAGTGTTTGGGATTGACCACAACTACAAAAACTATTCCTAGCCAAAGAAGAAATTGAAAACGAATTACTAAAACAACAAACTATTAGGCATATACTAGTCAGTGCTCATGTATACTATAATATCTGTAGCAATGTCTCAAGAACATTAATGTGACGCGGTTTATGACTCCAAAAGTAATTCACAGCATATTGCGTCGCACCACGTGCGCCATGCGACAACAGATCTGGTCTGTACGTATACCCAACCTCCCGGGGCGCTGCTGAATTCTATTAAAACCCAAACAATACCCTTCCCCAACTAATATCTGGACTAAATCCCTAATAAGTATGCCATTGTGTGAGAGGGACGTGGCGACAAAGAACACGTTATAGCAATCTGCTAAAGAAATATATTAATATAATGACTTATCGACAATATTTGTGATTATCGAATGTAGGCATTGTTGCTAGAAGAATAATGGTGAAATTGATGTACATTGAAATTGTGATTTTTGACATTACGAGGGTGAATGTTAGGGGCAACGTACACGCCGGAGTGTGGTGAGCGTCTGGCCATGGAGGCTCACCGAACTTGCCGCACTCCCCTTCCAAACTAGATTTGCAGTCCAGTTATACACAGTAGCGGCCATTCATTACGTCAGCGCTACTGTTTTCAATATAATTTTAAATAAAAATATTATTTTCAACAATTATTATTCAGAAATTTAATTAATTTAATATTTGATAATAAATAAATGACACGCAACCCAATTCATTTGATTCATGGCATTTCAATTTACAACTTAACTTTAATCTTTTCGTTTATTTTGAACAGTTTTTCCATATTATCCATAATTAGAAATAGTAAATAAAACAAATAAATATCTTCATGCAATTCCCAATACAGAGGTCTAGTCTAGACAATTAAGTCCCTTCGACCCACCTTCCACCGAAGATATTTTCGGGACCACGTGACAGGTGGTGAGCCCGCCACCGTCTTTATGTCCGTTTATATTAGATATAGTGTTTGTTTTATATTCACAGCTTTTAATACAACAACGTTACGCGCGTATACACGTACGTAAAAAAAATAAAAGATTAATTGTTGATTTTTAATAACTTATAAAGTCGTAATCAAATGTAAAAAATCAAATAATTGAAAGCAGCAAAATAAAATAAGTAAGAAACGTGTAAAGAGGCTTCCTTCGAACGACCTCGTTGTCTATAACGACAATTATTACTGCATCGAGTGTCCCGTTCGGGGTGAATCTGAAGTAGAATCAGCGGTAAAGTGTAGTGTCAACAGAGCTAAGTGTTTTCCGTGTCCCGCGTCTTTGCAGGGACTGAGCGGGGGAACAGTACGGGTCCGGGTAAAACGACACACATAAAGTGGAATACGGTATCAAACAAATGTCTTCTGACCAAATTTTAGAAAGAATAAACCAATGTATTCACGACAATCTCAATACGGGGGTAGACAGACTTGAGACCTTTCGACCCAATTTCTACCGAAGATATTTTTTGGAACATCGTGACCGGACCATATAAATCGTAACCCATTGGTGGCCTATGTGGTGATCGAAATCGGGTCTCTTGACTCGAAGACAGGTCGGTAACACATCTATCGTGACTTCATTTATTGAATATGATTCAAAATCAACAAAATTTGTGAAAATAACAAATTTTCACAAATCTTATTGATTTTGAAAGCATTTGTTACGGTAAACTTTTTGTTATTAAATTAAAGATAATTAAAGAAGCTGGATTGGAATCCATAACAGACATAAATGAAGATACGAAATTGCAACTGATGCGTGTAGGACTGGGTGGCTTATGTCGCGGGTTCAAAACCGACCGTTATCTGTGGCTTTTTTTAATTCTGTTTAATTTTATTAATAAATAGTATATATAAATAGTATTTTATTAATTTGTACAAAATAAACTTCCCTAATGTTGAAGTCAGGGTAGTCATAGGTATAGAAAATATTTGTCCTCCCGAACCACTTTTTATTCAAACATACTTTGGGACAACGTGACATTTGGTGCCGTGAACGTGACAATTGGTGCCGTCCTGGTTTTAAAATAAATACACAATTTACTTACTCAGGTATTTACTTAAATACATACACACTTCCATAGGTCCTCTTTGCATATTCATATTAACATATAAGCATCCATGATTAGAGTACAAACATTAAAATAATCTCAAATAATTCTAGGATTGAGGATTCGAACATTTGTAAGGTTCGAATTCCGCTAAAGATATATAGCTTTGAAAGAAAGGTTACTTGTTCAGATATTAACATTATACAAATGTGTTCGAAGTTCAAAATGATTTTGCCTCTTTCCATAATACGTATATATACCATACTCTTATTTCACTTTTCTTTCTGTCGCACTGCCACTAATTTTAAGCAGTCTACAGTAACAATATTGGGTACAGAAACAAAATAAAAGGATAAAAACTACAATAATCATATAGCCCTACTCCTTGTGGCATTGTACCAAGAATGGTACCGCTGGCTGCATTTCCACGATGATTGACTAGACTTAATCACTCGTAATATCCTATCTGGAGAATATTTTTATAGTCTGTCACGATACATTGCGGGTTTGTTAATAAATTGGTGGTGATAAATAACTTATCTATTTAAAGACTCTAAAGGACTACATGAAACGGCCGTCTTGGTAGAAGTTGCTGTAGTTAACTTTATCATTATAACCAACATAACTCATCTGTGTTTTAAGCTTAGTATTTTTTCTTACTTCTTGTAGTCAGTTGAAAAGGAAAGATCCATAAAGAAAGTTCCTAATGTAGATAATTGTAATGTTCCATCCGTGTCAGTAGTGTCTTTTAATTTCTCATTAAATTGATTAATAATAATAAGAGTATATTTATTCTATCTTCAATTAAATTTAATAACATTTAGGATAATTATTTTTTGTTACTTACCTTGTTCTGAGTTTGGATAGTATCAATGCAAGCGTATTGGGGCTGTGAGACAATAGAGGCTAACTACCCCTTTCTTGTAAACCGGGCTGCGAGGAGGCGCGGCTTAACCAAGCATACAGTGCGTTTTGGGTACCCACTGTGGTATTAATCGTGCACAAAAGTGAATATATGTATGTAATAAATTTTACGAGTATCGACATATAACTTTTTTAAAAATTTAAATCATATTAAGTTTATTTTATTTTAATTAAATTTATTACTGTTATTATTATAAGACTTAGTTTGCCTAAACCATCAATCGAATCGAACATTGGAAGCTATAATACTATGTATATTTTATTCGCAGGTTCGCGCCTGCCTTTCGACTACTGTCATAAGCCACTCCAGGCACAAGCATTGCAGCTCATTTGAAATGGTTAACAGGAATACTAGTAACGTTATTAGGCATATTTTTTATATCTTCACGCAATTCCCAATACAGACAGAGGTCAAGTCTAGACAATTAAGTCCCTTTGACCCACCTTCCACCGAAGATATTTTCGGGACAACGTGACAGGTGGTGAGCCCGTCGCCGCCTTTATGTCCAAGCCAACGATGAAATTCGTACATAAGTTTTTTTTGAAAAACTCATTGGTACTGCCACCTGGAGATCGAACACTCTACTGGGAATTCCAACCCCCCAACATCTCGGCTATCGTGACTTCTGAGAATCGCATATTTTAATAAAAACTAAAAGTATATGAGATGCTACGTGCGTGTGACAATATGAAGTACCAAGTCTTGTTTCAAAAACCTTTTGCCTTACTTAACTTTCTCGATCTTACTCTAATAGTTCAAGAAATGTATTTTTTACATTTTAATTTTTTTTATATTTAATTTTTTTTTGTAGAATATAATAGTTTTTTGTGAAAATATAAGATAGCTTAGACTTAATGTTTGTTAGAGTGTGTGTTCCGGCACTTGTATTAACAAGTACTAATGTTACTTTCTCAATTGACAGCCTGTGAGAGTTCGCTGTAGGCCTTAGACCTTATCGATGAAAAACATTTTTCATAGTTACCCTGTTCGGCAAATGAAATGACGATCTTAACTCTAAACACCTCGTAACTCAGACACCGCATTCCCGTAAGAATTTTCGAAAATATTTGCAAACAAACAAAGCAAAAATTAGATAATAAATGTGGTCTTAATCGCATTTTTACATTCACACATACATAAATAAAAGCTCGTTAAAGTCCACTGCAGGATATAGGCCTCCTCCTGGGAGGATTTTTCGTAACCGTCACGCTTGGCACGCGGATTGGCGATCGCAGTACCAGACCACTCGCAACTCAGACGCTGCTGCCCATCTTCGGTATAATTATTTTGATCTGATATTTTTAGAGATAGTTATCCCGCCATCTTTCGGTTTTCATAACGATATACAAGGCTGTTTCCCTTAGTCGCCTCTTACGAGACCCACGGGAAGAAAGGGAGTGGCAATATTCTTACGCCGATACCACACGGCGTAATTTGTTATTTATATGTAGTTATATCTTTACATATTTATAACAAATAGTCAAAGAAAACGTTTTTCCGATCTTTCTAACTTTAAAAAAGCAAAAGATTTTCTATAAAAAGACTTTCTTGGAAAATACTCTAAATAATTGGTCAATATTTTTTGTAGACAGTGTTTTACGTTCAAAGTTTATCTTCATAGATGACATCTCTGAGAAAATTAGTTTCGAAAAAATAAAAGAAAATTAAACACTACTTGATTTCATGAACGTACACGTACAATAAAAGAATTTCAGCTCATATATTTCTCGCCAGTCATATGTTAGTCACTCAGGCACTATAAATGAAATTTTAATAAAATCTTAAACATTATTTATGTGCTCGACTGTACTCAGAACTACTACTACTACACGGGGTCCCGCAGCTCCCGCGGACCCACAATGCAGATTTGAAACGGGGGTCGTAACCGGATCGCCAAATTGAAATGTTTTATTCCGGCCCCCCAGCATTATGCGGATAATGCCGACTTTTAAATTGATAACCAACTCAAAGCGTGTGTGTCTCATATGACAAATCTTTTTTTTTATTTCTTTGTTAAACGCTTCACGAATATTTGGTTAAAAGTTTAACCGTATCGCCGTTTAAGGACAAAGCTCATATCCTTCGTAGCTAATTTACATACGTCTCGGATCTGTATTATTTTGTTGGGGCGACATTTGCATGTTTTGTGATGATGTTTGTTTGTGCCACTGGCTTACCCAGAAGTTGTTTTACTATGATTGATAGGTGTGGCATTTGACACTTAATAAAATAATCTTGCTTAGTAGAATTCGGACTATTTATTTTTTACTTCACTAAGCTTTGTTGCATAACCTTGACTTAAGTTAGTTTTAATCATATCCCGATATCTTCTTTAATAATTCAGCCAATACGATGTAGAAAAGTATTTTTGAAGAATAATTTAAATACCCTTATTGATAGAACTTATAGTGCCCCAAAGTTATTTCCCATAGTCTTCGGCTATTGTAAGAATGGGCTGACACACCACAACCTGGTTTAATACCGACATAAAGGAAAGACGTGTGCTCTTACATGATAAGTAAGGTAAGTAGACACCCACTTCCATTCGTGTCCTACCTATGGGTGCAGAAGTGGTTCACATTCGGAGAAAAGATGACTATTTTATTTTTCCTCTTCAATCTCATGTTATATCAACGTAGTTATTTTCTTGCTACATACGTAATACCTAACAAATATTGCCGTGATGAAAAACGAAGCACACGTTATCAATATTACCAAAGAACAGTTCTTACTTTTTAGCTGTCGATATCTGCTACGCTTCAACAGCATTCCATATTAGTTTGTTGCCCGCGCGACGGAATCGGGCTTCGATCGTGCTACTCCTATTATCGCAATGATATCGCGATCAATCGAACGCGGGGGCAAACCGGGGAGGTGTGGGAGGGGAACCGTGGTGCAAATAAATGTATCTGCCGGGCGGCGGGCGGATAAATACGCAAATAATACGAAACTACAAAAATCAAAACCCATCCGCCAATCCGTTGCAATGAAACCGATTGGCTGTGTGCTCTACTTTTAATGTATTTTTAATTATTTTAATGCTAACAGAAAAAAGAAAAATGGTAAAACAAACTTAATAATTTTTACAGGTATAGAATAGAATAGTAATGGAAGAGAGGGATGGTGGAGGTAGTCGCCAAGTACATGCAGTGAGTTGAGGGTCATATAATTAAATCTTCCTCACTTTTATATTAACTTTTGACTTACATACTTAATATCATTTATATAAATAAATAAAAAAATAAAATATCTTCACGCAATTCCCAATACAGGGGCAGACAGAGGTCAAGTCTAGACAATTAAGTCCCTTTGACCCACCTTCCACCGAAGATATTTTCGGGACAACGTGACAGGTGGTGAGCCCGTCGCCGTCTTTATGTCCAAGCCAACGATGAAATTCGTACATAAGTTTTTGAAAAACTCATTGGTACTGCCACCTGGGGATCGAACACGGATCTCTCGACTCGAAATTCCGACCACCCAACAAGTCGGCTATCGTGACTTTTTTTATATACATACTCGGCTATCATTTATATACATACTTAATATATGTACTTAATATATAATAATCATTATTCTTGAATACTATTGCTCAAGCGACCGGAAAATATCTATTTGTCAAAACAATTTTACTTCATTTCTGCGTCTTTGTCTACCCCTCAAGAATCTCAACCGAATAACGAAGTATTTTAAAATTGATAAATATTGGCAAAAAGTTATTTTTATCACCCTCTTTTGATTGAAATATATTAAGAAGGACGTAGTACGCTCTCCTTTAGTGTTATTTCTGCTGCGATAACAAACGCTAGACATAATACTGGATAAATACATTTTGGCTTTCAAAACTCCACTTCTTGAAGCACGTCTTAAAAGAGGATTTCGGCGCGCTTGGTGGATTGGCGATCGCATTACCTTTTCACAGTACCTTGTACGTAAATTTTGTTCTGGTATTTTTAGATATGGTTATCCCAACACTTGACAGTAGCATAATGAAATTATATCGGCTTTGGAAAAATATTGTCATATATGGTTAGATTTTTCCAATAGTAGAGCATCTTTCCGACCATATATTTGGCCCGCGAGACCATTATCAAGCCTATAGCTATTTGCCCCGAAAAACAAACTCTCGCGGGATGTGCGGGGTGCGAGGAGGGGGGAGGCACAATGCAGCCAACTGCGCGATCACAACACCCCCTCCCGCATTTGCATTTGTACCGTATGCAGCTGCGAACGCATCGGCTTTGATTTTGACTGCCGTAAATATAAATTGATATAGATTTTTTTTTAATATTAATGATCGCATATGCCCGGATAAAAGTTTTATGAATATAAAATTTTAAATATAAAGTGAAAAGAGATATGTACGCACGTACGTTGTCGAATTCAATGGAAACATAGCGTAGTACCAAATAAAAAAACTTTATACATAAAACTTCCTTGTCACTCCTTCCGCGTCTCTAACCATCCTGTGAAATTCATATGGTTTGCACTTCGGATGACCTCCTTTAAGCTTTTTTTAGCAGGATAACAAAGATAATATAACCTGCCATTGTGTATTCATAAGAAGATAAATAAACAATGATAAAATATTCTTTTATCTTTAATTTACAATGCTCCTCTAATAATAAAAGCAAGCATGGATCGTCGTGAATAAATGAAACAACCTGTGCCCGGAAATAATTGACAAGCGACGTGTCGCCGTGACGCGACTGCGATGCTGTCAGCCGCTCAGCGCTCGTGCTGCAGCCGATGACTTTAGCTCGTCGCAATGTTTAACAGCAATTTACTTTGAAATTTAAATGAGGAAATGTTATTGACTAGAGTTCTACATTGTTCATGAAAGCATTAGTATGAGTGATGGGCTCACCTCCCAAATAAGCTTCAGAGAAAACCTCCGCTTACCCAGTATTAGGTAATAGTGTGAAGCTGCCAGATAAGTTAACCACGATGAATGTCTTGAATAAATATATAAATAACTTCACGCAATTCCCAATACAGGGGCAGACAGAGGTCTAGTCTAGACAATTAAGTCCCTTTGACCCACCTTTCACCGAAGATATGTTCGGGACAACGTGACAGGTGGTGAGCCCGTCGCCGTCTTTATGTCCAAGCCAACGATGAAATTCATACATAAGTTTTTGAAAAACTCATTGGTACTGCCACCTGGGGATCGAACACGGATCTCTCGACTCGAAATTCCGACCACCCAACAAGTCGGCTATCGTGACTTTTTTTATATACATACTCGGCTATCATTTATATACATACTTAATATATGTACTTAATATATAATAATCATTATTCTTGAATACTATTGCTCAAGCGACCGGAAAATATCTATTTGTCAAAACAATTTTACTTCATTTCTGCGTCTTTGTCTACCCCTCAAGAATCTCAACCGAATAACGAAGTATTTTAAAATTGATAAATATTGGCAAAAAGTTATTTTTATCACCCTCTTTTGATTGAAATATATTAAGAAGGACGTAGTACGCTCTCCTTTAGTGTTATTTCTGCTGCGATAACAAACGCTAGACATAATACTGGATAAATACATTTTGGCTTTCAAAACTCCACTTCTTGAAGCACGTCTTAAAGGAGGATTTCGGCGCGCTTGGTGGATTGGCGATCGCAATACCTTTTCACAGTACCTTGTACGTAAATTTTGTTCTGGTATTTTTAGATATGGTTATCCCAACACTTGCCAGTAGCATAATGAAATTATATCGGCTTTGGAAAAAAATATTGTCATATATGGTTAGATTTTTCCAATAGTAGAGCATCTTTCCGACCATATATTTGGCCCGCGAGACCATTATCAAGCCTATAGCTATTTGCCCCGAAAAACAAACTCTCGCGGGATGTGCGGGGTGCGAGGAGGGAGGCACAATGCAGCCAACTGCGCGATCACAACACCCCTCCCGCATTTGCATTTGTACCGTATGCAGCTGCGAACGCATCGGCTTTGATTTTGACTGCCGTAAATATAAATTGATATAGATTTTTTTAATATTAATGATCGCATATGCCCGGATAAAAGTTTTATGAATATAAAATTTTAAATATAAAGTGAAAAGAGATATGTACGCACGTACGTTGTCGAATTCAATGGAAACATAGCGTAGTACCAAATAAAAAAACTTTATACATAAAACTTCCTTGTCACTCCTTCCGCGTCTCTAACCATCCTGTGAAATTCATATGGTTTGCACTTCGGATGACCTCCTTTAAGCTTTTTTTAGCAGGATAACAAAGATAATATAACCTGCCATTGTGTATTCATAAGAAGATAAATAAACAATGATAAAATATTCTTTTATCTTTAATTTACAATGCTCCTCTAATAATAAAAGCAAGCATGGATCGTCGTGAATAAATGAAACAACCTGTGCCCGGAAATAATTGACAAGCGACGTGTCGCCGTGACGCGACTGCGATGCTGTCAGCCGCTCAGCGCTCGTGCTGCAGCCGATGACTTTAGCTCGTCGCAATGTTTAACAGCAATTTACTTTGAAATTTAAATGAGGAAATGTTATTGACTAGAGTTCTACATTGTTCATGAAAGCATTAGTATGAGTGATGGGCTCACCTCCCAAATAAGCTTCAGAGAAAACCTCCGCTTACCCAGTATTAGGTAATAGTGTGAAGCTGCCAGATAAGTTAACCACGATGAATGTCTTGAATAAATATATAAATAACTTCACGCAATTCCCAATACAGGGGCAGACAGAGGTCTAGTCTAGACAATTAAGTCCCTTTGACCCACCTTTCACCGAAGATATGTTCGGGACAACGTGACAGGTGGTGAGCCCGTCGCCGTCTTTATGTCCAAGCCAACGATAAAATTCGTACATAAGTTTTTTGAAAAACTAATCGGTACAGGCCATCTGGGCATCGAACTCTGGTCTCTTGATTTGAAATTCCGTGGAATACCCTACCACTCGGCTATCGTGACTTATGAATGTCTTGAAGGTTTTATATAAGCTCGTTGGTTCAACTGCTCTCATATCGTCCCAAAAAAAGCTTCAGTCATTTGGCACAAAAAAATGTATGGAATGGACTTCATTGTTTAAACATCTGCCTATCCCAGTATGGAAAATTGCGTGAAGATAAAAACCGCTCAAATATAATGCGGTTATAAATCACTTAATATTTAAAACACGCTACGAGCGCACCCTGATTTCCATGGTAAGTTATAACAAACTTTTCCCATTTCCAATTACAAAAGGAACTATACGGATGCCGCAACTACATAAAATTGTCACGTTAAAAATTTATCTATCTAGTCATCACGCGTACCATAGTCGGCTCCAGTTATGGACGTGTATAAAACTCGAACGATTCGAGTGCAGTGAACTGAGCTGATGTGGCAGCTCGCGATGTTGCTGGACATATGGCATTTCGTCACTTGTACAACATACTATCGACAAACGTTTTAATGCATTTGTTATAAATCGAAAATTTCGATAAATAATTGTTGTTGCTATTATCAAACTTCAAAAAAAAAACGATTTCAAATGGCTATTGATAGGGCGGAGGATCTTCCATCCATACATCTTGAAAGATACTAGAAAAAAATTCAGCAATCCGATGACGGATGGCAGCGTCAAAGTTGCTAGTTATCTAGTACTGTGATCGCCAATCCCCATAACAAGTGTGGCGATTACGGGATACCCACCCAAATGAAACGATGGGCAATGTAGACATATGTGATATATATCTTCACCGCTTATAGATATATGCAGTAGGGAAACGCTTCTCTTGAAGGATGTGTAAAGTCCTACAAGAGAAGTGTGGCCGTACTCTAATCTCTCGGCGCCGAATCAGTATTGCCGAATAATGTTGACGGATCATGTTAAAGAAGGACAAAAATATCTGCCTGTATATTTTCCGTCTCATGGTAAGTGATTTATCATCATCATTATCAAATAGACCATCAGAATTCCACTTCTGATCATAGACGTCCCCCAAGATTGCCACATTAACCAGTCCTGTGAAATCTGCATCCATCGACTCCCCGCAACATTTTGCATCAAAATCAATCATCATCCTTATGGAGTCCCGCAGAGCTTCAGTTGCATTGACGCGCTAAAGAAGGCGTTACTTAGAAAGGGAAAAAGGGAATGAGCATAGAGGAACGGGAGAGCAAAATCAAATTAATTCACGCCTTATTAAACGTGCTAAATAAAAGGATGGAGGAGTATGCTGTTGTAGCTAGACTGAGTAACTATGTGAGCATATTGCTCAAAAAATTCATAGTCAAGAATTAACCTTTTTAAAAATTACCTCATTGTTGACTGGCAGAGAATACTTTTAGCATTAAGTCTACCTTAGTTCCATTACTGTTTTGTAAGGTTCATTAAAGAATAAATGTATAAAAAATGGATTCGTAAACGTACGCGTTTGAATAAAATGATGAAAAGTGGTATATAATAATCTTAAAGCTTGGCCATTTATTCTCAGGCTACTCCATCTGGGATGATGCATCAAGATATATCATTATTATTACCTCACGCTATTTTTGTGAAACTGTTATGTCAACGACGAGCAGACATAATAAGGATATTTTTGTTTACAACTAATAGTCTATCACTACAATACTCTATAAGAAATATTTATATCTACGTTAAAAATATTTAAGTCACGATAGCCGAGTGGTTGGGTGGTCGGGATTTCGAGTCTAGAGACCCGAGTTCGTTCCCCAGATGGCAGGCTCGTGCCAATGGGTTTTTCAAAAACTTATGTACGAATTATATCGTTGGCTTGAACATAAAGACGGCGACGGGCTCACCACCTATCACGTTGTCCCGAAAATATCTTCGGTGGAAGGTGGGTCGAAGGGACTTAAATGTCTTGACTAGACCTCTGTCTACGAATCGAATCTACCTTTGTTGGCAGTTTTTGTAATCATATCATAATACAAATGAGCTTATGTTTTACTTATCAGGGCATTAAACGGAAAGAAAAATGAAGAGATATGAAACGCGGGGTAAAAAGCAGGACAGGGGCGAGGGCAAAATATTAAAATTAAAATTTATGAAGTGTGACTCCCGGCCGTGGCGAACCGATTTGTATGGAAATTTGCTGAAGCGCCTCACTCTACGGCTGTCAGCCGTTATCGCCCGGAGGTGCCATTTGATGACATAATTTGGGACAACGAACGTAAAACCGTCCAGATTTATGTTTGTTTGCACGACGCTTTATTGAATGTTGTGGAAAGGGACACGAGGTTATGACCTTTTCGTGTTTGGTTGTTTGTAGACATACCTAGGACCAATTTCGCTTTTGTTGCTTTTGATAACGTTACACGGCTTGCAATAAGTTCTCACTGGTCAGCTTTTTTATGTTATGGAACTTTTGAAACAAAGATGGTCGTTTTAACATGTGGGTAGCCATTTTGTTACTAAGGTTTTACTCTTAATCGCTTCTTTCGGCATAAACGAGAAGAAATACGACTCCACCAAGTCTTTGATTAACATTATGAATAAATAAATAAAAATTTCAAGTGAAAATTAACTTTATGATTAATTCGTAATACAATCTAATGATAATCCAGATTCCTGTATTCGGCCCGATAGCTTAGTTAGTGACGCTGCCTTTAAACAAAGGTAAAATAATAAACATCTTCATGCAGTTCCCAATACCAAACTTCCTATATATACAAAATACCCCTGATAGACAGAGGTTTGGTATCTACCCCTGGTAGACAGAGGTCTAGTCTAAACAATTAGACCAACCTTCCACCGAAGATATTTTCGGGACAACGTGAAAGGTAGTGAGCCCGCACCGTCTTTATGTCCAAGCCAATGATATAATTTGAACACAAGTTTTTGAAAAACCCATTGGTACGAGCCTGCCACCCGGGAATCGAACTCGTGTCTCTTAACTCGAAATTCCGACCACCACTCGGCTGTCTTGGCTTCGAACAAAGATGTTGTTCAAATTTCGCTGAGATCGAACTGCGTTAAATATAAACGTTTCTTATTATTTATCAAACAAATGTTTGGTCCCAGCTCAAAGTTATGAATGATGAACGAATACATCATGATTACTTGTATATGTAAATAATTACATGTTTATCATAATCCAAAAAAATTCTGGAGCATCTATTTGGGATGTATTTGCATGTTATTTGCTGCTCGTGACTAGTTTCTTTGTCTAATACATATATTATTATTATCTCATACACGTATTAATATCGAAAAGAAATATTTAAATCCTTAAAATAAAACTCAACCAGATAACAATGATAGAAGCAATACAAAATACAAAGATAGTCATATAAGTGCAAATGCAAGCTCTTTTACATTCATGGATAAATCAGCGGAGGTTGTTTAAAACGTCTTTATTTCCTTGACGCCCCAGTTCATTTTCTTTCCGACCATAAGCCGCGTGCACACAAGCAATAAAGGAGATAAGCTGGCGAGATGGAGACGCGGTGCTATCTCCACCTTATTGCTATGTAAATAACCTCCATTGAATCCCACTGATCGTTCTGATACGCCGCCAATGTGGCAGCGACTTTATGGTGTTGTCATTACTGTCCGTCTTCCCAAGTAACTATAAAATACGTATGTTTAGAATTACTTAAAGGGAATGTCATAAAGTTCATGGTTATTGATAAATATTCAATTAATATCGAAAATAGAATATTTTGGATACTATTGTACGTTTGAATTATATTATATATACATATTAGTTATTTCACGATATTGAACACGAAATTACTTATTTACTGACTTATGAGTTATTAATAACTTTATGTCGCAAATATCTTGATCCCTTAGCTTATTTGTCAGAGCAGTACTCGAGTGAACTGGTCTAAATTTTATAGATAAATATAAAGACAGATTTGATGAATAGATTAGACAGGTAAATAAATCTACCTTCAATTTTGTACCTATAATATTGTATATGCAATTTTTCATTTATTATTTTTGGAGGTAAATAATTTTTGCAACAAAATGCTACTACTTATCTGATAGTTACATCTCTTACAGCGAAAATATAACGCAGATACAGAATATCTGTTAATCACTGAAGATTTAAAAGATAAAAACCGTATCATTTGCTTAAGCAAATGGTACGGTTATCGTGGGGCTTTTTAAAAAGCCCCACGATATTAAACAACGCAACAATAATCCGGAATAGTTTTGGCAAAAACCATCGACAATGCACCCTTTTTTTTACGTCCGAATTATAGGATGATCCGTAATTGTACCGACGGCATATAGATGGCGCTGATAAGGACGCTCATCGCTTTATTAAAATAATTCGTCCAGTATATACTGAGCTCCTTACTTTAATATTACTACCGACCTTTTGAATATTAAAAATGTTTGTCGCAAAAACAGGTGAGGCCATTTTATATTGGTGATCTCATATGGAACACTATCAAATGTTCCAATCTGAGGGTTTCATTCAGCAACTAGTGATGTTCACTGATACGAGATATTTAATACCTTCCCACGAAGACTAGTGCACACGCGCGGTACTTCCCATGAAGTACATTTATAGGCGAACTTACCTACTCAACTCTTAGTGTCAGATAATTTTAACGCACACTCTATGCATAATAATCTAAGTGCGTAAAGAAGGATATTAAAAATTAAATTATTATTTAATTTCATTTTTAAAATATTTAAGAAAATTCGTCAGTTGTTTAAACAAACTAGTTATTATCCCGTTATTTGGAGGTTAATTTGTTCGGAATTAATAAAATACCTTTTCTTCCTTCTTTCATTTAGCAATATTTTTAATAATGTGCTTTTATGAAATGTATAGATATCCTGATTTTATAAGTATCGTACGGTAATGCTTTTAATCCATATATAATACGAGTATAGTATATGTACCTGCGGGATGTAAATGCCGTGCTTCGAACATTTATTAAAAGTTACAGGGGTTGTAGGGAAGCCGCATGAGCCCTAATTAAGCCTCTTTTTACAAAAAGGCCGATGCGTCGGAGGGACTCGACTTTTTACCCTTCCGACTCCTTAATGAGCTGTTGCTGGCCACCTATAGTGCGGATTTAACATTATAAGAGCTTTGTCCCCTTGGTGCCAAAACACGCAGTGAAACTTTTCTTTTAGCATAAAAAAGATATATCTGTAAAAAAAATTATATCTGTAAAAATTAAAAATTAAAAAAATCTATAAAGTATTTTATGAATGAGTAACTAAAGTACAGTTTTCCAGGTTTTTATATCAAATGTATTTTAAATAACAATGTCCAATTACAATTTTATAAAACACGACTACTCTGCCCTTTATTAAAGAAGGTAAGTTATAGATGATTGTAAGTCACCTCGTGGTTACGGCGTAAGAACATATCTTCCTCTTTCTTTCCGTAGGTGGCGTAAGATAAAAGCCCTGAAAATGGAATTCGCTACTGCGACGGGCAACGTCAAAGATGCAAGGTGTCCCTGGAATTGTCAATCCGCACGGCAAGCATGGCGATTGTGGCAAACCCTGCCATACGGGAAAAGCCTATGGCCTTCATGACTTTACAGGCCGAAAATATGACGATAACAGTCATGATGATGTGATTCTAAGAGTGAACCAAAACCTCTCCTAGGTAGAGATAGAATCGCCCACCTAAGTGCCACAAAAAGTTTCGCTTATACCTCTTATCTCTAAATAAAATCAGTTTAAACAAATTAATTTCAATACTATACTATGTACAATGTACAATACTACATATAACATACTATATACAATAATACATACACTTAATTTCATGATTATTGAACGTTTTAGTTAAAAAGTATTGAAAATTTAAGCACTATTTTGTTTCTGTAAATAAAGTATTAAAAAAATATACGTATATACAATCTTACCAAACGCAATGAAGGCCAAACTATGTCCCTCATATGACTTTATCCCAAGCCTCATTTAATTGTTCATGGGCCTAAGTCCGGAAATGTCCGGACCAAGTTAAACAGAGCCTGCCGCTGCTTTAGTAATTAATAAACCGTTATATGAAATACCTGTTCCAAGACAACGAAGTATATCAACGAATAACGCCTTTATACAAAAAAATAATAAAAGATATTGAACCGCCTTTGAAAAGAACAGGAAAAACAAATATAACTTTCCTACTCAAACTTATTACTGTTGCAGTGACGGATTTATATCATCAGCTCAGCATCCAACTAAATTCACATAAAATTCCTTATGAATTTTGTTAATTTTTTATTACATAACAGTAAAGTATAAGAAAGAAATATAATGAATGTAGAAATTATAGCATATGTACATAAAGGCAAATTAACCAAGAAGATGATGCCAACTTTTTTGGGGTATCATTATCAGATCCCGAGGTGGTGACAATAGGATGGACAATGGTGATGACAAAATGGAACTATAGTCTTTCAAATTAAGAAGTAATTTTCCTTGGTGCTTAATCGTTGGCTCTTGTGTTGTTGATCATAATATTTACCATCGCTAAGAAGAACTGTGGTTCATTCCAATTCTTGCTACGACTCTTCTCTTATTGCTAGCTATTATCTGCCATTTTGTGTTAGTAAACCGAGACAAACAATATTTTAAGAATAAAAGTTTGTTGCTCAACTAAAATATGATACCAGTGGTTCCTATTACAAATATATTTTCTACATACAAATATATTTTATAGACTTGATTGCCTCTAAACAACATAAATTTTATTTCTTTATAACATTCAATAAGTCACGATAGCCGAGTGGTTGGGAGATCGGAACTTCGAGTCGAGAGACCCGAGTTCGATTCCCAGGTGGTGACAATAAGATCAAAATGGAACTATAGTCTTTCAAATTAAGAAGTAATTTTCCTTGGTGCTTAATCGTTGGCTCTTGTGTTGTTGATCATAATATTTACCATCGCTAAGAAGAACTGTGGTTCATTCCAATTCTTGCTACGACTCTTCTCTTATTGCTAGCTATTATCTGCCATTTTGTGTTAGTAAACCGAGACAAACAATATTTTAAGAATAAAAGTTTGTTGCTCAACTAAAATATGATACCAGTGGTTCCTATTACAAATATATTTTCTACATACAAATATATTTTATAGACTTGATTGCCTCTAAACAACATAAATTTTATTTCTTTATAACATTCAATAAGTCACGATAGCCGAGTGGTTGGGAGATCGGAACTTCGAGTCGAGAGACCCGAGTTCGATTCCCAGGTGGTAGGTTTGTACAAATGAGTTTTTCAAAAACTTATGTACGAATCATATCGTTGGCTTGGACATATAGACGGCGACGGGTTCACCACGTATCACGTTGTCCCGAAAATATCTTCGGTGGGTCGAAGGGCCTTAATTGTCTAGACTAGACCTCTGTCTACCCTCTGTATTGGGAATTGCGTGAAGATATTGATGAAAAACCCATTCGTACGAGCCTGTCATCTGGGGATCGAACTTGGGTCTCTTGACTCGAAATTCCGACCACCTATCCAATCGGTTATCGTGACTTTTTTTAAAATATTCTAATTACAAATAAATCGATTGTGACTTTTATCAAAATTAAATTCAGTAAATATGATCAATATTGAACAAGCAAACTTTTCAAAGTCCCGTTAATAAAAGCTATAAAGTACGAATGTTACTACCGATTTACCCTTTCCAGAAAATTGGCGAGCCAAGTTAAGGCGGTGTCCGAGAGAGTTAAGGGGTAAGGAGGAGGGTATCAACGTCTTGCCTCCACCTTTGGCCTGAATGTGGCCAAATTGGAGGAACGGAAACTGAACACCGCCCGCGACTTGACCGGAAGTGCTCGCCTTCGCCCAACTACCTCCCACCTCTACATGTTGTTTCCATTTTACAATGTTCCGTCTTGAACAATATTTTATTTATTTACTAGTAACTTAAAATACTCTTCAATAAACTAACTTCGCGTTAACTTTAGTAAATTATTTATCATGAAAAAGAATATTTTATCATATACGGGTATTTAAAAAAATATTTTTTAAACTATTACTTGACGATGTCGTGGAGTGTAATAGTCTGCGTTGTTGGGTTTTGTAATAGTGTAGGTGTTCTGTACGAGTTGGGTAAAACGAAGCTTACTTCAACTCATGAACACGAACTTCAAACTAACACGGTTGCAGATCGCTCTCTCCACCAAAATACTATGATATAAAATGGCGATAATATGTAATGCCTCATATAATTACACTGGCACGCTATACCTTTCTAACCGGAACACAGCAGTTACTATTTGGCAGCAGAAATGGGTAAGAGTATGGTACTGACCCAAGCGATTCCTATGCAGAGGTGTCTGCCATCTTTAAATGGAGAACAATGCAACAATAAAATTTCATTTTTAAAAAACTCATAGAAGAACGCCTAGATAATAAATTAGGAACATTTGAATAAACAAAAAATAGCAATTAAATGCATTTCGACGTAAGTAATTGAACAGTGTTAAGTCACGATAGCCGAGTGGTTGGGTGGTCGAGATTTCGAGTCGAGAGACCCGAGTTCGATCCCCAGATGGCAGGCTCGTGCCAATGGGTTTTTCAAAAACTTATGTACGAATTATATCGTTGGCTTGGACATACAGACGGCGACGGTCTCTCCACCTGTCACGTTGTTCCGAAAATATCTTCGGTGTAAGGTGGGTCGAAAGGACTTAATTGTCTAGACAAGACCTCTGACTACCCCTGTATTGGGAATGACGTGAAGATATTTATAATGGCAATAAATATCGTTTGACAGTGAACTGTGGAAACGCGATGTGTCCCCTAACCAGGCGTTGCTACCGGACCAAGTAACCGTGTTTATCGCGCTTCGGCGACAACTTGGTTTATTGAGGTAGGCCCGCATCCAAGAAAGTCCACTGTGAATGATTCGAACACATTTTCGGTGACAATTCAAATATTTACATCGGATCCTTGATTGAAGTGAATAATCACTGCTTTTGGTCGATTCTATCAATCCTATGTGTAACATGCATGACACAAAGGCAAAAAGTATTTATAATTATTTATATGAAAATAGGATGATATGAAAGGCAATTTATTTAATCAATAAATGCCATCCATAGACCAAAGCCGTAAACAAATAAAAACAAACTTTAAACAAATTAAATAGTCTTTATTTAGGAAAAATTATAAAAATGGAATGATTTGCATCGGTAGGTCGTTTAATATCGACATAAGAATCTGTCTTCTTTCTTGAATGAGTCGGCTAACGAAACGACTAAGAGAAATCCAGTTGCGTTTTCACCCCATGGACTAAGATGGAATGCTTCATACGCAGTATTCTGGCAATTATTATATTTATATATTTTTATTGGCAATTATTATATATTTCCATACTCTTTAAACTTCAAACCGAACAGTTTTACACTGATTTGACCTAGACGACTCCTTGTAAATTATTTGTCATGAAAAGAATATTTTATCATATACGGGTATTAAAAAATATTTTTTAAACTATTACTTGACGATGTCGTGAGTGTAATAGTCTGCGTTGTTGGGTTTTGTAATAGTGTAGGTGTTCTGTACGAGTTGGGTAAAACGAAGCTTACTTCAACTCATGAACACGAACTTCAAACTAACACGGTTGCAGATCGCTCTCTCCACCAAAATACTATGATATAAAATGGCGATAATATGTAATGCCTCATATAATTACACTGGCACGCTATACCTTTCTAACCGGAACACAGCAGTTACTATTTGGCAGCAGAAATGGGTAAGAGTATGGTACTGACCCAAGCGATTCCTATGCAGAGGTGTCTGCCATCTTTAAATGGAGAACAATGCAACAATAAAATTTCATTTTTAAAAAAACTCATAGAAGAACGCCTAGATAATAAATTAGGAACATTTGAATAAACAAAAAATAGCAATTAAATGCATTTCGACGTAAGTAATTGAACAGTGTTAAGTCACGATAGCCGAGTGGTTGGGTGGTCGAGATTTCGAGTCGAGAGACCCGAGTTCGATCCCCAGATGGCAGGCTCGTGCCAATGGGTTTTTCAAAAACTTATGTACGAATTATATCGTTGGCTTGGACATACAGACGGCGACGGTCTCTCCACCTGTCACGTTGTTCCGAAAATATCTTCGGTGTAAGGTGGGTCGAAAGGACTTAATTGTCTAGACAAGACCTCTGACTACCCCTGTATTGGGAATGACGTGAAGATATTTATAATGGCAATAAATATCGTTTGACAGTGAACTGTGGAAACGCGATGTGTCCCCTAACCAGGCGTTGCTACCGGACCAAGTAACCGTGTTTATCGCGCTTCGGCGACAACTTGGTTTATTGAGGTAGGCCCGCATCCAAGAAAGTCCACTGTGAATGATTCGAACACATTTTCGGTGACAATTCAAATATTTACATCGGATCCTTGATTGAAGTGAATAATCACTGCTTTTGGTCGATTCTATCAATCCTATGTGTAACATGCATGACACAAAGGCAAAAAGTATTTATAATTATTTATATGAAAATAGGATGATATGAAAGGCAATTTATTTAATCAATAAATGCCATCCATAGACCAAAGCCGTAAACAAATAAAAACAAACTTTAAACAAATTAAATAGTCTTTATTTAGGAAAAATTATAAAAATGGAATGATTTGCATCGGTAGGTCGTTTAATATCGACATAAGAATCTGTCTTCTTTCTTGAATGAGTCGGCTAACGAAACGACTAAGAGAAATCCAGTTGCGTTTTCACCCCATGGACTAAGATGGAATGCTTCATACGCAGTATTCTGGCAATTATTATATTTATATATTTTTATTGGCAATTATTATATATTTCCATACTCTTTAAACTTCAAACCGAACAGTTTTTACACTGATTTGACCTAGACGACTCCTTGTAAATTATTTGTTTTGTTTATTTCCAACCCATTGTATAGTTTAAAATTAATCATAATACAATAATCATTCATGTGGTACAATTTCCGTGTGGTAACGATGTAAGAATATTTGCCACTCTCTTTCTTCCCGAGTAGATCGTAAGTGGCAACCGATAGATGGCGGGATAACCATCTCTAAAAATATCAAACCAAAATAATCAGACCGCGAAGATGAGCATTGGCGTCTGGTACTGCGATCGCCAATCTGCTCACCAGGCGTGGCGTTATTACAAAACCTCCCTATGGGAGAGGCCTATGTCCTGCATTGGATTTTAACAGGCCGATATGTATGTATGTATGAAATCATTCATGAAGAAATGAAATAGAGAAATTCAAAGAATAAAGATTATCACAGTAGCGATAAATAAAATTTTATTAGCACATAAATTATGTTTCTAGTTCCTGACTAACACCTACTCTCCGGCATAGTACACTTGAATCGTAACCGATACACAAAGATCGTTCAAAGCCGAGGCGGGGAATACAATGAATAAAGAGCCGTCAAATCCTTACATCCATTGCTCTGCGCACGATCCGAACAGATGCATGGCCGCTAGCGACGCTTCAAATGGACGTCGGCCCATTGTGCCCTGACCATATCTCTGGAGCTATTGACCGAACTCAAGTCAGTCGTACCTAATAGTTATCGCCTAGTTTATTTCGCTCCTTTGTTTATCCTATGTAACTCAGTTTACAGTGTTTTATTACTTAACTAGCTATTGGATATGTGTGTTCATTTTACAGCTGTACCCGAATATACTCTAAAAAGAGGGTAACTTTTCTTAAATAATTGTTTACATATACTTATGCAAAAAAAGTACATATGACAATTTATTTGACACATTATTTAATCAAAACGGTTTGATGGATATAATGTTAAGATGTCGTTTATTATGAAGAAATAAAATAAGTACATTTTTTTCTGAAATTTAATTCTGAATGGAATGAAATCCACTTTATAGATGATTAAGATTTTTTTATAAATACAGAAGGTTTTTAGCCTTTCTGCGGTAGTTAAGAAGTTGATCTTTGACATTAGTTTTTCTTGTTAAAGTTTGTATTACAATAGTTGATTATAACTCGATTTTGCATTATACTGGAATTTCGAGAAACAAAATTTAATAAATAATTTACTTAAACTCTACTTATCTTGAGAAAATTTAGTAACACACATTGACAAAGTCAAATAGTGAAACAGTAAGTAAAATAGTAAAACATTTTAAACCTACAAAGATTTTTAAGAAAACATTTGTGACACTTCCAAGACAAAATATAACATAAATGGTTACACTATTAGCAAACATCCATTAATGCATTCATAAACCCCTTTGAACGCTACTACACAAAAGCGCCTCATCAAACGTCCATCTCCCAAGCTACGCCTTCGCTGCCTCTTTTTTCTGAACGGACGTCGAACGCAAAAAGACTGAGAGCATGTGCTGACCCGATCATTAAATAGATTGATGGCACCTGGGCGCAAGGCACGAGCGATAAATAGTGGCGATTCGGGTAATCCTACCGGCGGGCGGCCGGCTGCCGATGGGCGGCATCCATTCTCTTTATTGCACCGTGCTTTATAGCAGGCCAGGCTCTCCCGCCTTGATGCCTACGACGTAGCGCCTAACATATTGGCTGCGTTACACGACATACGCTCAGGGACTACGCTCACACTCGAATGGTTCACGTCGATCGAAATGTTTTATGATGTTTAGTTTTTAACATTCATCTCGATTGTGTTGAATATTTTTAAAAATGTTTCCGTTAATTATGTTAAATATTACATAATCAAATTATTACTTGTGATATTTTTATCAAATATAGAAAGGAAATTGACGAGATAGACGTAAACGATTCTCGATACCGACACTCATTTCGATATTGTCACTGAATATCGAAGAATAGAGTCACGATAGCCGAGTGGTAGGGTGGTCGGAATTTCGAGTCGAGAGACCCGTGTTCGAACCCCAGGTAGCAGGCAATGGGTTTATCTTATTATATATATATCGTTGGCTTGAACGTTGAGACTGCGACGGGCTCACCACCTGTCACGTTGTCCCGAAAATATCTTCAGTTGAAGGTGGGTCAAAGGGACTTAATTGTCTAGACTAGACTTCTGTCTACCCCTGTATTGGGAATTGCGTAAAGATATTTGTTCATAATATTTATTTATGATATATATTTTTAAAGATATCAAAATAGCCTAGTTGCTAGTTGCTGCTTTTGAATCAATGGGTTACGGGTTCGAATCCCACTAGAAGCAAATCTTTATGTGATCGAATGTTATCGAAATCTTCATGTGATTATGAATATTTGTATTCGAGTCATGGATTTTTCTGTTTATATGTACATGCATATTTAAGTAAGCAAATATATATGTATGTTGGTTTCTTGTATCCCGTGTTATCCCAAAAATATCTTCGGTAGACGGTGGGCCGAAGCGACTTAATTGTCCTCTGTCTACCCCTATATTGGGCATTTCATAAATATATTTATTTATTTATTTATTTCACTGCATATGAATAATTTAATAGTACAATTTATTCGTACCAATCATAAATACTTAGTATTTAAACATAGCTAGCGTAAAAATAATATTTTTAGTTTTATTGCTTTTGTGATTAAATTAAAGAGAAAACATGTTATTAAAATTTAAGCAGACACGGGCGGGATTCGAACCCGCGACCTTTGGCGAACCATGGCAACGCTCTTACCTCCGAGCCACCGACTGTATACACGCATTAGTTGAAAATTTAAATCTATATTCTCTTTTCTTTACTTATGCCTGTTTTGGCATCGGCGTCCCTTTTGCAAGTGACTTTGCAGTTAGGAAATATCAATAAAATAACACCAACTAATTTCTTTATTACGCAATTTTATTGATTTTTAAAGCATATTTGTTATGCTAAACTTTTATGTCATTAAATTAAAGAAAAAATTTTTAATGCTTTGCTTATTTGCAGCATCTTTCTTATACGTATTTAAGTTCAAATCAATATTCAATGGTTTAAATCATGTAGATATAAATAGAAGAAAGTGTAACTATAACAACAATACAGTTTTAACGTAAGAATATTAAAAATAATACAGTTATTCATATATGGAATTAAAAGTAAGTTAAAAATGTATAAAAAAATAAAATAAAAGCAATTTTTATATCATATAAAGCGTCTTCGAAAAGTTTACTTCACAGAAATCTTATAATTAAATAGAAAATTTAAATTCATTAATTATATTTAGTTAGAAATTTATAAAAATAAATGGTAAAAATAAATCTCTTCACGCAATTCCCAATACAGACGTAGACAGAGGTCCAGTCTAGACAATTAAGTCCCTTCGACCCACCTTCCAACGAAGATATTTTCGGGACAACATGACAGGTGTGATCTCGTTGCCGTCCTTATGTCCAAGCCAACGATGTAATTAGTACAAAGTTTTTGAAAAACCCATAGGTACGAGCTTGCCACCTGGGGATTGAACTCGGGTCTCTCGACTCGAAATGTCGACCACCCAACCACTCGGCTATCGTGACTTTTCTTTTCATCATTTAATTTTGAATAAGTTCCCATGAATGATAAGTGGAATGGATTAAAGTTAAGTCACTTGGACTGACAATGTTGCGTATACTCATCGATCGATAGAAATAATTTTATAAAATGCACCTATAAACCTTATACAAACTTTAACCGTATAATATGTAGTCACGATAACCAAGTGGTTGGGTTAGCGGAATCTGAGTCAAGAAACCCGAGTTAGATCCCCAGGAAGTAGGCTCGTGTTAGTGAATTTTTTCAACACTTATGTACGTTTTATATCGTTGCCTTAACATAAAAGACGGGGACAGGCTTTCAAAAATAAATTTCGATGAAATATGGATCGAAAGGACTAAATTGTCTAGACCTCTGGCTACTCCTGTATTGGGAAATGCGTGAAGATAGCATAAATCCTATATGTTAGTCAAATTTTACTGCAGGACAAAGGGTTTCCCCAAGAATTTCCATAATGATAACTTCATTATGGAAATTCTTGGGGTTAAGCGGATTTCCGACCGCACCATACAAATCAAACCTAAGACGCTATCTATTATAATTATTATCAATTTTGATGCAGTATTTTTCTAGACCAATTCAAAACTGTATCTTAGTTTCCCCCTCCCGCTAGGGGCAAATAATTGTGTGATGAATATGAAATTTTGTGTCATAGATGTTAATATATCTAGTCCGGCCATAAGTTCTGTTACAAATAAAAATGCATTTTTAATGACATAATTTAATATTATTAAACTACTATGTCCTGTCTTTAATCTCTTTCTCTTTAGACTCTAAAACTGACCATAATTTGAAGTCTGAAGGGTTAAGGTCTGAGCTAGATGAGGATCAGTTTTCAGCTCTAGTAAAGTCCGAAACGGTGGTGTCAGCCAGCCAGGCTTGGGTAGTTCGTGCCTTGGGACCAGGTGCAAGGTTATTTTTACAAGTCCAAGGTATATTTTAAAAAAGTATATTGCTGAAACACAACATATTCTAAGAGGATCTTGATACATTTTAGCTGAAGTTTCCACTCCTTTTTACAAAAATGTAGTTTTGTGACTCCTTAATAAGACACGGCCCACAAAAACATTACTGACGCAGGATAATGGCCACGTTGTATCTTTCCGACCACTTGAGCAGCTTCCTTAGAACTGTGAGCGTACACTTTATCGTTTTTCTCTTTGTAGTTTTCTTCAATCGTGAAATTTTTTGTGAGGATATTTCTGTGCATGTCGCGTTTTGGTCGATCCACTCTTTTAATTTGTAAAGATTGATTTAGAGCATATCCTGGATATCGACGATAAGCACAGAGCTTCAGGTCTTGTTTTCTCACGATAAGATTTTTTGCTGCCTAATTGAGTTTTGACGAATTCTGGCTTTAACTGCAATAACAGCCTTTGTAGTTGTAACAGCACGCTGCCGCCCCGATCTTTTCTGGTCTTCGACAAAGGAGGTATTGACGTATCTGTTAAAAAAAATATCTTCACGCACTTCCCAATATAGGGGTAGACAGAGGTCGAGTCTAGACAATTAAGTCCCTTCGACCCACCTTCCACCGAAGATATTTTCGGGCCAATGTGGTGAGCCCGCCGCCTTTAATCCAAAGATGAGTCTTTATGTCCAAGCCAATATTCGTACATAAGTTTTTGAAAAACCCATTAGTACGAGCCTACCAACTGGGGATTGAACTCGGGTCTATTGACTCGAAATTCCGACAACCCAACCACTCGGCTATCGTGACTTCTTTATCGTTTATCGTATCATATCTGTTGATAGTACGGTATACGAACATACGGCTGATACCAAGCTTTTGAATTGTCTGGAATATGACCGACGGAATATAATCCTATTTTCTTTAACACTCCATTCCATATTGTAATTTGATAATGAACACTTTTTCGTGTATTTGTAATATCGCAATATCGAAAGAAGTTTTTAAAATAATATACGTGTTCCTAATTCAAAATAATAAAGTTCTTATTTAACAGTATTAATGTATTTATCTATGTAAACTTACCTGTTTAAATTTGTCTTTATACCTGTCACGTTATCCAAAATAGTCTTTGGTGACAGGTGACCCACCTGTCACCAAAGACTATTTAGTGTAAAGAACATATTTTCTAGACCTCTGTCTACACCCAGTATGTGAATATGCATGAAGAATTATACCACTTAATATAATCTGAACTTAGAAATTATGAATAACATTTCTTAGGCACAAATAATAAATCATGTCTCCAAATCCCCAGAACATATAAAACATTCTAGATCAAACTTCACCTTTTAACGTTTATAATCAATTAATGCTGCCCAACTGACAAAAAGTTTATCTATTTTATGGTTTTTAGCAAAAAAGTGGCGTCAGCGGGCAAAACAATGGCAAATTAGCGATGACGGTTAAAAATGACATTCGAATTGGCCGGGCCCGTAATAAATGTACTGGGCGGACCCCGGCGACGCGTCGGCGGCCCCTAGTTAATAATACCGCACTAAAATATACTGCCACTTGCATATATCTACTTTGTATTTTACAGCACGTCGATACATATCTTACGAAAAGTTTCCTGGCGTAGTCAGAATTTTAAAATTATCCTAAATAAAATAATGAGGCTTCGTTTGTACTGAAAAATACTGGCTTGAGGTCTTGAAAGTCCCTTAGTCGCATATTCGGAAACACTATCATCGAAATTGATTGCAATAAAGATAGAATTTTGTTAAAGTGTACCTTAATTACGATTTGTTCAAACCGCTGAGATGGTTTGGCCATGTCGAGAGATTGAATGAAGAACGATTGACGAAAAAAGCATAAAAGGCGAGTGTGAATGGAAGTGTAGGAAGGGGAAGACCTAGGCGGACGTTTCATGGCCATGGCCATGAATCGAAGAGAATGTATGAAGGGAATAATGAAAGTGGACGAAGCGAAACAAGTATGTAAGTAGCAAGTGGAAAGAAGTGGTATCTGCCTACCCCTACGGAAAAGAGACGAAGAATTATATGTATGTATATATGTATGTTCAAACCGTTGTAAGACCTTTTTCTATCGTCACGCAATTTTCATCTATCTCTTTCGTCACTTCGACTCACTTTTCAACGAAACTTACTCTCGACAACGTGAGACGATAACGATATAATTTTCTATATATTAAAAAACTTAAATTTTTGTAATATATGTACATATAATATACGGGCTAAAGAAAAAGCAATGCCACTGCCACTAAAAAAATTATATAATAATCACTTTCGACAGTTGCTAGACTCCTGCTTTCATATTTCAGCTCTCTGATTCTGCAGAGAAAGATTATTGAGCAATTTCAAATTGATGGCGATGGAGTATCATCTCGGTCTTCGCAGAGCATGATAATACAAGTTGTTGTAAGATGGCCATATGTTAATATTTATTTTTGATCACATGTATTCTATTAACATTTTATGTTCTGCTAAATATTTCAACATACTGTCACCGGGGTTATAACTACCTGATGTTTTTTGCAAACGTGATAACACCTTAAAAACTCAAAATACGACAGAACTGACCATTTAATTAATGACTATAATATAATGGCGAGTTACATTTTTTGTTACACAGATAACGAAATGCAGACATCAGGACCTCGCCGTCTTATGGATGTCTACTGTCAACTCCTGTGTATTGAGGTATTATTTCTAGATTAGATTTATGTGGCTTTTTTCTATTTGTACAACGCTTAATTTTACGTACGTAAAATTGCATAAAAATACCCGTTTTCTATTCTTCAATATTAACATTTTGCTCAACGTATTAAATAGAAATATTAGTGGATTAATATTTATAGAAATAATTACTTGAACTCCAGTTTTTTTTTAATAAAAATAAAGAGTTATTACCATGATCCAATGAGTATTGGACCATGGCGGTAACTCTTTGTCTAGTTAAAGAAAGCATAATACTATCTACATGCATACATACTATCTATCCCTGACTCTCACATGGCTCTGGTCTTCCAATCAGAAAAGTTACGTATAAAAGTATTTATTTAGCTTAGCAATAGTGCATAACAATATTCTTATAGAAGAGTATAAAATTACTAATTAAATCCATATAAAAAGCCACTGCAAGACATACACGTTCCCAGGAGCATTCACCGTTATCGCCAAGTCACGACAGCCGAGTGGTTGGGTGGTCGGAATTTCGAGTCAAAGGACCCGAGTTCGATCCGCAGTTGGCAGGCTCGTAACAATGGGTTTTTCAAAAATGTATGTACGAATTGTATCGATTGTTTGGACATAAAGACGGCGACGGGCCTGTCACGTTATCCCGAAAATATCTTCGATGGAAGGTGAGCCTCCTGTATTGCGAATTGCGTGAAGATATTTAATTATTTTATTTATTTTAACCTGCACTTTCATGGATATGTGTGGCTCAAAACTCTTCATAGTTATCATTATCAGATATAATTTCCGTTATTAGTACAATACTTTCTAGTTTCGAAAAACCAAAGAAAAACAAAACTAACGTTAAAACGTTCTATGCGTATCTGTAAAATTTTAAAAAAAGAAACCCGAACTAAACTAGCGCGCTAACAGCGCCAATACATGCATGTGGGTATCAAACTACTGCCGATATTTTTTTTTGCATTCGTATGAAAAATGACGATCGCGGTCAAAACAGTCGATACGGGTGCAAGTTTCAAAAGCCAGCACTAGAATACATATTTTATAAGTTCGCTTCGATTGTTCCGGGGCGGTTTTAGTTTTTTTCGCGTATCATAGCTTCGCAGTTGCCGCCGATGCGTCCATCGACACACTCACACTCTTTTTTTTAATTCCAACAGTATTGTTTGTTAGTGGCCAGGGCTTGTGGAGTAACTCGTCTATTAAATAGATTAGATATTTATTTGACATACAAAATATTATTAGCTGATGTAATAACTTCGATTGTTTCGCAGAGGTTTTAGTTTCTTTTTTGCGTATCATAGGCTCCGATGCCAGTAAACACCGATACATGCATCGACTTACAGCTGAAATTTTCTAATTTTTTATTCCAACAGTATAGTTTGTTAGTGGCCAGGGATGGTGGAGTAACTCATCTATTAAATTAAAGATTAGATATACACAATTCATTAGCTGTATAATAACTGCGTTGAAATAACCACCATCTTTCTTCGCGTAGGTATCTAAGTGGCAAACAGGCAAAAGAAACGGAGCAAGGAATAGTGTTATACGATCGATATAACGCTTGTATACCTAGGTCGCCCAACACTGGTAAATAGGTCCAGACAATTGTGACCATCGGCCAACCTTTCACAGCGGTAATGTGACAGAAGTTAAGCCTGTCGCCGATAAGACGGTAAAGAATAATTTAAGTTTTTTTTTCAAAAATTAATGAACTTTTATAGGGATCGCCTATCTGTCTTTTAATTTTTTTTTCCAGAGTTATGGAAAGGTGCTAAAATAGTGCAATGTTAAAAAATCTAAACCTGTAGTGTACATTCATATAGATCTTTTTTTGTATCTAAGGTATTTAAAATACTTTTAATTTGAGATGCTACGTAAAGAAAACAATTCTCATACAGATATTATGTTTATTACATTAATTTCTTCATTTTATACTGCAGAGATTAATGCACTATAAAATGAAGAAATTCACGACCTTTTATATTTACGCGAATACTAAACTTTAAAAAAAAAACAATAATTATATTTTAAATGACGATTATAATATTTTAAATCGAGATAAAATATTGTTTGGTCTTAAATGACGAAATTAGACAGAGAAGGCAGCAATTTCACCTTAAATTTTTATATAACCTGATAAATAACCAGAAAGACTGTCCAAAATTGTTAAGAGTAGTCAACACGTACGTTCCTAATAGATTATCGCGTCTCCGAACATACCAGTTGTTCGCTACGTCTATGCACTGCACTAACCTGGGAAGTAATTCTCCTGTGACAAGAATGACTTGGTTGTAAATTATCTACCCCTTAGTTCTTGGCTTAGACATACTGCGTGATAAAATTTATAGATTTAAGAACATTTTATAACGCTATCTCTCAACAAACAGTAAAGAAAAAAGATTAAAAACATTCTCAGAAAATATAGCATGAAGTTATTTTTATAAGGTTTTATCCATATTCTTAGATATATCCTATAGTAAAATAAATTCTGTATGTTGGATATAAATAGCAGACTCATTATATTTGAAGAATTTATGTTGTTATTTTCTAACAAAAATTTTTACTTCTTTTAGTAAGCCGATTTGTTTTTCTTTTAATGCGTACAAGTTGATTATTTGTAGAACATAAGCCGTTTTCGCCTAATTGGTAAAACACTTGAATGTTTGTAGAATATTTCGAAATTAGAGTATAGTGTACTTTCCGTTGGTGATTCCAAATAAATAAACATCATTGAGAAGTTTAGTTTCTGTCAATTTAATTTTATTTCAATATTCGCATATTCAAATATTAGTTAAAGCAATTTAGTTCAATCAACAGAAACTACTAGTACTGTATTAGTTTTAATTGTTAAACAGCAATCTTAACAAAATTGTTAAAATAAATATATCGGTTTGATCTACACCTGTTTAAAAAAATTACACTAGATATCAGTTTCATATATTTTTTATTGAAAAAACACAATAACCTGAGAACTAAATATGTGAATAATGTTGGGAGGGATTTTTTTAAAAAAACGTATTGAATATCGATGTTGAGATATTGCCCGAAGCTATCGATTCCGGACAGAATCGGTGCGCCGGAAGCTCTTCCTTTTCATACTGTATTCATACGCGAACAAAAGAACACAGTCTCATGACAAATTCGACAGCAGCAATTGTCGAACAGACTACAGAATAACCCACCTCATTGTGCGCGTATCATTTGATGAAATTTATTAACACGTATATTTCTCGAATTCTGAATACGCGCGAGGAAGGAAGTTTTTATGAGTGTTTACTTTAGGTGGTACAAAGACTAAATCCGTCCTTTGTTGTAATCGCGATATGCGAGCCAGATATTAAAAGCACGTGTGGCCAAACAAAGGTTGCGTTATGCGGGGGATTATTTGCCAATTTATGGCGCTTTTTGTAAACTCCGTTGAAAACGCGCTCCGGAAATTTGGCTCCATTTCAACAAATGATCTTTTAACTATAAATACGCGTAATTTATTCGACGCGACAAAAAAGTGGTGAAATACGATGATTACCTAACGAGAGTTCTCTTGGGAAGTGCATTTTCGCACTTGGTTTGAGTTTGTAGGCATATTTATCGACATTATATTTCGAAGCGTGATGCGTCTGTCTATGAACGACTGAAACTGTTTTTTTTATTTATCATTTGAATTATTAGTTATCGATTATTTTCTATTTAACAAAACTATATTTTCTACATATAAAATCAGTATAAACAGAGTATAAAGCCTAACCTTTTACAAGTAAACTAATTTTACGGATTGTATCCCATTTTATTTTAAATAAAAGCGCTATTCGCTGAACTACATACCATTCGAGGAAGATTCTATTTATGTCATTTTTTAATACATAGCAAAGACAATAACAGCCACAAAAATAGAATAAATAATAAATAAATATATATCTTCACGCAATTCCCAATATAGGGGTAGACAGAGGTCTAGTCTAGACAATTAAGTTCCTTTGACCCACCTTCCACCGAAGATATTTTCGGGACAACGTGACCGGTGGTGAGCCCGTCGCCGTCTTTATGTCCAAGCCAACGATATGATTCGTCTCTCGACTCGAAGACGGCGACGGGCTCACCACCTGTCACGTTGTCCCGAAAATATCTTCGGTGTAAGGTGGGTCAAAGGGACTTAATTGTCTAGACTTGACCTCTGTCTACCCCTGTATTGGAAATTGCGTGAAGAAATTTTTTTATATTTTTTTAATAAAGAGAAAAAAGAGAAAAAAAAATCCCACGGATCGTCGAAGGTCACGGTTTCGAATCCCGCCCGTGTCAGTTGAAATTTAAACTTTTTTTCTCTTTAATTTAATCACATAAAAGTTCAGCATAAATATGCTTTAAAAATCAATAAAATTGCATAATAATGTTTAGCTTCTAATTTGCAATACGATAAAATTTATTTAGTAATATGAGATTTTTCTAAATTAAATTGAGAGTTTCAAAGTAACACGATCCTTTCCCACATATCACCGTAAGCATCCATTAGAGGTGATAAAATTTTACGATTGGGCGATTCTTTCTTAGTTACATAGCTTTACCCGCCCGCCTACCGACCGGTAATTAATGCGTCGCGCTTTAATGTATAGGCATGTCACTGCATTTTGAGCTTGCATGTTGACAATAGAAGGGAAGGCTTATATGCAGTTTAGGAACAAACCAAACTATACGAATATTATAAAATTAATCAGAGATTTAAAAAATTTAAAAGTCATGATAGTCATGAGACCCGAGTTCGATCCCCAAGTGGCAGGTTCGTACCAATGGGTTTTTCAAAAACTTACGTACGAAATGTATCGTTAGCTTGGACATAAAGGCGGCGACGGGCTGACCACCTGTCACGTTGTCCCGAAAATGTATTCGGTGGAAAGTGTGTTAAAGGGATTTAATTGTCTAGGCTAGACCCTGTGTCTACCCCTGTATTGGGAATTGCGTGAAGATATTTTTTATTTTAATAACCACGTCATACTGGTGAGATTCATAAACGTGACCTCCAGGCTCAGAGCTTCGCTATGGTACGGAGGGAGTCGCGAGTTCTATTCTCGACCCTTTCAGTTGATTTTTAAGCCTCTCATTTATTTAATAATAAAAACCTAAGATTAATTTACATACCTAAAATTGACAAAATGATAAAACTAATATTATACAAAAAAAGTATTTTGACAGTATATAAAGGACAAGCCGCAGCTTTAGCTGCATCAAAGTCTGGATCATCTGATCAAAAAGTGCCTGCAGAAAACCATCTTTTCGCTGAATAAGACAACCAATCCGACTCCATGTTCCATTCTTTCTGAATTCCTTCATGAAAGTTCAGCAATTCACCTACACCTCCACTGCAGTTGTGCGCGCATGAGCGTAAGTAATAAATTACCATAAGATTTACCTTTTTCATTATTTATACGTAAACTCCTAGTTTGAGCTGTACGTATGCTTAAAATAAAGTGGTATAATTTTTTTATTAATATTTTTTGATTATTGTCAAATTAATCATTAATTAAAAAAAAATTAGAAAGCGTCATGTAAACAGTGGTATATTCCAACACTTCGGCACACTAATTTTGGACTGCGTTCAGTCAGCGATAATTTCAGAAATCGCCTTAACTATGCACTTAATTGCCCCTTGTTCACTCCGTTCGAAATAGTAATACCATTTAAATGTAGTAAAATGTTAATACTAACAAATATAGTTTGATGGTGGTCCAAATGAGGGCGGAGTTGCCCAGATTACTCTCTTTCCGATCGTCGTAAAATTTAACGATAATTTTCTATGATTGCAACGGAGATCCTCTGAAATACTAATAAATATTTTTAAAGTATCTATGAACAATCGTTCTTTTATGTCTGTGAAATTTTAGATGTTAGGTAATTGGCAATATATTAAAGTTATTTTATTATTTCTCTGATGTCTAATTAAGTTATTTTACAACATACGCTGTATTATCAATAAATAAATAGATCTTAAATTAATTGAATTAAAAAATATGCGCTAAAATGAACCAATAAGTATAATTACAAATGAACAAATTGAATTTGTTTTTTTTTTTTTTTTCAATCGGATACCAGTCACCCAGTACACCTCTACGCAAAATCTACGACCGCAAAATCTTTAAGAGCCATTGTCCAAAAAAAATCTCATAGCACCGACACTTAACTTATCTTTATTACGTTTCTAGTCTGGTCGTACTTAGTCCACAGTATCCAATGACATCTCAATCGACAGGTTACTAGGAAGTTAAAAAAAAACACCGTCAGTCGGTTGCACCCCCCGCTGGAAAGCCATTGCGGTCACAAATGTATCAATCTGGAAGCATCCATAGCAAAAAAGGACTAAACTCATAAAATTTTCTTTACTAAAGCGCCGTTCCAGCAGGTATGAAACCCGCTGTGCCGATGAATTTATTAAGACTTCACTATGTCACCGAATTGAGATGTCAATTAGACATTTGTATCTACGGTTATTTATAAAGTGAAGTACCAGCCTGTAACAAGTAAACATAGCCGAGTGGTTGAGTGATAGGTAACAAGTAAATATAGTAGAGTCGAGACATCCGAGTTCGGTTCCCTCGTGGTAGACTGGTATCAATTAGTTCTTTTAAGCTTATGTACGATTTCATCTATTGTACAAGCATGTATTGGACATAATGACGACTATAGCTGATTGGTGGTGACTAGTCACGTTTTCCCAAAGTATGTTCCGGTGAAATAGGGTAGAAAAGACTAAATTGTCCTGAACTCTGGCTACTCCAATGTTGGGAATTGCGCGAAGATACATTTTTTCTTAATTATATTCATAATTGTACATTCAACTACATATTATAGACACTTTAATAGAGAGGAGAATATGTAGAAAGGAGCGGTACTATTTATCTACAGCATAAGAATATCCACCGGGTTTGAAATAATAATAAAATAAAATGCATAATTTGTACAGTCCCGCTGTACAAATTTTATTTTTATGGTTTATCAACAGTTATTTTTATATACAAAAGTTTCATATAAAAGACTGGCCACTTATACTCCTTTACTACATTTAAAAAAACTAATTGCGAAAAAGTGTTAAATGGTTATTGCAAAAATAACTGTTATGCGAATCTCTACTCATTGCTAAAAAAGAAAACAATTGATGTTTTGACGTAAAACATCGATTTCACCATTTTTTTTCTTCAACCTAAACAATTATGGAAGGGTAGTTTGTAAAAGAAAGCAGCAATAAAAGTAAACCTTTCGGCAGCAAACGCGCCGCCACCGAAGGGTTACTATTTATTTCTATAAGTCGACCGTTTCAAAAAATACACTGTCAACGAGGGAATGCGTATAACACTGGAACCGTTCAAACATGGTCGGATAAAGTTGACTTTTCAACGTACGTTTCATCTGGCTGCAGTTGTAAACGACTTCGACAAAAAACTGCCAACTCGCTATTGAAAGCGCGCTCATAAAGTAATTTGCGCAAATTCGCAAAAGGGTGAAATTCCGCTAGAGCGAGGACTTTTATTTCAAGAACCCGTTACGTATTGAAAATAAAAATAACAACCAGTTACCCTTAGTCTTTCATATTAACGCGCTAGCTGCAATCCGTTGTTTTACCCAAAATTTAATAGTTAACGGTAACAGCTATTTTCGATTGAACAAACATAGCGTGAGTGTTAATTCAGCATTATTATTATATATTCAGGCACAACCCTGACAGGCTAACCAGAGTGAACAGATCGGCAAGTGGCATGATCCCGACATACCACTTTTGCTTCTGTGAAATTCATCATTTTCTTCATACACGCACGTCTAAGTCCATGTCTTGACCCTATGATTCTTGAGATCTTGATCTTGAAACGTTGAGAAATTGGTCTTCAAACGTTGGCTTCGGCCTTCCTCGATTATTGGAGCCTGTAATGGGGCCCCCATATATCTAAACTTGCAAACAGACTTAGCTCTGCAGCATTTGTAGTAAGGAAAATAAGATGCCTTTACTGATGTAAACACAGCTACAATTGTTTATTTTAGTTATTTCCATAGCATAGTTTCATATGGTATTTTGCTATGGGAACATGCAGCTGAAGTGGAGGCGATATTTATTTTGCAAACGAGGGCCATAAGATCTATTTACAATTTTAAATCCAAAACCTCTCCTAGAGAAAAATTAAAGAAATAAATATTTTAACATTGGCCTCTCAATATATATATGAAAATGTATTGTATGTACATAAAAATTTTAAAAACTTTAAAAAGAATAGTGACATACACAATGTTAATACAAGGAACAAACATAAGCTTAAAATGCCAGTTACTGGACTCCATAGAGTAAGTAACTCATTCATGGGATGGTGTGTACGCTTCTATAACAAAATCTCGGCAAAATTACAAAGTTTGCAAAATTACATAGTTTGCCTAAGCATTTATCAAAGAAAAGCTGTACAAAAAGGGTTATTACAATATAAATGAATATATAAATGACAGGGCGATCAACTCATGCCCTAGGGTTAGGGAATGAGTTGATCGCTCCCATGCTATTTCTAATTAAATTATTGTTAACTGTTTTGTTATTAAATTATTTTGTATTTCTTTTATAAAAACCTACGGAGTTTCTTTCGCCGTTTCTTCTCCGTCAGAGGAACCTCAATACGAAACGGTGGTAGTTTCAAAAATAACGATCGATAGATGTAATATATGTTACTTATATCGATAAATAAATTATTTGATTTTATTGTTAACATCCTATTGTTAACGTTCACGCCATATATTTTCTTCGCTATTCCATCACCACTCGCTTCTTAATACAATTGTGCTATACATTATAACGTTTTTGTTTCCAATTTTTATTCGAGAATAAACAACAAATATTTAAACCTGTTTTCAGATAGTATGAGACAGAGCCTTATATAAGTTTCATCCACTATTAAGACGATGTTAGTACAACGTTATCGCGAAATGTAGTAGTACTCTCTTTTCTTCTTCTTTACAGCCTATCAAGAGTCCACTCCTGAACATAGGCCTCCCTCAAAGCTTTCCAGAAAGAATGGTCTGTTGTTAAACAACTGTTCTCTACTCAAAAGTAATTATAAATAAATAAATGGATATCTTCACGCAATTCCCAATAAAGGGATAGACAGAGATCTAGTCTAGACAATTAAGTCCCTTCGACCCACCTTCCACCGAAGATATTTTCGGGGCAACAACAACAACGGTGACAGGTAGTAAGCCCGTCGCCGTCTTTATGTCCAAGCCAACGATATAATTCGTACATAAGTTTTTGAAAAATCCATTGGTACGAACCTGCCACCTGGCGATCGAACTCGGGTCTCTCGACTGGAAATTCTGACCAACCAACCATTCGGCTATCGTGACTTAACTTAAAAGTAAGTATAGCAATAGTAAGATAGACCTATCCTTCCATAAGAGCAGTAATATGCATAAATTTTATCTTGGTGAGTAGCGAGTATGTCATGCTATTGAGTAATGAGGTGAATAAAAGTAATTAGCAGTAAATATGTGGGAAGAATATTTAGCCTATATAACTACTGATTTACCAATATAGATACATATGTCACAAACTCGTCTAAAATTATTAAATTAAAATAAATAAATAACCAAAAAATTTGCGTTCGCCAACACCCTTACCGAACGTGGCGATTGTGGCAAATCCTTTTATAAGAGATACCTAAATGCTCCAGTGGACTTTTGAAGGCTGAAACGTAAGTAAAGTGTATAGATGTAAGTATATAATTATAAGGAAGGTTAGATTTATAAACATTATTTCGCAATCGTATTATCGGTAAGATTAGCTCTTTTCAGCCCTTTTCTTATTTTTCAGTTTTCTCGCAGAATTTGAAATTATAATGTTTTATACTTCATATTTTAATTGTTTAAGCCGGATTTGAAAATCCGTTCGTTGCTCATAATGAAGACCCCGGTGCCACTTGATCCGACGTAATTAGGGTACGCTTAGCTGCCGTTCTAAAAAAGAAATAAACCGTTTTATAACTCAGACTTCCTTAACCCCACGTAAAGCCGCCTATAAAACTCATAGGAAGATCGGATCGGCGATATGGGGCGGAAATAAATCGCCATTTAAAATCAATTTGTGTAAAGGCTGTTACGAAAAGTAGTTCAATGACGTGGGTCAGTGCGGGCGTGGATAGTCCGCCCTCCTATACTGTTTGTTTCGCTTCATTTCTCCACGGTGGCTTTAACCAGACGTGCGGGTAAACGATTGGCGACATTTGCACGTAAACGTCACATCAAAGCTTTTCTCGCCACAGAAAAATAAAAACTAGTAAATAGTGTATATTCAATACAATACTATTACAATACAATACTATTTATAATATTATTATATACAGTAGTATATAATAATTAATAGTAATCTTCTATTTCTAATCTTGCTAATAGTAGGTGCAGATACCGTCTTACATAAAGTTATTAGGAAATCTCTGCTACATAATTAATGATAAGTAATAACATGATTCGGTGAAAAAGTTGTCGAAATGACTTAATTTTCTTTACCTCTGCCTAGTCTCTCTCTCTCTCTCTCTTTTTGTACAGAATTGGCAAATTGCATGAAGATTACTAATATTAAAATATATGGATGTTTTAATGGGAGTAGCGTGAAAAACCAGGAGTCCATAACTGTCTACAATATTAGGAAACAATTATAAAAGAAGAAGATTACAGATACGTTGTCTCCTTCTTTCTGAACCCTTCACACCGAAATATGACGTTTATTTGAGGGCTGTTTAGCAGTGGAAAAACTTAAAATGTAAAGTAAAAATAAAATTTTTAAAGTAAAGTAAATAAAAGCTTATCTCTGTCTGATATAAATTATAAGAGAAATTATATGACAGAACTCTATTAAATGTGACAAAATGTTGATAATTACATACATTTAGGATACATATAATTATGATTTTGTCTCGTAAATTATTTGAAATTTCCTGTTCCCGTGTGAACTTCATGATAAAAGCTACAACACTATTGTATATAAACATCAATCATCGACTCAATCGATGATTTTGCAGACACTAATAAGAAAGGAGGAGAGAGGAGATTTCACCATCATTTCGCCCGCAGTGATCTGTGGATTCGGCGAAATTACTATCAACCCCTTTCTTCCTGTGGGTGTCTTGATAATCAATTAAATAAAAAATCGCATGGAAAACCCCACTAGCAGAATAGCAGAATAAGTTACTATATAATGCGACTACGCTTATTGAATATCAAACGGGGCAATAATGGCACATCAAACTTTATTCTTATAGTCTCTAAAGCAAAGATATCAATTAAAGAAAAGATAAAAATTCTTTATTCTTTATTCTTTATAATTAGTCTTGTTGAAAAGTGACTTAACGGCCCGGCAAAAGTTCACAGCAGAATAAAATTATCTTCAAGACCTCCTTAATGATTTGTACAATCAGATAAGAAGTCACGATAGCCGAGTGGTTGGGCAGTTCGATCCCCAGGTGGCAGGAATTATATCAAGTTGGCCTGGACATTAAGACGCCGACGAGCTCACCGCCTGTCACGTTATCCCAATAATATCTTTAGTGGAAGGTGGGTCGATATGACATAATTGTCAAGACCTCTGTCTACCCCCTTTATTGGGAATGGCGTGAAGATGTTTGTTTATTTATTTACAGTTACTTATCACTTTGTAGAGTAACGCGTATCTTATACTTAAGTTCACGTAACTTTGTCATCCTTCATCTTATGCTATCCCACTGTCAAAATGTCATCGACAGTCAATGACAGTCAATGTCATTTTCAATGCTTTTTTCCTTTTGCTGTCTTACAGCTACCACGAAAGAAATGGTGTATTCTAACGCCGATACCACAATGCGACTTCTTAAATAAACCCAAATTAAATTGTGACAAAAATGCATTAATTTACATTTTATATAAAACGATTTTCGGATTTTATCGTGTTTTTAATTCGTTTTTACAAACTATTTTTCTTTCCCAACGTTTCGGACGCTTTACAGCATCCGTGGTCACGGTCCCAGTTAGTCCCCCTAATTAAAAACGCGATAAAATTCGAAAATCGTTTTATTTAAAATGTGTAGTATTCGCGTAAATACAAGAAATCACTATGCATTAATTTAATTAGAAAATAACACTTCAATGTAATGTTTTAAAAACACTGCAGCGCTTTGTACAAAATCAACCAATCAAACAATGCTAAGTCTCCGATTTTCCCGACGGAACCCTAAAAAGAAAGCTATAAAGCACATGTCGCGTTTATTCGGGATATCGGAAGGTGAACTTAAAGGGGTTACGGGGCTTAAGCGGGCAGAGTCGGGCGGCGCGCCGCGTATTGGGGCTTACCCGTGATTTACTCGTTACGTCGTCTCGCGGGCCACGCAAACCTTCCGTTGCCTTTTTTTGTTTACTGAACGGATCATGGGTTACCCTTTATTGGGTAAAGTCGGAAAAGTAATATTCCACGACATAAAGTCGCTACGGAATTATCGGCGGCGCAAGATTTGTAACCGATTTGCTCAGCTGGTGAATTTTCTCTCGGGTGATATTGCTTATGTGGATTTTATTGTTTAGAAGTATTTCGCGTTGTTTAATATGATAACATTTATACAAATATTACCTTTTCTTCATGCAACAGAGGTCTAGTCTAGACAATTAACTCCCTTCGACCCAAAGACGAAGGTATTTTCGGGACAACGTGACAGGTGGTGAGCCCGTCGACGTCTTTATGCCCAAGCCAACGATATAATTCGTAAATAAGTTTTTAAACAACTCAATGGTACGAGCCTGCCGCCTGGGGATCGAACTCGAATCTCTTGACTCACCGACCTGAAATTCCGACCACCCAACCACACGGCTATTGTGACATTCTTTGAGTGATATTTGTTCAGGAGTAATATTGTAGTGCTGATGACGAAACAAATAAAAAACTGGAAGTAAGGCAAACTCTAAAATTTCTCTTCTAAAAACAGATAAAATTCATATAAATATAAAGAAATACAAGAATAATAGAAACTACATAAGGTGTAGTTTCTAAGGACTTAATACCCGTTTTCATGGGTGTCATATCATATCGACGGCGACTAAGGGAAACTTTGTAAATAATAAAAGCTATAGTGGCATGCCATAACTACATTAAAAACTGCCTGACGAAAATTAGGAAGACGAGCAGCTACTTCTAAGGTGCTGCGTACATTTGCCTGACATCAAACGGTAGTTTTTGTTAGACAGTGCTGATTTCCCTACGACATACGACCTTCTTTATCACAAACATCGAAAAAAATGTAATTTAACTAAAATCTTAGTAATGAATTTTAAATAATGTTAACGTCGTGTTAATTATAAAATATTAAGTACTATTTTCTCCGTTTCCAGTCTAATTAGAGTTTACAATGTATGTATGCTCTTAAGAGACATTGTCAAAATGTTGTCAAATGAAATAAATAAATAATTAAGATACCTATATATACACAAAGGTCTGTAAAATTCCACTGCTCGAAATAAACTTCTTCCGTAAGGGAACTTTAAATCGGCTTGGCAAGCGGTATAATTTCATGAAATCCTGGAAACATACAGTATGTACACAATAATTTCACGCAAAAAGTATCGTTAATCATCTGTTCTTGACTCAAATGGAGTATAAATGGCCACAATTCATTTACGTACGTTTAATAAAAACCCGTGAAATCGTTTCACTCAAAATGTTTTAGAAATATTTTGTTCGCACAATATTTCTCCATGTTGAACAAAACAGGGCTTTCGACAAAGAGTGACAGCTAGGGCTGCCAAATCTCTGATTATAAATAAAAAAAATAAAAGAAGAGTTTTCTTTTCTTGCAGTTATTGTTATTGCAATATTTTTTTATTTTTATCTTATTAAATATATATTTTATTTTATTTATATTTTAATACGCTTGCCTATTACGGACTGCCTATCCCTTTAGGGCTTTCGCTTCTATACCTTGGTGTTGCAGACGCCATCGACGTTCGTTGTCACTTCTACCGAGTTTATCTCCTGCGCGTTTACCATTGCTTTTTTAGCGATTTTTTACGCAGATTCTCAAACTGGGGTAGGCTGAGGTCTCGACACAGACGTCCTTTCGAATCCACCTTACAGTACAATATACTTCCACGCATGTTAGCCCTAGCAGGATTTGAACCCACTAGCCTTAGCTTCAGATACATGGTGATAACCACATCGGCTATCGAGTCAAAAATTTTTTTTTCTCTGTGCCTTTTAAAATTAACACAGTAGTTGTGAGCAAAGAAATTGCCGAACTGTATGATCGCTTCCAATCATAGCTCTGATCAAGTTAGTAGCTAAGAATTATTAAGTAGTAGCTAAGATTGTGTGTAAATTCTTCTGTAATTCAAGTAAGTATAATGCAATCACCTGAACCATCGTTACAACCCTACGCAATGTAACATCTTAACTATTTGAACGCATAAATCAAACTAACAAGATATTAACGTCGAAACTCGTAAGCGACGTTGGTGACAAAAACCATTGTGCCATTGAAAGGATATGGGTTGTGGTCGAATGCCCTTTGCGAGCCAACGTGATCGTCCATACTATTTATATCGTGCACTGACATTCTTTTCAACTCTGCGACCCGTCTAGAGGATTAGTGTTGATGCTATAGCATTTATACCCATTCACATACTCGATAATTATTATTGACGTCACAATTTACAATTGAATTCGTTAAAATTTCTTATCTTGCCGTGTGGTATTTTCCTATTGTGTGGTAATACCACCCCGTCGCATGCCGTGGGGCAGCAGCGTCTTAGGTATGAGATACTGCAATTTTCAACGTGCTTGCCAAGCGCGGCAATTATGGCAAATCTACATTATTCTATCAAATCATCATCTACATCAAAGTTACATCTAACTTTGACTGGCTGTAAAGAAACTAATAAATTGCTTTATCTATTTCGTGTAAGTAACACGAAATAGATAAAGCACGGTTTGAATTATATACAGAACCACGGGAAATGAGACATTCCGTCTGAATCCTTGCTAGTGAAAACGCATCTATGACGTCCTTCTTTTGAAATGATTTGCAGCTGTTATGGTCTGTAATACATCTAACTTTAACTGGCTGTAAAGAAACTAATAAATTGCTTTATCTATTTAGTGTTACTTACTGTACAAGCTAAACTAAACGGAAAAAATAAAAGTTATAAAAACTATATCCACCTAGTTAATTTTTAAAGGTTGTAGACCTCTCTTTTGCATAGTATTTGTCGAGGTCTTCATCACGCTCTTAACTATGTCTACCGGCAAATACCAGTGCAATAACGGATGTGATCCGGTTTGAATGATATACAGAACCACGGGAAATGAGACATTCCGTCTGAATCCTTGCTAGTGAAAACGCATCTATGACGTCCTTCTTTTGAAATGATTTGCAGCTGTTATGGTCTGTAATTGTAACTTACAGTGAGGAAGACTTGTAGCTCGTTTTGCCCCTTTTCCCTTAAAAAAGATACAAGTTATAAAACAACATGACGACCTCCGTGGACCAGTTGCGTAAACACCGGTTTTCAAGTCACGATAGCCGAGTGGGTGGGTGGTCGTAACTTCGAGTCAAAAGACCCGAGTTCGATCTCCAGGTGTCAGGCTCGTACCAAAGCGTTTTTCAAAAACTTATGTACGAACTCTATCGTTAGCTTGGACATAAAGACGGCGACGGGCTCACCACCTGTCACGTTGTCCCGAAAGTATCTACGGTGGAAGATGTGTCGAAGAGACTTAATTGTCTAGGCTAGACCTGTGTCTACCCCATTTTTGGCAATTTATTTATTTATTTATTTATTAACACTTCATAGATATAAATGGACTATGCATATAGGCGGACTTAATGCCTGAGGCATTCTCTGCCAGTCTACCTAAAGGGTGATGCAGAGAAAAGAAGAAGTAGACGCCGACAGAAAATATAGACTAAAATTAATATTTAAATGAATATATATGCAATAATACATAAATAATAATATAATACTTATATAATATAATACTTATATATGTAATTTTTTGTTGTTATATATATAATTGTCCCCATCTCGAAATCCCGTATTCGATTACCGGACGGGTCAATGTATGTGATGTTGTCCCTATCTATGTATATATGTATTTATTTATTTATGTTAAAACAAGAATATGTTAAAACAACCTGTACCAGAAATACGCTCATGAGCTTATTCCCATAGATAACATACCGACTCATTAAATTGTTATTTTTACGACTAGCTTCGCTAGAACTCGTTCCTTTAATATTTATAAAAAAACAGAAGAAATAATAAGTGTTTTTGTACTATTATGAAAATTGGTTTTCCCATATAAGCTGTATTGAAATGTGGGTAAAAAGGACTAAATTGTTGAGATCCTTGACCATCCAAGTATTGGGAAACACTAGTGAATTCCCAAATATATTAAAAATGTCTAGTATTTATGACGGCCGATACCCTAATTGATACTAACCCTCCCTTCGAAGATATCGATTGCGGGTTTGAATCTATTCGCTAGAGGCGAATATTTATGTGATGAATGTGAAAGTTCGTACACGAGTCATGGATGTACTCGTATATATGAATGTATCTATGGGAAAAATACTTATCTTTGTATTGTGCAGTTAGCTTAGACTTTAAGACAACGTTAAGTTTACCACCAGTCAATTTGTCCGAGATATGCTTTGGTGTGATCTCTGTCTATCCCATTAGTCTAATGTTTTAGGAATATGCGTGAAAATATTTTTGTTTTTACATTAATGTAGAACATTGACCGTACCTATATGTAGAAATTGTTATAAGCGCCTCGCTTGTCATGAAAGTTCACGATCGCAGAACTAAAATATAAATAAATAAATAAATTTCCCCATGTACTGTAGACAGAGTTATTATCTAGACAATTATGTCCCTTCGATCCACCTTCCATCGAAGACATTTTCGGGGCAATGTGAGAGGTGGTAAGCCCAACGATATAATTGGCTGATGACTTTACTTTACCTTTACACCTTGCATTTTACAGGCCTCCGTCCGTCATCGGCCTGCTTAGTTATTGTTGGCGTATGTTCCAGAGGTGCTGTGTGGCAACGACTTAATAATATACTACTCCCTTTCTTCTCTTGAGTTAAGTGGTGACACAGAGAAAAGCGATGAATGCGGTGAACAAATTACGGAATAACCATCTCCATATATAACAGACCAAAACTAAACAGATCTGATAGTTTGATCGCTAAACCGTCTGCTTAGCGTGGTGATTATTTAAATGTATCTATCTCCTCTTATGAAAATCTTAAGTCCTGCTGTGGACTTTTACAGACCGTTTAGTAAATTATATACGTGTATATATATCTCATAAAGCTTATCACGCTATCTGTAGGACACTTAGATTTTCACACATTCTTATGACACAGAAAATATCAAGGAAAAGGTCAGATATTATTAATTCAATACCACATGACGAATTACAATACACAGATCATATACTTTTTATCACGGTAGAGTCATGAATGTTTTTTATTTGATAGCTGGGTATACGAAAGTTCGTATACCCAGCTTTCAAACAAAAAACATTCAGACGGAAACAATCAGATTTTGTTCTAAGTTTTCACACAATTAATATGTATTAAGATATACATAATTTATGTATATTTCCGCCTATTAAAGCGTGAAAGTTTTGAAAGAGAGAGAGAGAGAGAGTTTGAATAAGAGAGAGATTTATGTAGTGAGGATTACAGTTTGACAATCGTTGAAAAGTTGTATAAGATCCAAAGGGGTAATCGTGTAATAAGATTTTTTACAGCAGAACCAAGCCGACAAATAACGTCGTCAAAATCAAAGTCACATAAATCGACAACGCCATCTGTCCTCGATCTTTTTTACCAAACTAGGAAAGGTATGGTGTACCCGTACCTACCTTTAAAACTAACTCTGTTTGCACACAAAATGTATCCCGCGGCGTTTTTTTTCACAATCAATGAACCGTTTCGTTTGTATTTTGACAAAAAGCGACGACATGCCCTTAAGTGGATTATTCCTTTGAAGTGATTTCACGTCACATTAATACCGCCTTTGTCTATCACGGTACAATAACGCTTGTTACGTAGGTGTTGTTCGTTATGAATAAGTTTTAAACTTTTTATCCGACGGTCTTAAGGAGGTTTTAAAAGTGAGATAAAGTTTAGACATCTGTCCCTACGCTTTGTGGAATCCGCACGGCCAAAAGATGCTTTTATCTATTTGAATAGACGATAAAAAATGAACTTTTTTGTTTGGTTGATCGAGATCCAACTGATATACTCGTATCTCGAAAACTAAAGAGTATAATTATAATGTTTCTAGTATTTTGCTACTAATATTAGCTACTAGCGTGTGACTACTGAACACGGTTTTCCGTTTGAATTTAAGCTTCTTTTTTTTATATTAACGCAATACTCGAGAGTTTTTGAATGATGTAGACCTTTGACCACCGAAGCTTATTTAGGAAGACTTGTCATTGAGTGTGCCCATCATAGGTTTTCAATTAGGAAAATATTAGAAAATTTCTTATTTTGGTTTTGTTTCATTTTTGTCCATTTGTTTATTAAATACTTTTAATCAACTTCTATCCATCTAAAACTATCTCCATATTAATTAGCAATCCTTTAAAAAAAAGAATACTAACACTGCTAAATAACATTACTAGTATTGCTATTAACCATTAACTAAGCTGCAATGCTTGTGTCTGGAGTTGGTTTACGACAATAGTCGAATGGCGGGCCCGAACCTGCGACGTTGTGTTTCGTAGCCCGGTACGGCTAAACCATTGGGCTATTGTCGCTTCTACAATCTTTGGGTTTCGCAAACTACAACCTTTCTATGTACATTTTTACAAAGTGTGCATATAGAACATGAGAAAATTCATTTTGTATGAGTCAAAGTAATCGTCAGTAAACTATTTCTATTTCACTCACAAATTAATATACATAAATACATAATAAAACATAAAAGCGAAGCAAAGTCGGATGCTATGTTTGACATTGTATTTCACTTGGACACTTAAATGGCGGCATGCTTATCACCTGTCATGAAATCCAAAAAGCTCTGGCGTAAAGTGGATTAAAAAACTGTGTACCCCTAATATTAAATAAGGATATACAGGTCTCTGGATCATATATACGATTGTGAGACCTCATTTTATTACATTTTACAATTTCACAACTAAAAGAGAGTAAATGGAAAAGTGCTTAAACTGCATTATTCGAATAATAGTGACGTGCGTTTGAGCCGAACTGAAAATAAGAGCACGCCTGTTATTCAAAAACAAGGCAAAAAAGCACAATTTTATTTTGAATATTTGTTTCTCGTGATATGAATAATAACTATATTACTGAACGAATGAATGAAGACCGAATGGTAAATAAAATATTTAGAGCAGAAATAATCAATTAAAAGGGTCGAGGAAGGCCTAGACTAACTTTCGAAGACCATGTGAGCAAATTTCTCGAAGAGGGGTGAGTCAAGAGTCAAGACTACTCGGATGACTTGACCATGGGTGTGGGAAAATAATGATGAATTTGGAAGAAAGGGAATAGGTATGCAAGGCACTTGTCGACCTGTTCTTTCTGGTTGTCCCGTCAGGGACTATGCGTGAAGATATAATAATAATAAATGAAACTATCTTCAACTATTTGAGTCATGAGAAATTTTGCTCTCGTGTTTGGTACCAGGGGCGTAACATTCTCAACACGTGCAAAACAATCCAGTTTCCGCGGCGATGGTCAATAAATCACGTATTATTATATAGGGGCATGTTCGAGTGGCCGTATTGTCGCTTTATAGATGTTATGCCATTCATTACAGGCCATTAAACGCATTATAACGCGTTCACCATTCAACACTGACCTTCCATGTGTCCCGCTCAATGCAAACGACAGAACGAAAAATTGCGAGACCATACAAAAGCGAGGCTCAAGTTGGAGTGGTCTAGTTATACCTCAGAAAGCTTTGTTTGGGCGCGATGCGACAAGCCATTCAGTTATCTGATAATAAATGGTGTAATGTTGATAGGAAACCCCTGGCGGCGAACAATGTGCCCTCGATGATAGCTAAAGCAGAGGCGTTTGGAAGTCGCACCGATTTTACTGTCAGCGATGTTTCATTCTTAAAAAGTGAACCTCGCTTTGACAACAATGATGTATTTCTGCTAAACGGAATGAACTTGAAGACGAAATTTCAATATAAAAGTTGTACACAGTACATACTCGTGGTTTATTTCATAAATAACAAAGGTGTAGTACCTTAGCAACAGTGATTGTAAGAATAAATAAAATATGGAATAAAATAAACAAGACTCTCGATTAATTCAATGAAGGTCAAGTGATAAGTTGACTTTTTAAAGCTTTTTATTTGTTTTTTTATTATGTATATAAAGCCATTAATTTTCATTATAATTATATCAATTATAATTAAGCACATCAACAATAATAAAATTGAAAAATCAATTAAATAATAATACATTTTAAATAATTAAAGCTTATAAAATAAAAAGTAATACGAAGTTTAATTTTATTCTAAAAAAAATAGTCTACTCGAGTGGCCTGAATTTAATTTATGATATCAGCGAGGTGCCTGGCGATCGTCAAACAGCTTGTCGAGCTTGGTTGTAAAAACCATTATGCCAATAGACTATTATACTATTGGCGACAAATATCTAATATGTTTTTTGTATTATAATTAATTTATAGAATTAAATAATTTTTTTTATGATTTACAAATTAAAATTCCTTGCGGCATAGTATAAACACTGCTTGTAGCATTTCCGCGTCAAATAGTTTAACTGAAACATAACAGCTGAGCAAGAACTAGCATTCCCTCATGTCTCCAGCGGCTACAACAAGTCGCTTATATTATTTAGAATATTTATTTTTATTATTTAGTAACTGCATCGCGTGAGGATAATGGAGCAATTGTCTTAAAATAGAAAACATATACTCAATAAACTAAACAAAACTCATATTTACACTACTTCGCTGTTCAGCTGCGTCTGATAACGGCCGACTCTTATCGAAATACCCTTGATATGGACACTGCCAATATATAGAAGCATATGTAGCATCAGTAACAAGAGCTTTCGCTTCCTACTATGGGACCAAAGTCAAGCCGTCGGATCTCCTAACCTCTACTCCAAAGATTCCACAAGGCTTCAAAACCGCGAGAATGTCTATGTAGGTGAGAGTTTTCAAATATCGTCATTTAAAGGACCGTGATGAGACAGTCTGTGACTCGCACGAAGACAACGATATTGTTGACAAATTGACGCTACTACTTATTCGAATTCTTACAACTGTAAGCTTTCGTTATAAGACCATGAACTAAATTACTAGATGGCAAAAAAGGCTACATACCAGTATCTTTAACCATTACAATTATTTATTTGATAAGCACATGTAAGAATTATATCAAATGCGGGCATTAAAATGAACTCCGCAGTTGATTGCAAATATTTCCAATGCACATTATATTTTTGTATAAGAAAAACCCGCGGGATAAAGACATATCTTTATTTACACAATCCCATTCCGCGAACTCATGTTACAGTCATTCATAGAAGAAAGATTAATAGTTCACGATCCGTTCGGTTTTATTCTTACGTTGGATGGACTTTTAGAGAACTTTATGGCGTGGAAATAATAATTTGCAGTTTGGCGAAGCTCAGAGATTATATTGTGTCTTACAGAGGGCGTGACCGCGTTCGGACCCAGAAAATGTTTTGATATTATATCCAAATATTTACTTTAACCAAACTTTTTGTTATCGTTACCTTGACTAAACTTTATGGCAACGTTTGTATAAAAATGACGTTTAACAAAACGAAACACCATTTTACGAGTATAAGTCGCTTTGTTACATTGGTTTTAGTTTAAAATCATATTTTTTTTAATAAATACAAAGGTAGGGACATTATAAAATACATTGCTCTGATTCCAAAAAAAGTAAAGTACTTGTGTTTTGGAATCAGAAACAACCAACTTACGAATCAGGAAAACTGGCGTGTACGCGCTTGTCCACGGAGGTCGGGAAATATACCTATATAATAAATAATTACACAAGTCCAAACTAGGCTTTTTATTCGTTTTTTTATTTACCACGTCGTTTTATTTGTTATAGAAATTAAGATGCCTAAAATTTATACATGCACAATAAATGTTGGCATATAACTAATTAGTAAATAAAATAATAAAATTTTGTACTAGGTGCATCAAACTAGCACAGTACCAAACAAACTAATATAATAATAACTGACTTAGTAGGATAGTACGGTACGGTGGTCAGAATTCAAGTAAAGAGACCCAAGTTCGATCCCCTAGGCACGTACCAATGGGTTTTTAAAAAACTTATGTACGATTAATATCGTTGGCTTGTACATAAAGACGGCGACAGACTTTACCACTTTTTACGTTGTCCCAAAATATGTCATCTGAAAGGACTTTATTGTCTAGACCCCTGTCTACCCCTGTTTTAGGAATGGCGTGAGGATATTTTTTTAATTATTTTACTTGATTTTTGTAAGACAAAGTTGTGTTGTAGATGGACTGCGTTGTGACAAATGTAATTGAAAAAAATATTCAGTAGGCATCTCTCCCTTTTCTTTTTATATATTGTTTATTGTACTACTACTGCGGTTTCTCTAAATACCCACTCACTGTCAATATCTGTACTGTAAGTGTTTCTAACTCAATTTAGCGAATCTAATAATAAAAATGGGCGATTGCGGACTCCTGACATTCCATGTAATTGAAGTCGATATTAGTTAGTCATCGCATTAGTTACCCATCAGACGACACTCGAAAGTATCGAGTGCGCTTGACCCCATGTCATCAGCGTGCAATAGGATCTACTAGACAATTTCCTAACTGAAAACCTTACTATATAGTCACGATAGCCGAGTGGTTGGGTGGTCGGAATTTCGAGTCAAGAGACCCGAGTTCGATCCCCAGGTGACAGGCTTGTACCGATGCGTTTTTCAAAAACTTATGTAAAAAATATTATTTGTGTACGAATTATATCGTTGGCTTGGACACGGCGACGGGCTCACCACCTGTCACGTTGTACCGAAAATATCTTCGGTGGAAGGTCGGTCAAAGGGACTTAACTGTCTAGACTAGCTTTCTAGGGTTGCCCTGTACTGGGAATTGCGTGAAGATATTTTTTCATTTGTTTATAAAACCTAACTAAACTCGGGGATGTTCTAGTTTTCTAAATGGGCTGAACTAAATTAATACCAAACTTGTGAACTAGAGACTAGAAGAAAATCTAAAGAATTTTAAAGGCCATTAAGTGTTTCTATTACAAAATTATTGCTCTATTCATCAGTCATGTTTCCAAACATTTTAGAATAAAAATTTTCCGTGCCACATACTTTTTCATTACCTATTACACTAGTGGAAAAACAAACAATGGTGGGTGAATATTATTCATAATGTGTACAATATTTATACATATTTTATTGAAAATAAAGGTTAAGGCCTCGAATTCTTGATATTTATAAATTTATTATTATATTAAGTCATAAGTCAATTTCATCGTTGGCTTGGACATAAAGGCGGCGACGGGCTCACCACCTGTCACGTTGTCCCGAAAATATCTTCGGTGGAAGGTGGGTCAAAGGGACTTAATTGTCTAGACTAGACCTCTGTCTACCCCTGTATTGGGAATTGCGTGAAGATTTTTTTTTTAATATTTTATACAAATATCTACAGTTTTACACATGACCTGTAAAAGTATATGTGATTGCTATATTTCGTTTTAGTTAGCACTTTGTAATTATGGAAGTAAGAATTATGCGGCGTTCGTAACGCCAATGACAAGGTTATTTGGCTGAAACCCAGGACTGAGAAGATAATAAGATTCCTACTGAGCAAATGCTGTGCCAACCACTCATAAACGAATCACTAGTTTGTTGATGTTTTGATTGTGTTTATCATTTGTTTCGATTTTTGTACTTATTATTTGTAGTAATTATTTCTTTTTGTATTTATGTGAATAAATGTTTACTATTCTATTCTATTTTGTTTCACATTTGTAATGAAATGAAAATATATTGATGATCAAATTATATTAATAAGTATAACACATATATTTTTACAGCGCCATCTATTCTTATTCGTAAATATTACAGACAGGTCCGACATTCACATTTTTGCTTTTCAATTCGCTTATTTTGTGAGCTGCCAATAGATGGCGTGCAAATAAATTTGATTGATTACAAAATTCACTCCATCTATATACACACAAAAGTAACTAATGCCTATTTTGTACAAAAGTAAATAATTGTAATGATTCTTGTTAATTAATGAGTTGCTATTGTGAATGCCACAATTTACATTTTAATGCATTATTTGTTGAAAAATGACCCATCTAGATTTTCAGATGATCAGTTCAGTTATAGAAACAACGAACGTTAAAAAATTAAAAGAAATTATCTGTTAAAAAATAAAAGTTGAGGCGTGAATCATAAAACTGCCATTTCACTTCTTATAAAAATCACCACTAAAATTAATAATAACAAGAAATAAAAAAAATTGTTCTCTTCAGGATAACAATCTATACTGTATGACAGATGGCGCTCTATTCCAATCATTAAGTGTCAATTTTTAATGTTTTATTAAAACAGAATTGTCTTCTATAGGCCTTGAAATAAGTTACTATATTTCTTTTGTATTTTTATTGGAACCAAGAAATAGATATGAGCATCAGATGTAGCATCGATCAACTAACCGCAACTAGGATAGTTGGTCGAAGATTGTCTGGGTGACTTATCTTCACTTAGCGCCAATAGATGGCGGCCAACAGAGATTTATATTTTCTACTTAAAATGACTTCTCAGAAATGACAAACTTGAAATTTAGAACAATGTCGATTGTAAACAATTTTGTCTCAATCCTTAGAGTTGATTCAGAGAACTCACTTACAGTATTCTAGATCTATTATACAAGAAATGTCAGTTCAGAGAGGATGGCGTATTATAATTATTATTAAATTGTTTACTTTAATTTTAAACCGTCAGATATAGGTCGTTCGTACATTCTACTGTTCTTTAATATTATCATGAAAATGTCTCGTTTTTTTAGGCGACAGGTGCATTTTTACCTATATTATTTACTATTGAAAAAAAAAACACTAAGGGAAAAAATCAAATCAAAATCAAATTGAATGCAAGTACAAAGACATAGGATATTTAATTCCTAATTAAAATTTCATTCCAGTTCGTCTGGCCTTCTGTGTAGCTTGTCTTAGCCCATTGCTATACAAAGCCATATTTACAAGTTGTAGTCCAACAAATGGGTTGGTGAGCGTTGTATAGCGGTGTATTAGTTTTACATTCTTAATTTATTTTATTGATTTCTCTTAAATTTTTGATAGACTGTATTTTTTAAAACTCGTAGAAATCTTATAATTTATAAATAAATCCGTATAACTTTAAATCCGCAAAAGAGAGAAAATTAATATCAAAGTAATTATATATTAACCTACTACAATTATTTTAAGTTTACCATAGAATATCTTCCTATTTCGGATCCGACGAGGCATTACAAGACGCTTTCGTTCCCGTAAAATAGCGGATTCCGCTAGATATTTATATTATAACGACTTTAGGGCTATTATCAGTTTAATTTTTAAGTTCTTAGTATTGTCAACATTTTATTACACACTATTTTACATTTATTCCTTTGTTATATAAATTGCGGAGCCCTCGCAGTCTAAATAGCTGTCGCACGTAGCAAAAGCTTATATTTAAAATTAAAATAAATAAGTTTTAACATAAAACGACATCATAAGTAAATAATTAACACTAGTTGCACCGCATTACAGAAACAAAATTCAAGAATTCCGAACACAGCTATCTTATTATTCCGAAATTCTTAAAATTTATATGAACAGCTTCTTGCTTTTTACTAAATTAAATAATTCATTCATCTCCTGATAAACATGATGTTTTTTTTTATAATTAAAATATTGTTCAGTGTCAAGGGTATTTTATTCCACTGCGTGTACCTCGGAACCTTATACGAACAGATTTTGGTCGCCTCCTTTCAAATTTATATATGACTAAACAAGATCAAACAGAACTCATCCGATTCGTTTAAATATTCGTAAAGAGATTAGAGAGACGGCGGACGTAAACAAAAGAGTGCGCGTGTGGCATTAGTTGGGTCCATGGCTAATTATAGAGCGCACACAATACCGAATATATGTTTCTATTTTTCTTTTCTTGTTACAAATTGCCTATCAATATTTATAAAAATCACTTGAGAAGGTATTAAGTGCGGTATATTTTAAATGACGGACAATTAATAATGATTTTTATGGCATAGTATGGCTTCTCTATCAATTTCTCTTTTTATGCATAATTATGATTTTTAACATGTATACCGTTTTGGAAAAATTTATCATAAAACAAATGACAGATTTTCCTTTGAAGAAAAAGTTGTATGATTTACGGATTTTATCTCTATCTAGCGTCGTTCCTGTGCTCCCAGGTGACTGACATATCCGATTTTTGCGCTGAACGCGAGCACATTGAGCTGAAGTCAGAAAAAAAAATCTTTAAACATTTTCCTTAGCTATCAATGTTACCTATTTCAATATTTATTCTTAAATATATAATTCTTTTGTCGCGGCGTTTGTTGCCACACTCCTCCGAAATGGCTCGAACGATTTTGATAAAATTTTGTATGCGTATCGGTAGGTCTGGGAATACATCAACATCTATTTTTCATACCAATTCTTTTTTGTTTTTATGTTTTATGTTACTGCATTCAACCCAAAATTTTTACTCTTCTACGATCAACCCCCTTTTTTAGAGCCATATTAAGCATTTTTAGAGCCATATTTAAATAGCAAAACAACTTTTGCCGGGATAGCTAGTGATATATATTTTTATAGATAGCAGATTCCTTAAACATTTTTCTAAATATGTAAATTATAAAATACTGCTTTATGAATGCCAGTTTTATTAACCACTGAGATACAAGAGACGTGAATAAAATATTGTAAAATATAATAATGAAAAATAATATAATAAGTATATAACTAAAAAACTTAATTATAAAATTATTATTATGCAATTTTATTGATTTTTAAATATTTATGCTGAACTTTTATGTTATTAAATTAAAGAGAAAAAAGTCAAAAAAGTCGTGGCGATCGCCACGGATCGGCGAAGGTCGTGGGTTCGAATCCCGCCCGTGTCAGTTGAAATTTTGACTTTTTTCTCTTTAATTTAATAATATAAAATTTTTGTTTTTTTTTTCATATAATTGTAATACAAATATTAAAAGATACACAAAAGTCGTTAAATTCACATAACAAACAAATTATGGTTCGGCTTGTTCGGGGAATTACCATGGTAATCATGGTAGGCGACGCTATTTTAAGGTACCGACACGACGTGTGGTATCCATAGCCAACTTTGTACCATGTATGCTTAATTAACGAGAAATAGGCAGGCGACAATGTATTAAAACTTGATAATTAATGCAGATGTTGTCAGGGGGATTTTAAGATACTTTTATTCAATTAACAACTCCATAGCCAACTTTGTAATGTCCCAAACATTAAAGGTTGTGACCTCTAAGATTTAGTTATTTATAAATCAATGAGAACCGTACCTATGAGTATATAATACGATAAAATATGTCCTACGAGTATCACTAAAAATATACCCAAATTGGCTAAAAGGAAAAGAGTTTGTGAATCATAAGAATTTTTTAATAATTTTCCTTTTCTTTTTCTTGAAGGTGTTTTTTATACAAAAAAAGACCTTCAAGAAAAGAGCCTATTTTTTCAAAGGCCGGCATCGCATCTGCTATGCCTCTGGTATTGCAGATTTTCATGGGCGGCCGTGATCACTTGCCATCACGTGAGCCACCTACTCGTTCGCCTCACTTCTCTATAAAAAAAAAGAAACTACAACAAAAGCCTAATTGACCAACACGAGATGTATATAAATAATAATAAATATCTTCACTCCATTCCCAATACAGGGGTAGACAGATGTTTAGTCTAGACAATTAATTCCCGTTGACCCACCTTCCATCGAAGATATTTTCGGCACAACGTGACAGGTGGCGATCTTTATGTCCAAGCTAACAATAAGGTTCGTACATTAGTTTTTGAAAAACCCATTGGCATGAGCCTGCCACCTAGGGATCGAACTCGGATCTCTTGACTCAAAATTCCGACCACCCAACCAGTCGGCTATCGTGACTGTAGATGTAACATTAAAACCAAATTTTTGAGATTCTTCCATATTATTACCTAATTACAAGACATAACCTTACGTAACATCATTAAGCAAGCAAATTATAAAGTTGGGAATTATTATTGCAATATAAGCTAATATAATTTATAACAAATAAGAATTTGAACTGACTCAATACGTTCGGAATGTCCGGTCACTACTTCTAGGTGATATGTATCATTGAAATTAAACCCTGTTTACGTCGTTTCGACATTCGTGACAGTAAACCCGCCATTTACCATATATATTTACCTATATCAGATAACTACTAAAATTCATATTAAAAAATTAACTGGCTACATGAAGGGCACAAAAAAGTAGAAAAATGTCCAATATCCGCGATCTAGATGTGTCGAAGGTAGCGCCAAGTGTTAATTTTGCAAAATTTGATGCTCGCACAAGTATTCAGTATATTTCAGATATCACTATAATTATATTTTGTTGTTAATTAATCTATCTGGTTAAGTATTACTGCTCTGTCAGCTTATTACTAAGTTCATTATATATTATATTACAAGTGTAGTGTATTATATTGCAGTGTCTTCGTTATTCCCATTTCCCATACCACAACTTCTTACATTGAAATCGGAGCAATGTGTGTGATGTTGTCCCTATCTATATATGTATTTATTTATTAGAACTTTAATTATGCAATGGGTTTGGCCACTGGTTATTCCTTTAATTTATTGTGTTTTAAGTCTTTCGCATTTCCTACTACTGGTGTAGTCTGAAAGGTTGTAGAAGTGCGACAGTATTTTAAAGGTACTAACTTAGGTATTTAGGTAGACATATACCTTGCAGCAGATAAAGAAAATTTTCTGCAAAGCTATGATAATCATGGTAAATACGATATGCGAAAAGTCTCTAGTCAGTCAGTGGAAACTGTTAAACGACCAACACACACACACGCACACATCACACTTACTCAAACAAGTATGTTAGCTCATATGTTATTGCATATAGATTTATATACTCTGAGCTGCTCAAATAATATCTAATTGTTCTTATCGTTTTTTGTATAGTTGATGTGTATTGTGTCATTGCTTTGGAAGGCACTAGCTCCTGATTTTCAGCTTTTCCGAACTCAGGAGTCACAAACGCTCATTCGTACTCATTTATACAGTTGTTGACTTATTTACATAATACATTGCGTCAAATAAATAAATAACCATTCACTAAGCATGGTCTATCTGCAGGCCGTTGCTTCTTTGCGTAGCTTCTGATCCTCCTCTGGTGCAGTAGCTTCCATCATCTACTCAGCAGCATTAGATGATGATTCCTAGACAAATGAATGTATGTGTAATATATCACATACACAAAATACCAACTATGTTTGGAATTCCGGAAGGAAATCTAAAGAGGTAATCTTACGGTAATTAGTATTGGTACAGTAATAAACATAGAATTGCGTAAAAAGAATTACCTAAAAGATCAAAACACAACAACACAACAACACTTGGCAACTGTAACTACCACTTGACTTTGTCAAACCGTTGCTTGTAAACAAGCAAGCTTGTTAGACGCCGCAGTCTACAATTGACTCCACCATTTACATAACAAATACTCGTTAACAATTTGGTACACACTTATAACACAATGATTTATGTTATCATCAACAATTATAGCTACGAGACTATACAGATATAATATAACTTAGTTTCAAATACCTTTGCAGCTCCAGTAACTAATACTTATAACGCTGTTTTATTACAATATTTCATGAGGAAGCTCACAATTCAAAACTACCATCGTTAAGGCCTTCTAGGTCTAGGTCTCCATGAAAATAACCACATATTATAAAAATCCAGCGTTCGCATGTTGCAAAAAGAAAATCAATGGATTTACTAGAATGTTTTCCTCAACGTTGCATAAATAAAACAGTCTATTTGTGTATTTTTATTCCGAAGTTTCCACAGAAGTTGAAATAAAAAATTAAAACAAATTGGGACAGTGCAAATGTTCCACGAATTTGACTAGTTTATAATAAGAAACAACACGAAAAACGTGCTTGCCACTTACTTGTAGGGATATAAGGAAAAAGAAGAAAGGCTCATGAGGCATCCTAGTATAGAAGAGGAGGTTTCAACACTTAACCAAAGATAAACCTATTTATCCAGATAAAATAAATCAACCTACATGCCCATCGCAAAAATAAACTCTTCAATTACAGACTGACTTCTGGTGTAGTTTCCATAAAACGTCTATGTCGAGACAACCAACGCCAAACGAAGAATTGGGTCACCTGGTGGTAAGTGAGAACCACACTCAAGGACACTCGTAACACGGCTGTGGCGGCTGGCCTATGAGTGCCTTTGAGTGGCCCATGAATGACAAAAGGGAAATGAGGGACATAGGAGTGTGTTCCTCCGACAATCTCATTCACCCGACAAAATACAGAGAACACACAGTCCAACATGCGTCTATTTCCCAAAGGTATTTTGTAAGGCCGTGGTCCTAAATCTGTTGAGCTGTCAAATTCCTATGTAGCCTTATATTTATAGTTACATCTATCACAAACGTCAGTAAGTCATCGTATTGTCGTCACACAGGCAGGACAGTCGAGTTATCGGGTTTATTTTTGATCATGTGTTTAATGTATGACGCACGATTTTACAGTAATGACTATTTATTAACCAATTTTCCCTATATCCTTACACAATTTACACGTTCCATATTAACAATTTGTGTTATAAATACAATTTGACATTAAAACTTTCAACCATCTTATTATGTTAGTGGTAGGTTGGTGCTTGGATTGTTGAACTGCACTTTATATTTGAGATATCGTAGTGAACGGTCTGGTTCTTAAAACTTATAGAGAGTGTCCCGAACACCGAATTTTTTCCCTTGAAATTCTGCACTTGAAATTGCTATTAATATATTATAGATATATATATATATATATATATATATATATATATATATATATATATATATATATATATATATATATATATATATATATATATATATATATATATATATATATATATATACATATATATATATATATATATATATATATATATATATATATATATATATATATATATATATATATATATATATATATATATATATATATATATATATATTTATATCTATAATATATTAAGCTTGTTTATATAGAAGCTTGGTTATATAGAAAGATATCGCAAGGAACATGCAAAACTGAATAATAACTTGTATAATAAAAAAAAAGACGTGTCCCTTCCCTGACTCGTTTACAAAGAATATTTGACTAGTATATACCATGTTACCAAGCCATGCTTTGACAGACCGCTGTCGTACTCTACATCCTTTAACAATAACAGAAAATTAACTGTCAAAATGAAAATTCATGGCTCCCAGTGGACACAGGCTACTTCGGATGCACGTTGGTGTACTAGCACCACTTTTCTTGCCCTCTACATAGGAAATGGAATGTGAAAGCGGGCACCGGCCTTTTTAACCCCAGGTAGTAGACTCGGTCAAAATATTTTATAGCGCTGCCTGCATAGGAATAGAGTATCTGACAGATATTTAAGGATCGTGTCTAATATATAATATCGTCGTGTATAATAGCCACGATAGCCGAGTGGTTGGGTGATTGGAATTCGTGTCATGAGACCCGTGTTCGACCCACAAGTGGTAGGCTCATGATAATGGGTATATTTAAAACTTATGTACGATTTATATCGTTGGCTTAGACTTAAAAACGGCGACAGCCTTTCCACCCGTCAAGTTATTCCAAAAAAGATCTTCGGCGAAAGGTGTTCGAAGGGACTTATATTTCTAGACCTCTGTCTACCCCACTATTGGGAATGGCGTGAAGATATTTTTTAGATAGATAAATACATATTGATACTAACGTATAAATATCCATGACATCCGAGCACAAATAATTATACTCCTCACACAAATGTTTACCCCTAGCGGGATGCGAATCCGGGACCCTTAGCTTCGAAAGCAAGGTCTCTACCAACTAGGTTATCGGGCTGTCTTGGCTCATAAATTATAAAAATTCATTTTATTTGGAGCCTCGTCTTTATTACTTGTATAATACTTGCATGAGTAGTTAAAACACTGTACACAAGTGTAAATACTCATCAATCTTCAGGCGGTTATTGGATCACCGCATTTTTGTGGATGCGATGCGGGCAAGGAGCGGACCACAGTAGCGGGCGATTCTAGCACTTCCGGGTAGAGCCTCAATGAGATCTTCGTGGGGAGAAACATAAGCTCATCGTTAAGAGATTTGTATGGTAGTTAAAAAGTAGTGTTAAACAAACAATAAAAATTATTGATTTCAATTTTTTATTGATTCTAAAGCATATTAGTTATGCTGAACTTTATGTTATTAAATGAAAGAGAAAAAAATGTTTATAAAATTTCAACTGCCACGGGCGGGATTCGAAGCCGCGCCTTTACCGAACCGTAGCGTTTTTTATTTATTTATTAATTGATGTACACGCAATGAAAATGAAAAAAGAAATATAACAAGAGAAAAAGTTTGCACAAAGATACCTCATATTTGTTAAGAAATTTCTTCCAGGAGACCTGAGACTGGTGTATTTTTTTGTTTCATTTAAAAAAAATAGAATACTAGCAATTACATATAACATTACTACTACTACTAAACTCAATACGAAATTCAATATGACTAATCTCCTTTAAAAATTAATAAAAATTTACTATTAGTTTTGACGTTCATAAAAGCTGTACCCAAAGCCAGTGCCAGTGCCCAAAGCAATATGTTTAAAAAATGTTGGATCATGTTGTAAATTCGAGACTTCAAACTGATATTAACAATTGATTGGATTCTGGTAGCTTGGTTTTTTAACTCCAAGACTTTTAGAGAAGCTTTAATAGGACGTTCTTAATCTTTGAACGCTTAAAAATAATGTGTTTACATAGAAACCTAAATAAGTGTTTAAGTTAATGTATACGGAACTATACATAAAAATTATGTTCAATAATGAAGACATGAGATTTTAGTTAATAAGTATTGTACATATAAATATAATTTCATTTCTAGTACACAGTTACCTACATGCATAAGTTTTAAGCTATATTTTCTTTGGTCAACGTTTGCTGGAAGAGAACTCTTGTTAGGGTTGCCTCTGGATATTTTTATAACATAAATTTTATTGTTTATTTTCTCTTCTAATATGCACAATACAAAATTAATAAATCATAAATTTGTATTTTTATTATATAAGGTAGGAGTTATAATGTACAAGTCATCATAAGTAAAAAAAAATATTTATTATAGGTATTTTACTGGTACACCAAAGAGCCCGCTTTGCTTTACTGCTTCATCCTTAAATGCGGAGGAGGTAGAAGCATCTTCTCCATATACGGTTCGCCCGGCGAGTGAATGAATGAATGTAACCGGACTCCCATAAACCCTCTTTCCTACTCTTTCGCATCTCTTAATTACTTTTCTATAAGCAAGCAACGTACCCACAACTTCCCCTAGTATTTGCGATTATTCATGGGAATCGGAGATCACTATCAGGTGAGCCAATTGCTTCTTGCCACATTCTACCACAAAATAAATCACTAGCAACTCTACCAATATATTCTTTTAACGTATACACGAACGAATGAATGAATATTTATTTTACACCACTAAACTAAAGAATACAGAAAAAAAACAATAAAGTATCAAAATAAATAGACCGAACACTTTGGCGGGTTTATCACATCACATCTTTCAGTTATATCTTCCAGGCAACCAAATGCGTAAAGAAATAAGATACAGACACAAGGTAAGAATATGATTTACAAGTAAAATTATTTGTCTATTGTTTTATTGACATCCCTGAACGAGTGGCGTACACGCCGATTTTTGTGATGTGGTGTCGAGTAGCGTACACGTTAGCTTTGAGGTCGCGGGTTCGATTCCCGGACGAGTCAATGAAGAAAACCACTTTTTCAATATTGTCTCGGGTCTGTCTGTCTTGTTTCAGTTCGATTTATCAGTGCTATAGCTACTTACTTTGGGATCAAAACAATATACGTGATGCTGTCCATATAATATAAGTAATATACATATTACATAATATAATATAAGTAACGTAAAGTTAAGTCACGATAGCCGAGTGGTTGGGCGATGGGAATTTCAAGTTAAGAGACCCGAGTTCGATCTCAATAGGCTTGTACCAATGGGTGTTTCTTATGTATGAATAATGTCGTTGACTTAGACATAAAGACGGCGACTGGCTCACCACCTGTCACGTTGTCCCAAAAATATCTTCGATGGAAGGTGGGTCGTAGGGACTTAATTGTCTAGACTACACCTCTGTCTACCCCTGTATTGTGAATTGCGTGAAGATATTTATTTATTTTATTTTTTATGTAAGTAACGAATATAATTCACAAATAGAATAAAGGCGATCAATTCTAAATAGTCCCCGACCTATCTCCGCAAGAGTAAGAACCTGTGCTTTTATCTCTCACGCGATATGCAACAAGTGTTCCGACGCGTCGCGACGTTGAGTATTTTTCCCGGCGCGTTGGCGCGTCTTAGGGCCGGGCGGGGCGGCGCGCCACGCCCAGCCGAGCGTACGCCCATGAATCTTGAGCTACTCCTCCACTTCAGTATTAACTCAACTATCCATAAGGATTAACCTTGAGACGATTATTACATCTTCGTTGTGCCCTTACACTATGGTTTTTTTTTTTTTGGATCTAGAAATTTCACGCTAACCATTCCTTAAATATGATTTAAAGAATTGGTGGTTAAAAATGTAAATGACACAATTAGGGTAATTATTGTTACGTAATAATTACTATTTACTACTAAAAATAAAAATTTTTAACGTTCGTTTTTGTGAACTCATAAATTTACAGAAAATACGAAGGAAATTATTTCTGACCTTTCAGATAAAACCTAATACAGGAACCAATACAAGAAGAGAGAGACACCTAACACAATATCAAAATGAAAAAGCTCATTATATTTCCTTTCTAACAATAGGACAGAACAAAAATATTTAATGGGACAAAACTTTTGCCTATCTTGCTCGCACACACTGAATAAAACACACGCGGGAAAGGGAGACAATCGCCGCGCATTTTCCCGGCAAATGAAGCGTGGCCAAACCGCAGATTGACCGCAGAGAATGGAGGCAGCGAGTGACAGAATGGCGGCGACTTAGTAGTGGAGAGTCGCGCGAGCAGTGCACACGCGTCCAGCCTCCGCTTCGTGACTCATCAGACGCGCCGTTCCGATACACGGACGCGGTAAATACCTGACCGTCGGAACTTACGTGCGGACGTATTTACGAAAAACCTATTATACTCAACTAGGAAATCAAAGTGACGCAACACGCGGGGAACTGTCCGAAAAAGCCCGCGCTCAGCTGATATTGACAGCAAGTTGCGTGGACGCAGCTAGTCCAAGGATCATCTCCAGCGGCATGGTTTCGCTTTTCGTAGGTTCGCGCTAAAACTAACGCTGTGACTCATATAAAATGACGAAAGTTAAGTTGAAACAGAAAACTTCAAGGTCCGTTCCGACTATTGTGCGTTGACGTTGAGGAAAGAATTACATAAATGATTGTTTACATTCGCTACAGCAAGTGTCGACGGCGTTAGTTTATTACCATACTAAATACTCTAAAAATTATCGACTGATTAATTTAGTATATTTGTAAACATCCAAAGATCTCATAAATTACTCACTTAAGCTAGCTTCATCAAAACAAAACAAAGTGTGAACAATAAAAAAAGTGATAATTCGTTGAACAATACGGGGAAATTTTATTGGCGCGGTGCCAAGGACATTTAAGGAATCATTTGAATAAAGACAATTACTCATCATTGCTTAAATTGTGGAGAAAGCTTAAACAATAAACGGCACTTAAGCCAAACTTGTCAAGGGCTCACCTTCCGTGTATAACTGAACAAATAATTGACTTTGTGGATAGCAGTGACCTTGTTTTGATAGCTGGGCTATACACATCTATATACATCCTTGACTATCCTTGGTGGACGTATCTTGACTTCATTTGCTCGTTTTCCCCACTTCACTATCTTTTGCTGGTTACAAAAGCCCGCTGAAGGGGTGGTGGTGAAGTCGGGTGAGATGAAGTGAAGGATGCACCTACCGTATGAATCAAGGGGCCGTCGGCGCCGTGAGATGGCTGACCTGGAGCCATGGTGGCTGCAATCTATCGTCGATGAAACTCTCGTCGAGCACCCAGACCTCGGTAAGTTACTATGATTATAAACATTACCATAATAGGATGTACATAGATATCGTGTTACATATATTATCGACCAATATATTTAGTTACGATAGCCGAGTGGTTGAGTGGTCGGAATTTTGAGTCAAGAGACCGGAGTTCGATCCCCAGGTGGCAGGGTCGTACCACTGGGTTTTTTTAAAAACTTAAATACGAACTATATCGTTGGCGACGGCGACGGGCTCACCACCAGTCACGTTGTCCCGAAAATATCTTCGGTGGAAGGTGGGTCAAAAGAAGTTAATTTTCTAGACTAGACCGCGGTCTACCCCTATATTGAGAATTGCGCGAAGATATTTATTTATTTATTTAATATTAATGCATAGTAAAACAACAGGTTGCAATATGTTTTGTTCACATCATAAATTGTAAAAAGCTATGCTCTATTATTTCTCTTAACCAAGGTAGATACAGTCTGTACACATTCATTGCTATTCTTCATCTGTACTGTTTGTGTGGGATCGAATCTATGATACGTACTAATAAATAAGAACGTTTAAGTACTGCGTGAACAGTGTTGTAAAATGTCATAAATTATTTCTACGCATTATTATTAATTGCGTAATATACAAGTAGGTACACATATATAAGTATATATAGGATAAAAGAGTTAGAAAGTATTATACGTTAAAAGAATTAATTCTACAATAGCGATTACCTCAGTAATAATAATAATAATTTTGACACGGTTTGCTCGTTTTCCCAACTTCATTATAATTTGCTGGTTACTAAACCCCGCAACAGCGATGTGATAGTGAATTTGGATTGTGATGAAGTGAGAATACAAAAAACAGTTTATACAAAAAATCTCCAATATTACAATCTCAATAACTAAACCTAACGGTGGTGGTTCGTTTTAAGTAAGTATCCTATCTAATTAGAAATATATGATTTTAACCATTCGATTTCTAAGAAGCTAGAATTGTGTTACATCAATAACATATGTTAATACGTTTAATATTAATAATTTTGATTTATCAGTTTAATAAATATAGTAATTTATTATCTTGATAAATATTATAGAAATATTTAATTCACCAGTTAAAAAGGGGTATTAATATTTGGTGTAGTATTTACTACAAATACGTATTTCATAATAAAAACAATTTATTATAAATTCAAAATTCGGCGACAGGCTCACCACCTGTCACGTTGTCCCGAAAATATCTTCGGTGGAAGGTGGGTCAAAGGGACTTAATTGTCTAGACTAGACCTCTATCTACCCCTGTATTGGGAATTGCGTGAAGATATTTTTTTTAAATAATAAAGTTGTCCTAACTCTACTCAAAACTCTAATTTATATAAAAACATTTAAATGATAAAATTATACATGATTGAAGAAACACAGTATAAAGTAAATTTATTTCCGTATAAAACCAATATATTAAACCAATATAAATATTTATGTCTATATTAATATAGTCAATATACATAAAAAAAAACTTTAACAATTACGAAGATTATGCAATTAAGTAATAGGCAGTTTCTTTCTCATTAACTATATTTTATACTGACTATTAATTAATCATTCCTACTTTTGTTATTGCGTAATGCATTCAATTCATTATTAGAAAGTGAATTAGTTAATTGGAATTCATTAATATTTTACGTAAATTTTATAACACCTAGCTGAGACCTTCTCAAGCTTTGGATTCACAAAACATTTCTAATATTCTCATCAATATCAACACCAGTATTAAAATAGTTCAAGTAGTCTTGTTTTGTGAACACAAACACACACAACACAAACACCAAATGACATCAAACCTAAAGAGGCCATGTTTTTATTAAAAATGATATTATATTTTATAAATAGTCACGATATCCGAGTGGCTGGGTGGTCGGAATTTCGATTCAAGAGACCCGAGTTCGAGCCCTAGTTGGCAGGCTCGTACCAATGGGTTTTTCAAAAACTTATGTACGAATTAAATCGTTGGCTTGGACATGAAGACGGCGACGGGCTCACCACCTGTCACGTTGTCCCGAAAATATCTTCGGTGGAAGGTGGGTCGAAGGGACTTAATTGTCTAGACTAGACCTCTGTCTACCCCTGTATTGGGAATTGCGTGAAGATATTTTTTTTATATTATATTTTTGACATTTTGGGAACGTAGGTAGAGAAGTGGAAAATTTACTGAGAGACGTATACGGCACACACATTGCTACTTCAGCGTTTAGCACGCTGAAGTAGCAATGTGTGTGCCGTATACGTCTCTCAGTACCTTAGAACTATGTCGGTTATCTTGGTTAGTTCTTAATTGATCTTCTGTTTACGTTGTAGAATCTATAATGCAGAGAAACATAGTGCACTTCTGTTCACAAGACCCCACCAAAACTTTGATCTTCCCCAAACGGTTTGCAGCGAAAGTCCACGTTTCGGTTCTTACGATCGCATGCATTGGTTATATACAAAAATATTATATAAATAAAGAATTAATGTCTCTTCCATAAAAAGTGATCTTGTGAGCCTTTGACTGTTTGATATAAACTTGTACAAACGTTTAGAAAGTTAATTGCTACATGCCCAAAATTAAAAATTTATAAAAAAAAACTAAACTAAAAATAAAGTAAGAAATAAATAAGTAATTTTATCGGTTCCCAAAGTAAGTGACTGACTTATTTTATAGAATCAGAAACAATGAAAGTACCATAAAAACTCGGACAGAAACAATGTAGAAAAAGTGAATTTCTTCATTTACCCGTCCGGGAATCTAGCCCAGGACCTCCGAGTTGGCGACAGTAGGAAAACCGGTGTATGCATGCTACTCTACCATGGCTATCTACACTACTTAGGAAATTGTTACATTTTAAAAGAAACTGATTAAATTTAATACTGCTTGTGTGACTAGAAAGTAAAATTCTGCGCTCATTACACGACATTAGTTTCATATATACTTATAACTTCTGAAATAAGTATTTACTAATAGTCAAATGTATTTCTACACTTTTATCATCAAAGTGCCTAAGTTTTACCGAACAATAGACCCAGACAAAAAAACTTAATTGACTCTACGTAAATGCGACTAACGTTTATTTGCCATGATATATTTCCCGGTTTCCCATGCATATGCAAATATTCAAATAAAGTTATAATAAGCTGACTAAATACCTGGTCAATATCCTTACATTTTTTATTATTAATGTTTTCTACAAGTTTTCACTTGAAGCAAAAGACATCAACGCAGATCAACTAAAGCTATACTTACGATTTAACACTTAAAAATGTTTTCCAAAACAAAATATTTCTACTTATCATAATAATAATGCAAATATTTACCTCTAAGTATAACTTAGGATATCTTTCCATAAAAATGCCATATACAATTAATTCACCACAAATCACATTTAGTGCTCATATTTCTAGGCAACTTAATTAGTAATTTCCGTAGATTTTTAATTTAGTGCATAAATATATTTAACAATTTTGGTCACCATGATATTTAATTATCACTATCGTTAACGCCGATAGCCGAGTGGTTAGGTGATCGGAATTCGAGTCGAGGGACCCGAATTCGATCTCCAGGTGACAGACCAATGGTTGGACCAATGGTTTTTTTCAAAACCTATGTACGATTCATATCGTTCGGTTTGACATAAATACAACGACGGACTCACCACTTGTCACGTTGTTCCAAAAGGTCTTCGGAGGAAGGTGGGTCAAAGGGACTTAATTGTCTAGACTAGACCTCCGTCTACCCCTGTCTAAATGACTGGCGTGAAGATATTTATTTTATTCAATTATCAACAACGTAAAAGAATTTCCGTTAAAAATAATTCACACACACTTCACCGGGTTTTATGCTGTTATGGTGAATCCCTCACTGTTCAGGCTTCATTGCTTCGGAATTCCTTTCCCCTTGATATAAGACAAGATTCCAGTAAGTGCACTTTTAAAATATTGGTTCTTGAGAGTTTTTGTGGGCTTCTGGATTTAAATAATATCGTTTATTTTATTCCTGCTGTTACATATACAATAAAGTTTGCCTACTTTAACTCTGGATAAATTATCTATGAATGTGTTTATGAAATTTTATTGGGATGGTGTCTTTGCGGAATTAATACGGATGCTGTAAAGCACTCGAAATGTCGAGAAGTTAATACAACAAAAACGATCCAAAGTAGTCAATTATTCTGTAAGTGATAGTGATAATTTCTGTAGCTTTATATAATTTCATATAATGCATTATATTTAAACGACTTAATTCTGTTTGCGACGTAATATTTTGTATGTTTTTTCCTTTATCATGAATATTACTGGAGTATTTATTACTGGAGTGAGCTTTAGTTTTTTTTTATAAATAAATACATAGATAGGGACAATATCAAATTCCTTGCTCTGATCCCAAAGTAACTAAAGCACTTGTTATAGAATAAGAAACTACGAAGGTAGCATAAACACCAAAACCCAACATAATGAAGCAAAAGTGGTTTTTAACTTTAACCCCTCCGGGAATTGAACCCGGGACCTCAGAGCTGGCGATATTATGATCATCGGTGGCTATGCAATTCATCCCCGGAAGTTGTTAGTTCAAAAAAAATATTTTGTTTCTTTCACTAAAAACTATTGTCCGGTAGCGATAGCATAATACATTAAATTCTTTACCGTTATATAAAGTAATGGCAGTGAAAAATAAACAAATAAATAACTTTCTATTCCTTAAATAGTCCGTAGCTCGGTAGTAATAAAATCATAGACACACTCGTCTTTCCCGCCACTAATAACGCTTTAACAGAGTGTTGCTATATACGATTAAACGTATTACAATTACGTTGAATCACGTACAGTCAACAACGGCCGCGGAATCCCTAGTACAGGCGCCTCTAAAAGCACTCATAGTAATGAGCTCATTGAATGTGCTCTAATGAGGTCACTGGCTGACCGGGGCTCATCTAAAGATCTACCTATACTATGTTAGTTTAGTGTTTTTGGAATTGTAACACAGGTAATACAAACTTAATTACGAATTGAAGTTATTCGACAATCGTATTTCGTGTTAATTTAAAATTGAGAATGAATTGTAAATTGACCACAGTATAAAACGTGGTGAATGTGGCCAAAGTGGTTGCTGTCCATGGGTTTTAATCACAAACACATAATAGGAAAGATACAACGTTTAAACTCTCTATGTCAATAAGTTGAGTTGTTTTCAGTTTTTTTAAAGTAGTGTAGCCAATCCGTAATCTTTGTGTCTGAAAAGGGCTGACTAAATAGTAGAAAGTAAATTTTAGATTCCTTCTCTGCCTAGAAACCATTTGGTCAATACAATCTCTCACTGGCAGAAATAGAGATTCAAAGTATATAATAAAAATATTTATTTACAGAAAAAATTATGTTAATATTTACAATGCTTATTAACTAAAAACTATTATAATCGTAGATCCCTACTCCTCGTGGCATGGTACCAAGAACGCTGGCTGCATTTCCACGTTGAATGGCTAGACTTAACCGTTGCGCGAGAAAAGAACCAGCTCTCTTGTCACCAGCGGCAACGATAAGTCGCGGATACAATTCCTTTAGAAACTGCATCGCGCGGGGACCCCACGGGCTGATTGTCTCTACGGAAAATGGAACAAATATATAGTCTCCTTTCAAAGACTCATATTTACGCCATTTACCCGATTCAGCTGCTTCTGATGCCGCCCCGGCCCTTATCCAAGTACCCTTGATATGAGAGGCCACTAATGTATCGACGCAAGTTGCGTCCCACACAAGAGCTTTGCCTCTCTCCCAAGGGACTAAAGTCAAGCCGTCGGGTCTCTTACCATCCTCCCTAAATATTCCACCAGGCTCTAAAACCGATGGAATATTTATGGAAACAAGAGGATGATTTCATTCAAGGAACCGTGACGAGATAGTCTGCCGGCACTTTTTTGGCATGAAAGTCCGTGGAGGCCTAACTCGTCGACGTCGCTGCCACAAGGACATCGATGTGGTTGACAAATCGATGCTACGATTGGGAGTAAAGCATGTAGCCAGTAACTGGATTCCTTTGTCGAAACACTTAGAAAGCGAGCGCGGTCTCTGTCATAGTGAAAATTGTTCAGTAAGCATTTCTGCACATTCTGAACCAACGGGATATCCCACCGTTTTTGTGAGTTAGGTTCAAGTTGAATATCCTATATGGATATTATTAGCATAGGTGAATTCCGAAAAAATCCACAGAGGGTACAATACCTAAATGGCCTTTTTTAGTTTTTTTTTTGTTTTGTTATTGATTAAAATAGTTTTTATTTTCACTTTCAGTTTTAGCGTGAATAAAAGAGGTGTTTCTTTACTCTCTTTACCATCTCCTACCCCTCTCTAATAAAGTGCAAGCTATCAACGAAATTATGAAAGTAAACTATATGATAGAATTATGCCGGTATCGAAGCAAATGGAGTGATGGAATTTCGGCTTACCCATCTTAGATAAAGTTGCTTATTTTTATTGCATATATAGCCTATCAAACATTTCAAATCTTAACGGCAATATGATAGTTATAGTAAGTAGTTATTACCATTACATTTTTTTAAACAATAAAAAATTTTAATAGTCTTTGGAAAAACTGAAAACCAAATAGATTAATCTTGTTTCTATCGGACTGATATAATTGGTTTGGTAAAACCCTGAAAAACAATCGTTTCGGAAAATTACATTATTAATTGTAATTTTATTTTATTTTATTTGCGTAATTTTAATCAGTGTAGATACCTTTTCCTTAAAAGCCTGAAAGAAATTTGTCTCGACTAATTCGTCGATGTATTCGAACTATACCATTTCATATGCCAAATTTTCTTCCTTGGATAAGTCATAATTCCATGAGAGCTCCATGAAAATGTACTGAAAATCTTTCACCGTTTAGGATGATAAAATAAGGACCTAAGGTAAAAATAAAACCTTATTTTATCACCCCGATTGAGGTTTGATCCTGATTTCATCACCCTAATGGTGAAGGATCTATCAACTACGCCCAGTATCTTACGGTTATTTTTATTTCATCTTGACTATTTAGTAGTATCATCACATTAAATCCTTTTATCTTAAATTAAGATATGTTTTGATATATTTTAGATAGATATTTTGGTTGTGTTAAGTTTCTATTTTTTGTGTCTGTTTGTAGTGAGACTCATTTTTACATGTGGAAATTAAAGAAACCTGAGGGATGTTTGATGTGTAAATATAGTCGCAAATAGAAACTACTTAGTAATATTTGTGTACTACATTCATAGGTAATGTACTCGTAATTCAAATGTCCGTCGATATCCTAATAATTGTACTCAGAGACAAATAAATAAATGCACATTTATTTACTTACATTGCTTTAGATGTATATATTTACATTGTATGTGCATTTATTTATTTACCACAGGGACAACATCACATACATTGCTCTGAACTGCACCCAAAGTATGAGTAGCTAAAGCACATGTATTATGAAATTGGAAACAACCTGATCCAAAAAAAAAATGAAGGTAAAGTTGTTTTCTACACTGACCCGTACGTGAATCAAACCCGTGACCTCAGAGCTAGTGTCACCATATAAACCGGCGTTAACAGTCGGATAAAGAAGAAACGTATTTATCTGTAATAGAGTTCCTTGAAGTTGCTAGTAAGAATGCGGCCCTCCGTTTGGTACGAAGATGGAAAATTTTGGCAAATGAAAAAAATGTAATATAAATAAAAAAATTGTAATTAAAAAAATTATTCTTCGTTTGATTCAACACTTAGCAACAATTCAAACTTCTTAAATTCGATTTATGATAACATATTTTTTGTTATCAAAACAATTAGTAGGTAATTCCCCTGCTACAACCATTACTATATTTTTTGTACAAAAAAAAGAAAACAATTAAAGCAATAGTTTGATATATGTATACCACTTTTAATTTTAATTTTATGTCATGATGTCTTTCTATACACCATTTCTTTATTGGTTCACCTTATGGCAAGATGACGTATTGAAGGCGTTCACTAAAAATTGTATCATCTTATATAAAAGATTTATCCCCAATCAACACTCTTGATAGTGTCGTCGCTTTGTCTACTACGGTTCATCAGTTTTTATTTGTATCTTATCAGAATCTTTCTAATATAATTTTGTTATGGGATTGACAACTTTTTCTATTTCTAATATTACTAATTTTAGTTTGCATATGCATATGTTTCTTATAATTGTAAAACATTTAATATACAATTTAATATACTACAGGGTTTTTTACCGGACACAGTGCGCCTAGGTTCCCTTTTTTGGGAAGACTTTAATTGCCTCCTTTATACACCATGTGACAGATTATTCATTAAAAGACAATTTGCAAAGAATTAATTAAATGTTTATTAATAATACATACGATGTGTAAGAGATTGAAGTATTCTCTGTAGTAGGTAAAGTATAACGTATAATGTAATACTACTTACTATATGTAAATGTTACTACACTAAATTTAAAATATCAAAAACTAGAAGGCATTGAAGATTTAGGTAATGAAGAAAATTCCCTTGCAATTTGGTATTTCTAAGTACTGGCTACCCTTTATCACGGCTTAACCGCATTCCCTGCCCGCACTTTGCGGCCGTACAATTTGTATATAGCCAGAGCTTCCGTAAATAGAGAAACCACAGTTATACTATTAACATATTTTTGTATTTCCCGTTACGTTTCTTTTTCTTTCATTGTTAACTACTATGATGGAATGACACATGTAGCTGTCTGTTATTTCTCTCTATATTTCTACTTGTATGACATAAGTTGACTTTTGCAAAACATTTTACAGTGGTAGAGCCACGCATCAGCTTTTGTTGTTGCATGAATGGAACGGCTCGACCGAGAAAGTACCACGACCTCACAGAATACCGGCGTAAAGTAGAAGTCTAACAAAATTCTGCGTTTCGTCTGGTGAGTGCAGGTAACCGGAGGCCCACACCCCCCTCCCCCAATTCTGGGGGATGGGGGCACTCTAAGGGAGGCAACGCATCTGCTAAGCCTCTGGTATTGCGGGTGTTCATGGGCGGCGGTAATCACTGACCATTACGTGAGCCACCTGCTCGTTTGCCTCCCTTTTCTTTAAAAAAAATCACTGAACAAATAAAATCATTTCGGTATGATCAGTGGCAATATATTTATTTTTATGATTTACTAACTGGGTGATCACGATTTACGGTGCAGATTTTTTTAATATTCACCTTTTTCTTATACAATACATTTCTAAATTGTACAGGCGATAATAAAAATATATCAATATCAATAGGAATTGGAATCAAGAATCTTGAATTCCATCCCCAAGATAGGCTCGCTTATATAAAACTCTAGCGAAATATGGGTCGAAAAGTCTAAATTATGTAAACCTGTAATTACCCCAGTATTCAAAATTTTTTAAGATGTAAGAAAAATAATAAAACGTTTTCATAAAACTTTACATTTTAAAATACCCAACTCTATACTCTCTATTGAAAAAAAGTAGTTACCTAATTTATAGTTAGTGGCACACGTATATTAAATGAAGTGCTTAAATTGAGCGTTGTGGACTGTAAATTAATGTTTTTCCTCATTCAATCAGATTTTTACGGCGCTTCCAGTTATTATTGGCAGCCGAGGCGTGTGATAACTGAAGTTATTAACGAATACTACAAATAAACAATCAACGACACTCGAGAGGCTTGTTGGTGTTGCAAGAGATAATTATTGCACAAACATTCTACACTATCAGTAATTTTGTAACATAAACATGAATTGTGTTAATTATTTAATTATTTGTATATTTAGTAATTTTTTTTATAAATAGTATTTTAATTCAGTATTAGAAAAATGAGAACCACTTTTTATAGAGTCTACAAGATCTAGATTATATAGTTACTACAGACGCGACGTGAGGATTATGATTATTTCTTTACTTACCTAAGATTATATTATCGTCACACGCAATTTCTCATAATGGGGTAGGCAGAGGTCTAGAAATTTACGTACTTTCGACATATTTTTCACCGAAGCCTATTAGAGATAACATTCACAGGTTGTGAATCTATCGCCATCTTAGTGGTCATTTCTAAAAATAAAGTATAAAAATAAAATATCTTCACGCAATTCCCAATACAGGGGTAGACAGAGGTCGAGTCTAGACAATTAAGTCCCTTCGACCCACCTTCCACTGAAGATATTTTCGGGACAACGTGACAGGCGGCGAGCCCGTCGCCGTCTTTATGTCCAAGCCAACGATATTCGTACAAAAGTTTTTGAAAAACCCATTGGTACGAGCCTACCAACTGGGGATCGAACTGGGGAAAATTGACTCGAAATTCCGAGTGATCATTTCAACAGTAGAATATACTTACTATTCATAAATATCGATTCTTTTATGGGAACAGCTGGTAAATTAAGTTACTGACCACCATGTACACTCCTAACACCAAGGGGTCTGTAAAAGCATTACTAGGATTACTAGGATGCATTACTGCATTAAATAATTAAGAAATAAATTGGGACAGGTGTAGGATTATTGTGAAAACTTACTTCACACAGGGCGAAAGGCAAAGCCTCAAGATATTTATATATTACTACAATTCTACAAGGCCATGGCCCTACCCAGTCGTGGCATGAAAGAGTGTGCACTTATAACGCCCATGGCATTACGAGTGCACTCCTTTTTTTATAAAAATAATATCTTCACGCAATTCCCAAAACGAGGATAGACAGAGGTCTAGACAATTAACTTCTTTCGACCCACCTTTCACCGAAGACTTTTTTGTGGGACAACCGTGACTGGTGGTGAGCCCGACTGTCTCTATGTCAAGCCAATACGATAATTGATAAAAATCGTAGGTACATAAGTTTTTGAGAAAACCCATTGGTACAAGCCCCGTGCATCGAACACTGGTCTCTTGAATCCATTACGACCAACAAACCTATCGGCTGCCGTGACTAATCAATAATTATAAAAATACCATAACATTTTTAAAAATAAAACTCGCCAGTTATTATTACGTAAGCAATCGAGTTACCGTGCTAAGATAATCTACTTCGAGTCGTATTTGATTATGACGAACGCCACAAAAATGAGAAACAACGTGATATTAAATCCATAATCATAATCATATCCAACGTTGTAATAGTGACGTAAATTGTTTGTGTAGTGACGACTAACATCCAAAGAGCTTAGTGAAAAAACCAGTGATGTGTGTAAGCGTCGACGTTGCGTTGGGATTACGCCCAATATTACCATGGCATCGTCACGGATCTTGAAACTTGTTTATTTAATCATCTTTAGAATGTGTATCGTAATAATCAACAAGCAATAACCGTCAGATTATTTTGAAATGTATATTAAAATAATTTGATTACATAATGTTTAAAATTGTTGAGCGAGTGGTTTATTGGTTGATATCTCGACGGATTGCTGGATTCAATTGGAAATGTGTTTATTTTTAAAATATTAGTTGAGAATTTAAATTTTAAAATATTAGTTGGTTTTTGAGTAGCTTTATATATTGTCACGTAATTGTTTATTTATATCGAATTCTATATGAATTGGATACATGTGACAATTCTTTTTATATTATAGTTCAGGCCTTAATAATTATGTCCCTACGACTCACCTTCCACCTTAGATGTTTTCGGGACAACGTGACTGGTGGTGAGCTTGTCGCCATTTTTATGTCCAAGCCAACGCTACAATTCGTACATAAGTTTTTTGAAAAACCTATTGGTACGAGTCTGCCACCCAGAGATCGAACTCGGGTCTCTAGACTCGAAATTCCGACCACCAAACCACTCGGCTATTGTGACCTCAGGCTTTGTTGTTTTTTTTTATTCCTTTATTTAAAAAATGAATATTGAAAAAATGGTTTTATTTTTGAATATATTTTTCGCATATTCGTTCATATTCGTTAGCAACTTAGTATATTCCTTTATATCGAACCTTCATCACGTCATACGACATAAAATGTACCAGTACTATCACAGATATGGCACGTGCTATTATGTAGCATAAATATTTTTTCACTTTCCTTGTATACTTAAAGCAAACACTTGTAAGCGAATATATTCTTTCAACATATTCTCTCTTGCTACATGCGAATGTAGAAACTAAATTGAGATCACCTCTGCGAGCAGTCGTGGCCGAGCGGTTAAGGCGTCTGACTAGAAATCAGATTCCCTCTGGGAGCGTAGGTTCGAATCCTACCGACTGCGAATAACTTTTTTTGATATTTTTTGCAATTATTTTATTTAAATGATTATTATATTATAACTAGTATTAATTTTACTATAATAAACTTTTTATTTATTATATATAATAAACTTTTTATAGTTAAATTATAAATATATATAAAGAAAAAATATTTCTTCTTATAAATGTTATGTATAAAGTTAATAAGTAATTGCAGTTTGTAATTATCAAGGAAAGATAGTTCGTAATAATCAAGGTATAACAAGTTATGATTAATTATGTTTAAGAATAATCATAAAAAGGAATTATAAATATAAATAATCAAATATTCCCTGAGTAAATGAATAGGTTCAAATAGTTCTTATACAAAAATAGTTAGTACTTGCAATTATATTACATGATATAATATAATTGTATAATATATTTATTAAACAAATATATTTATTTACATTGTCTTCGATATACTCCTCATAAACAGAAATATCCATATAATTTTATGATTTGTTTATTCAGATTTTTATCAAATTTAAGACGTTGTTGATATTAAAAACTGGTTTAGTTAAGAGTCGCGAGTTCAATTCGAACTTGACTTATGTACTGTAGAGATTTCCATAAAATACCTAAATATGAGAATTTTCATTTAGGTATATTTAAGAAGTATATTATACAATATTTTTATTTCCGTTTCATATTAATTTTCATTCATATTTCCTTCAAAGCAGGCCAAAATGCTCGTATGGGCGCATAAATGCTCATAATATAAGTATATAACCTTAAATATAACCTCAAATCATATAAATATATCCTCAAATCAAAAATAACCTCAAATATAACCTCAAATTTGTTCATAACTTTTGAATAAACTCCTTAGTAGCTTCCTACTAAGGACAACAAACAAGTTTGTTCCGGTACTCGTCGACGTGGTCTCAAGAAATATTGCCACGGCCGGTATAAAGGGCATCACCAGTGCTGTCATCTGCATAGCAATGAATGCTACTAATTTGTAACAAATAATTGATATGCAGAAGAAACAGGGTTGGCGATAGCACACAGCCTTGTGGGACACCAGCATTCACAGACTTGGAGTCCGAGCATGCACCGTCAACTACGACCTTGATACTCCGGTCTGTGAGAAAACAAGTAACCCAATTGTAAAATTTATCGGGAAACCTATATGACGGAAGCTTTGAAAGAAGCGCTTTGTGCCATACCCGATCAAAGGCTTTCGCTATGTACAAACTAACTGCCAGGGCCTCACCCTTGCTCTCTACTGTCTCCGCCCATCGATGAGTGAGGTACACAAGAAGATCACCAGCCAAGCGACCCCGACGGATGCCGTACTGGCGGTCACTGATCAACTGGTGCTCCTCTAAGTACCTCAAAAGCTGGCAGTTTATAATTTTAAAATTTTATAATTTTAAAATTAACTTATTAAACTAAGCATTTATAAATTATAATAATTTTGGTTTTTCTTAGATAGTCCTCTTTCGGTTTAAGAATATTGCCACTCCCTTTCTTCCCGTGGGTGTCGCAAGAAGCGACTAAGGGAATCTGCCTTGAATATCGTTATGGAAATCGATAGATGGCGGGGAAACCATCTCTAAAAATATCAGACCGAAGATGGGCATCAGCGTCTGAGGTTCGAGTGGTCTGGTACTGCGATCGCCAATCCGTTTGCCAAGCGTGGCGATTATGGAAAATCCTCCCTACGAGAGAGGCCTTTGCCCTGCAGTGGCCGATATGTATATATGTATTCAGTTCCGCCAAATTTCATCTTTTCGCTAGATATAATGAAACTAATGATCAGCAGTGGTGTAATAAACTAGAGTCTATATCTAGAATATATAATCTAACAATTCCAGAGAAGAGAAGTATAAAAGATTCTTATACCACGCACAGCATTAAATATTCCAAAAAAGATATTCGATACTAGAAAACAAATGAAACCTAGTCTTAAGAGTTTCGTAAGATAAAGATTGACTCGAATACAATTTATTAAATGTATCAGACATTTTTTTAAATTATTTCTTCTATACATATCTTACATAGATATGCATAGAAATGCACAATAATGCATACATTGCTCTAATCTCAAAGTAAGTAACTAAAGTAATACAATATAAAACTCCGGGACTCGAACCCCAGAATACAGAACTAGCGGCACCATGAAAACGGGAGGGCACGCTATTCAAGGAGGTCATCATTATTATTATTATTACACTGATCACTTAACTATTAAATATTTGACAAGTCGTTTAACATTATACATATTCTTTATTTGTTGACAGTACGAACTGGGAGCCCCGACTACATGTGTTCAATGCTGCCGCAGCACTGGCGGTCGAACAAGACCCTGCCGGGTGGCTTCAAGGTGGTAGCCCTCGGCGAGGTGTTGGACGGCACGCTGGTCACCGTCCGCGCGGGAAACGACGAGAACATAACAGCAGAACTGAGAAATAACACCGCCGTTATGAAAAATAGGGTTGCCAAATTTAACGACCTGAGGTTCGTTGGTAGAAGCGGCAGAGGTTAGTACCAAAGGTTGATTGATACTTACTTAACTTATAATATTTGATATATCCAGTAGGATTTCTTTACTTTACATAGAAGGACATGTCGTCTACACTGATAGACATTGTTAGATTTCACTCCATGCAGAGATATATTTAACATTTTATTTTAGATATACATATCTTGATAAATTTCAGATAGATAAATTCATACTCATATCACTATGTCTCATACTCATATCATATCATTACGATACGAATATGAATGTTACTGAGCGTAATAAACAAATATAATTATATGTATTACACATAATTATATTATATATATGTTTTAACAGTGGTAGAGCCACGCATCAGCTTTTGTTGTTGCATGAATGGGCGACCGGGGAAGTACCACGACCTCACAGAATACTGGCGTAAAGTAGAAGTCTAACAAACTTCGGCGTTCTGGTGAGTACAGGTAACCGGTGGCCCGCACAACCACTCCCTCAATTCTGGGGGAGGGGGGCACTCTAAGGGAGCGAACGCATCTGCTAAGCCTATGGTATTGCGGGTGTTCATGGGCGGCGGTAATCACTTACCATCACGTGAGCCACCTGCTGGTTTGCCTCCCTTTTCTATAAAAAAAAACATTGTGTTCATCATTACAATTCATCATTAAAAAAATCAAAATTGTACCTGATGATAATGGAATGGTTGACCATTTCTGCTATTGCACGTGTATATATATTGCTTTTTTCTTAAAAAAAAGTTTTTCCACTTTCCATTAATGTCTCAGAAAGTGACTTTAATCAGCATACTCTTTCTTGTATGAATAGACCATACCTAAGTAAGTCTTGGTTTTCCCAGACCAAGATTCCCCACAAGCAGATGACACCTCTCTCACGAGGATTTGCGGCTTTTTTCCCCAGCATATTGAGAAGATTTGAAACAGAGCGAAACTCAATTTACTGTATCATTGATATTTTCTTCCCGATTGACTTTCTGACATGGCGATAACTCGTTTTTATAGTTGAGTCATCAAATATTTCTCGGAATACGAAAATAATTTCTGTCTGTTTCTTCTATGCCTTTTATCGCGAACTTTTTGACCCATCCTCGTAACTACTTACTAATACAAGAATAATAACAAGGCCCGAACGCTGAGAAGTGACGAAACTCAAAAAGTAAAAAAATAGTATCATATTGATATAACTGTATATGTAGGTGTGTACATGGAATTAAGATATGACTCACTTTGTTTCTAAAACAAACCAAATAGTTCTTCCTTTCCTTGAACGATCCTCATTTATAATAGTCTATATAGATAGATTAGGGATCTGCAGTTGTGTGCACAGCATAAAAATATATTTGGATAGATTTCTATGAAGTTTTCTATGTTACATTTCTTAGACACTTGGCCCTTATTTGATAAATAATGCAATATCTTCATTTAACATCAACTTATTAAGGTTTTAGCCATTACTACAGATAATTTTAATATTTTAGCCATAAAGTAAACAACGAGTAATATTGTTTACAAAGAAATTTGTGAGCAAAGTATATTTTTGATGTTTTTTCTTTTGCACATACAAAAATTTTGTTAATATATCCAGCTACACGGACGAAGTTGTTATTAGCTAGTGTTAAAATAACACCAGAAAAGTCCAAGTAATCGAAAAAAGACAACTTCGGAATGAAACAAGAATACACTTAATACCACCAACGAATATTGTATCACCTTCAACGGCGTGTGAAATCGCAGGCCACAGGCAGTTTCAAATAAAGCGACAATACTCACACGTAACAATTTAAAGTTTGTAACCAGTGATTAGTTAGTTTGATATTAAACTGGTGATCAAGTAATCAGTCCAATTACATGTTTAATCACGTGTTTAATTCAGTTTATATGAATGTTATTTTATTCTTATACAAACCTTTGTCGGGCATGTGTTCACGAGAGTGCGTAAATGTTTTCAGATCTCTCTATTTTATAATCTCTATTTGTCTATGTTTCTTTTTCTTCATAAATGAACATTTAAATAAATAGATACATATATGGGGACATCACATACACATACACAGCTCTGATCCTGAATTAAGTCGGTATAGCACTTGTGTTATTGTATTAGGTACTTGTAACAACGAAGGTACCATAACAACGGAGAGAAAACACAAAGAAAAAGTTGTTTTCGATCGACTCGAGAGACTGGTAGGGAAATCGAACCAGGAACCTCACAGCTGGGATGGCTGTACCGAATTTTTCATGTGTTTAAATATTTACGTTCTTATATATGTAATGATTCAAGAAAATCTTTTTAGCCGTTTGAAAGATATCAATTATTTTAGTTCATGCAGGGATGTTAGAAATTTCTACAGATCCGATCGATACGAAATTTGCTGTTGTGCTATTTTCTGGGTATTTCTAAATGTATAAATATCTTCACACCAATACAGGGGAAGACAGAGGTCTAGTATAGACCATTAAGTTCCAAAATAAGTAGATGTATACTAATCAAATTACCACTCCTATAAGCAATGATATATAAATGAAAATTAATACTTCCGGATATACGACCAAAATGCACGATATAACATACTTATCTCTAACACGTAACGCTCGATGAAACGATTACATGTAATTATCTAGACAGCTCGACACTTTATAAGGTAGCAGATATAAAAATATCGCGAACAAGATCGATACGTGTCAGAAATAGACCAAGAAGCTAATTCAAGAATGTCCTAGCAAGTCAATGGGCCGATAAATATCAGACTCAACGTAACCAATCCCACGGCGATCCGGTTTCAGGTGCAATATTCGGTGCGCAAGAGTTGATAGGCAATACTTGCTAATGTATTAAATATTTTGTCTCCTTCACGTAATATGAAATGTATTGAGAGGTGTATATTGAACCGTGGGATGACTAAAGATTTGCAAAGCTCTTTATTCCTGTTGATATAGTAGTAGGTTACATAGCATACAGACAAACCTTTAAAACTAAAAATACACTGCATAATAGGTCTCTACCTTAAGGGGTATGTGCCATAATCGCCATGCTAGGCGTGAGGAATGGCGATAGCAATATCAAATACTTCGCACCATAGACTATGCTTCACGTTATCGATCTGCTAAAGTATAGTCTGTTATTTATTGAGGTAGTTATACCACCATTTGCCGGTGGACAATGATATTTTGTAATCTCCCATAGTGGTTTCTTTATATTACCCATGGAAAGAAAGGGCGTATATTCTTACGCCAACGCCACACGAAATCAAGTAAAGGTTAATAAGTTACAATAGGAAAAGTCTTAGAATATCAAATGTCTTGAGATAGATTGCAGGTTCGTATGGAAAACCAAAACTAAGGAAATAGATCTAGTACAGCTAAAAAAAAACTAAAATATGTCTACGACAATTTCTTGTTTTGAGCAACTGTATTTTCAAGCTTGATTTAACCTATTTATTGAGTAAAGAAAATGTTAAAAAATAAATGGTCTAGCATTTAGAGCCTCATTTACTGCAGACACCGCAGTTAAAGTAATAAACAAAATAATCGTTTGCGGTTTGGTAGTAAGCTTTGTAAATCACTACGAAAATTTACATTTAGCCCCATAATTATGGCGATAATGTACGGCAATAATGAATAAGAATTTATTTGGAATAGAATATATGTAGCATATTTAAAGATGCCAATATATCCACGTTTGATATTATCATGTAAACACGAAAATAACTCTGTCCGTCTGTTACCATATTACGGATATGCTGCTGAACCAACTATAATGGAATTTGATAAACCGGAATGAACTTAATCTGGACCTATGTACTTCACATCATATGAAAACTACATGGAACAATCTGCGCGTACAAAAGCAAAGATTTTTTATTTAAAAAAAATATATTCACGCCATTCCCAATACAGGGGTAGACATTTTTTTTCCTCCAATCCACCGAAGATATTTTTTTTATAACTTGACAGGTGGTGAGACCGTCGCCATCTCTATGTCTAAGCCAACGACATAAATCGTACATAAGCTTTGAAAAAACCTCCTGGTACGAGCCTACTACCTGGGAATCGAACTCTATTGACTCGAAATCCGATCATCCAACCGTGACCGTCAGCTATCGTGACAATTATATATGTGTTTTTTATTAAAAAAAAATTACAGTTTGATACTGTGTATCGTATAGATAACCTATAGGATCAAAATGAAACCAGCGTCTGTCCATAACTTCTTTCGTATTATATAATTGTAAAAGAAAAATCATGAAAAATAACATCCAAATTATTTTTTTATCTCGATAAATTTCATTTTAGGACTCATATAGTCTGTTATTTTTTTTTTCATAAAATCTGTCACCAGTATTTGTTTTTATAAAAGAAAAAAAACGTTAAATAAGCCATCGTACAGTTAGATACAACATTTGTAAGCCGCTTAACGTGAACACCTACACAAATCGCTATTAGTTCGAACGGTGACGCCTTTGCTGTTAATTTATATCTTTTTAAGATTTGTATACTCAGTAAGAAAATTGATTCGTTTCATAATAGCAAAAAATAAGTTGTCATGAAAACTATTGGCGGTTGTAAAACCTAAAGCTCTGAATGAGTTTTGTTTTTTTAATTATTACTAATACTATTCAGACTCTCAAAATCACTGTCACTCCATTAATTTATATTTTACATAGTTTAATACATGTTAACCAAAATATAGAATGGGATGCATAAGCGTAGTACAAAATATGATTTATTTAGTAAAAAATAATTTAATCGCAACGGCCCGATAGCCTAGTTGGAAGTAACCCTGCCTTCGAAGCTAAAAGTTGCGGGTTCGATTCCCACTATGGGCAAACATTTGTGTGTCGAATTTGTCGCCAGTCCTGGATATATATAAATTATAAATATGTTTATATTATAATATTTTTAATAAATATATATATATATATATATATATATATATATATATATATATATATATATATATATATATATATATATATATATATATATATATATATATATATATATATATATATATATATATATATATATATATATATATATATATATATGTATATATATATATATATATATATATATATATATATATATATATACATATATATATATATATATATATATATATATATATATATATATATATATATATATATATATATATATATATATATATATATATATATATATATATATATATATATATATATATATATATCTGTGTTAATGCAACATCTATGTAAGTATATTGTACCGTTGGCTTGAACACTCAGCGGAGATATGCTCACCACTGTCCCAAATAAGTCTAAAATTGGGTTAAAATGACTAAACTATATTGACTTCTGTCTACCCCACTATTACTGGACATGCGTATACACAATAAAATTAAACCACACACCACTTAGTTACTAATAACTGTTATTATTAGTAAGTGCTGTTTGCGACACTACTATGCCAACAAATTATGATATACATTAATCATAAAATTTTATCCAAATGAATATCTAGAAAATTATTTACTTCAAAATTATATAAACGCAGACAAAAAATGGTTAATGCGCTGAATGTGCTTATTATTTAAGTAAAATATTATCCATTAACGTAAAAGAAAAATGGCACCCTCCTTATAGCAGAATATCGGTGGTAGTATTAGCAAACGTTTCCTTGAGATTTTTATTTGAGAAAAAAATATTGTTAAAAAATACCTGCCAAAAGAACTTTACTCATCTTCTGAGATATTGAATACGGAAACTGCTATTCTGCTTTAATATAAGCCGCAATGGATATATCATTTTAGTGGACATCACCCATTTTTGAAATATTTTCAGGAATTTTCAGGTCAGGAATGCAATTTCCCACACATTAAGTTCTCTTTAAGGTTTCTTTTTGAGTTCTTGCTAATTAAACCTTTAGTGGTGCGAGTCCAAGTAAAGAACCTGGTACCTACCTACAACCCCCGTTAGTAAACGTCTGTAATTAGTAATTTCCCGGACAACTCTTGTTTTACTATGTTCTAATTTCAAACTGAACACAACGAACGCTGGCAACACCGTGAAACTTTCCCCGATGCATCTCTGTATCACAGAGGTCGGATTTTAATTTCCAAACCGCAGTCGGCAGTGAACGACGTTCGTACTTTACAGTTCCATTGTGTTTCAGTGCGTTCGCGCATATCCACGATATTACCGACCCACATGCACGTGTTAAACTGATGTAAAATCTCAACCTGGACTCTACTCACAACTGGTCATCTCTTGAATATATAAAAGGCTATTGCTAAGTCATTTGGCGGTATATAAGTTTAAGGTAAGAATGTGTTTTCGAGGAATGGGCTATAGCGAGTGAATCACCGCTGTACGGCTAAAATTTTTAAATTTATGTCGCAATTAATATGCTGTATTAGGAAACGACATCACAGACAAAATTTATTCGATTATTACTCGCGGCATCGCTACGGTACGGCAGATGTCGCAGGTTCGAATCATAAAGTTGTAGTTAGTGTTATGGTATGTTATGGTATTGTTATGGTATATCGTCAAAGACGACTGAAGATTTAAAAATTTTAACTGATGCGCGTGGGAAACGTTGGCTCTACTGTAGCCCTGAAGAGCATTGTTTCTGTACAGCAGATGTCGCACGTTCAAATCCCGCCCGTAACAGTTATTTTTTTTAAATATTTTGCTAATATATTAATAATATATCATATCTTATCTTGCCTCCATATAAACTCAATGAAGTTGTAATCCCATTTTGTGATTATTATAAGAACTTAGGCATTTATCTTGACTGTACCTTAAGTCGGACACGCCATTTAAAATAAGTTAGCAGGAGAACTTTTGTAGCTCTCAGTTCAATGCGTCGTCTTCGATCTTCTCCTCCGATTACGCTGACGCCAGCTGTATAGATATAACTAAGGGCCATTTAAGTAAGCTTAAGAGTGAAGTCTCTAAAGTCTCTTTAATACTAGCATTCGGTTTGTATTTGGGTTGCGTAAATATGACCTTGTTTCTCAATATCGTACACGTCTCTAATGGTTACCAATGCGACTTCGCCGAAATTTGCATATTCCCCCTAGTTTGTACAGTGTTTTGTTTCATGTCTCTACTCCACATTATTTAAAGAAAAATTTTAAATATATAGGGTTTCCCAGGGAAGATTTATGCTCTTCCAGGAAGCTCACTTTAAAGGTGCCAAATCACAAAACAGTACAGGCTGTTAAATTGTGGAATTCCCTGCCGTTAGCTATTCGTGAGGCACGATCTATTTTATAAGGCACCTTTAAAAAATTAGTTCGAGAATTTATCTGTCTCAATCACTTGAGTATTATTAGGAAGGGATTGCTCATAATTATATTGTATTTACAAGTTTAAATTCTATTTTTATTCTTTGGGGTCCAGTACATGTATATAATATATATGTATGTATGTACATAATTATGAGTGTGTATGTGCATATATGTATATATTATTGTATGTTTCTCCTTTTGTTATGTATTATATATATTCCTATCGACCATCGAGCACCACCTACGTAGTAAACTTTTCCTTCGCACCTTTGGATGCCTGGAAGAGATCGCTGTGAAGCGATAAGACCGCCAAATTGTGCATTTCATAAATTTTTTGCATCCATCGTTAGTTTTGTGTATCCTACTCATTGTGATGAACAATATATATTTAAAGTTATATTTAATATTAAAAGATATATGTTGTAGCTACCTACCCTGTTACATCTCCAATTATAATACCGACGAATCTGCTTGATAGGTAACAAGATCCCTTTCCTTTTGATGAACCGAAAGACCCGTAACATAAAAACATTATTTATAATTATGCTAATAGTGATTAAGAAATCGATCAGACGAAATACGTTTCTACCGGAGATGTCCTCAGTTCATATACCGATAATCATAATTAGGTGTGTAACCGAATACCCGTAATACGTGAAGTCGGTGACGTGTTCATCACAACACTGCGCCGTTAATGCGACGTGATTTGATCGGACAGCCCCGACTCGGACGCTCGCTGGGGCGTACCGAATTTTCGATATCGATATTGTTGGTACTCGTTTACATAGGTACAGGATACGTTTCGACGAGCGACGTATCAAATTGTCGTAGGACTAACGATCCTGTTTACTGTAAATGTCTTAAACGATTAAGCAATGTGTATTATAAGAAAAAAAAAACAACAAGAAAATGCTGTTCCTTATTTTTATAAAAGATTCTAAAAATTTAAAATATCATGATGTAACAAAATCAATTCTCATTTTGATAGATTGAATAAATTAGTAAATAGTAGCAGTTTGATACATATAAAATTAGTAAAACAGCAGACCCACCTTTTTCCAAATATTGGTCGATGAAAAGTGGGTCGAAAGTACTAATCTAGAACTTTACTCTCAATACTGATAAAATGTGTGGAGATATTAATAAAAAAAATAAGAGAATGCTTGTAATATGAAACCCACAATAATTTCCATGATTAACATTTAATTAAACACAATTGTATGTGGTCACGGATGCATAAATAAAAGAATAAGACCAGGCAATACTATTTTTAGGGGATTATGACCACATACAGGAGTTTGTATTGCGATGGTTTTGTTTTATTTTGCTATTCTTTTATGTAAACAAACTTAAATTAATCACAAGACCTGTAATCAGAAAGTGTGATTCCTTTTTCATGAAGACATTCAAGTAAGATCCTTTTAACTATAACACTTAAACACATTCGAAAACAAAATTTATTAAAATATTATATATACATTGCTCTGTTCCCTAAATCCCAAGCAGCTAAAGCACTAGTATTATGTAGTCGGAAACAACTTAGGCACCATAAACACTAGATCCGAGAAAATATAGAAAAAGTGGTTTTACTACATTCACCCGTTCGGGATTCGAACCACGATCTCAGTAATGGCGACACCTTGAAAACCGCTGTGCTACTCGTCCACGGAGGTCGTCACATAAACAATAAATTTTAATCAAATTTTCCCTACCCTTTAAGCGAAATATCCAATAAGTACCAATTAGTTTTTCAAAACTTATGTACTAAATATATTATACAAAAGATCTTAATTTACTACAATATGCGATGGTCATAGAAGATATTATAATTGTACATTTCCGACTCCTTCACCTTTGCACTGTGTGATAAGTCGTGAAAACATAAAGCTTTTGCAACAATTCACTTTCATTTTGTGCCACAATTGTAAAGAGTAATTGATTAAAGATCGGTTTATTGAAGATGAATGCGATTATTGTTATACTGAAATAATTATAAATAATGTATTTCAATAAAAGTAATTATTATCTGTTATGTCTATCAATATTAAATTATACATGAATATCATATCGTTGGCTTGGACATAAAGACGGCGACAGGCTCACCACCTGTCACGTTGCCCCGAAAATATGTTCGGTGGAAGGTGAGTCGAAGGGACTTGTCTAGACTAGACCTCTGTCTACCCCTGTATTGGGAATTGCGTGAAGATATTTATTTATTATTATTATAAATAGGATATTAAGTAGCATATTCCTGTATGAATCAATTTCCATATAAAGGCTTTTTTAAAGTTCATAATGGCTTAATTTAAAAAGTAGAAAAGAAACACGCCGAGATGTCATCAAAGTGAACTGAACACATAATTAGGCACGAGTGGTCGCACGTAAACGGCATGACCAGAATGTGACCAAATCATTTTGTGTAGCGGTCTCCGTCATATTACGCTGCATTCTAAATCACGGTACGGTTATTTTTTTATGTTTTTACTCATCGAATTTTTAGATTAAGTAGTTAGAATTGTTCACTGATAACGTAGATTTATATTTACAAAAATAGACATAAGCTCAGTCAGTTTGTGACAAAGTGACAGGTGATGAGCCTTAGCATTATTAAGCCAACGCTACAACATACTTACAAAGACATGTAAATAAATATATATATGTGTGTATATTTAAGTCACGATAGCCGAGTGGTAGGGTGGTCGGAATTACGAGTCGAGAGAACCGAGTTCGATCCCCAGGTAACAGGCTCGTACCAATCGTTTTTTCAAAAACTTGTATACAAATTATATCGTTGACGTGGACATTGAGGCGACGGGCTCACGACCTGTCACGTTGTCCATGATGTAGATGGGTCGAAACTAAATTGTCTAGACCTTTGTCTACCCCTCTTTTGGGAATAGCGTGAAGATATTTATTTTATTTTATATGAATAAAGTATTTTATAGAAATAAAGTAATTTTTGTCTGTATATTTACAAGTAAACTCTGATGGAAAATTAGTTGACGACAGCTTAAAAACTAGTTTCAAGATTCCGCTAGTTCATGAGTTTATTTGGAATTTCCGCCTTTATGTAAAATACGCGTGTCATGTGTTACTTCGTGCGTATCAAACAGCGTTGTTACCATAACAATCGTTAAATTTTTATTTTTATCTTCTATTAGCGAGTGTTTGCGAAGTGTTTCGCAGTTTCCTAATTATTGCTATAACTGTTTCTGGCATTATTATCGGTATAAATTAATTTACCGTCATCAATTAAACTAGATATGTGTTGTATTGTATTTTACAGTATTTAATTTGATCTACTTTGCACAGAAGCTTTCAATTCTAAACGCCAATTTCCATATCCTAATTTTTTAATAATTACGCCTTTCCGAAATAAGATAAAAGTAAAATAAATATAGTTGAATATACCAGTACATATTTACCTACCGACATTTCTTTAACTTTTTACATTTAAGGTAACACAGATTTCGAGATTCCCACAAAAAGTAACCCACAGTTTGCTCAATTCTAGTTAACTTTAAGTCAAAATAACGCTGTAAAATGTATAGATTTATGTAACATCTTGGAACATTTGATAACGATTGAAAATATTTTTTAAGTTTTAGTCGTGGTTTTATATCTATCACTCCATTATGTCCTAAGCGAATTGTAGCAGAATATGCTATAACTGAATACCAAATTAACAACAAACTTGAAAAGTGATTCTCGAAGAGTTTCTTTTTTACTTCATAGTAATCTTGGAGGATTTACTTATACATATGTATTTTAAATGCATACAGAGAGTTATCTGCACATAACCGCTTTAATGTTAATTACTGTGCACGTAATTGTATAAAAGTCTCTTTGTTTTTGTTATACTTACTAAAATTTCCTATTTGTTTTTGTATTATTTTTTACTACTACTTTAAAGCTTTTTGTACTGAAGATTATGATTTACTTTATGTTGACTGTACATACTTGTATTATAAATTAATAGGGATAGTAGTGACTCTAGCCAAGGCTGAACTCTCAGTTGCCGCTACAAACAGACAGACCGCTAACAGTTTTCGTGAAAATCGTGTCATAGCAAAATATACAAATGCCCGAGTGGGAATCGTCTTCAGTCGCAAATGTCACTTGGGATTTACGCACGATCGTAAATCAAGATGGCCGCCGTTTCCTCCCTACGCCTCAACCCGCGCCCACCTGTGCCCGCGCAACAATAATTGAATATTTCACGGGGCTCTCTCAACACCTCCAGGAGACGGTCGTTGGAATACAATGTTATGTTTATTACCCTCTCGCGTATTGTGTTAGGTTCTAAACTGTTGATGACTGATCATGCGAAATGCATTAAGTTTCATAGCGATTTTAAACGCAATATTTCACATCGTTCTTGACACGCCTTTGGTGTTTAGCGGCCAATGGTTTATGATGATTTGTTTCCGTATTGAAATGTTGCTGCGATGTTTATGTTTTGCGAATGATACTGGATTTTTTTGCCAGACAATCCAGTAACCAAATAGTATTATAATATCTTAGGCGCTGAAGGCATTAAGCGATCCAGACAGAGAATATAAGGGGGAGACCCTACAATCCTAGTCCCTATTCAGTCCTTTGCTGATTTGTCCTATTTGTCTCTGATTTATGCAATAACGAGAAATGAAACAGATTAAATTAAAATATTTAATAAAAACTAACAATTAATTATCTATACCAAGGTGACCAAGCTCCGAAAGAAATTTGACGGAAATTTGACCCATTTTTAACATTTTTTTATTTGCATACATTCCAATCCCATACATACTTCCGCAGAGATTACACCTATGTTGATAAACTTAGAATGTAAAACACTATCTAAATACACAATATTGGTCAAGGTCAATTGGAGTAGTTTTGGCGTTACCAATGTAAATATATACATTTATAAGTATTTTGAGCGTTCCAAACTCACAACTGTGACGTTTGAAATTGGGATCATTTTAAACCTCCAATCCTTTGTCTTTAAATCCTTTTAGCTATCGCTTTGTTTTCGATTACGATCGTTTCGATTTTAATAATTGCTTTTCAAAATTATTGTTATTTTTTTGTTCCCAATTATTTCCTTATTTACTCCTAAATTTTTATTATGTAATTACTCCTAAATTGTTAATTTATAAATTAAAGTTGATCATTTGCCCATTCGTTTTGGAGCCGCTGTACATACTAGCACATAGACATATGTTTAACTTATAACACTCACCTTTTTCATCGGGATTTAAATACTCATTGAAGATCGCTTAATTGTCTCGTATAACGTTCAAAAATATAAAATGACGTCATTACGACCGATCCCAAGTCTACTACAAAACAACATTAAGTGCCGAAGCTATAATAGAAATATCATTTGGATCAACGTCTTTTAAACAGCACCGATTTTGATTAAATTGCTCAGTTTGCAAGTAAATTAAAGCGCAACAATTCCTACATATAAAACGCATACACAAATAAAATATTGTTTAGTTGTTTGAAAGTTCTAACAAATTATCGTATGTAAAATACTTTACAGTTACAATAATATAACATACATACGTCTCGTATTAATAACCTGCTTTTTCTAGAAATCGGTTAAATATGTAGACGACTTAAAAATATAAACTATACGGTTTGGGCATGTCGAGCGAATAGCGCGAAAGTTAATATTATGTCGAGGTAGACCGAGACTAAATCCGAAGACCATGTGACCTACTCGGATACCTAGACGTGCATGAATAAAGAAGCGTAAGAGGTAAGCAATGATCGTGACAATTGGCGATCTGTTCTCCCTGGCTACTCCGTCTGGAACTGTATGTGAAGATAAATAAAAAATAATAAAGCTAAGAATTGACATGCGTTATATGTAGAAACACAAACAGAAATTGATGTGCATTTGTTCATTCACAGAAGTAAATGAACAAATGCACATCAATTATTACAATCGTACAGCGATATATATATTTACGTACAAGTCTTGACTCGTTCAGGAAACACCGGCCACATGATAGTTTATCACTATCGGTGGGAACCACAATTGAAATTTCATTCCGTTCGTATCTATTTGTAAAAATGTCAAATTATAATTAGATTGAACAATGTTTACAGAGTTCTAATTATAATATTTATAATTGCACTTTTTTTAATATCTCTAATGGAAACCTAGAAATACTAAAGAAAACAAACACTTTTCTTTTCCATGGCCCTCATGGCAAACGAAGAAATGTGTCTAGCACATCAAAAGTCTTTGAAATATTAATGCATATAAAAGCTTCCATAATATTTCTCTACTTGCACCTTCTGACAAACTGCGTCTAAACTTAATGGTTTTTATTCGGTCCAGGTCTCCCACTGAGATCTGACTCTTACCTTAAACCTGGACTATTCTATCATTGACAGGTGGGTGCAACTTTTGTCCCATATTAAAAAAGGTACTGTGACTGTGACCGCCAAGCCGCTTGCCAAGGATAAGCAATTACGAAGCATGTTTACTGCATAACCATCTATTTATAATATATTTATGTAAGAACCTTACGTGATATTAAGAATAACTTTACATTAACGGAAGATTCAAAGTATATATAAAATAGAAGGAAATTTTTATTTAACGTTCACGTTAAATAAAATTTTTATTTACTTTCATGTTGCTAACGCAGTGATTATATTATCTTTGCTCCTGTGTTAAAGAATTAAAGAAAATAATATCACCATACTCCAGCCAAAAATGTTACGAAAAGTAAAAAAAATTAACTATGAATTTTGTGTGACTTCAAATGTTTCTAATTATAGCAATGATTATAGGGGTTTTACGCGAATGTACGCATCGCAGTAAATTCATTATTGTTCTTCAAATAGTTAAATTGATTAAAGAGTTTTTTTATTAATTTTTTTTTATTTTTTAAATATCACTGCACAAAGTAGTTAAAATTAGAGGACTTCAATTATAGACTTTTTTTTGAAAATATCACGTGAATTGGTTTCACTCTACATTCTTCTCAAATCTACATGTTATTTTAGAGTTCGAATTTTATATGAATTAATGTATTCAGTTTATTGAGCGTTCTAGAATTTATTCTGTTAATAATAAGCTTAATACATTAACGTCGTTGACGCATTCAACTGGTTGATTCATAGACGTTTAACATAATAGACAAGAGGATAACTGTTTTACTAGTTCGTTGATTTGAACCCTATCGATATAGAGGCTAACTCTTTGTCAAAAGAACTTATTTAATCCTTAAAAATAACACATTACAGATGAATGACGATCACTGAGCCAAAATGGAGTTCTATTCCCCTATATAAATTATCGAAAAATCGACTCATCGAGTTACAATTTGTAAATATACTATTACAACCGGTAAATTATATTAACATCTAATAGAAAAGGAATACGTAAACGCATTCGGGTAGACGAATCGTTGAAATCAATCATTTGCACTAAATCGAGAGAGCGCTACACACGAATTATCTGCATTAGACATGTTAATCCACTCATTTTAACTGTAATTTTATTCCGTATTTATCGGTGCATTCATTACTGGCAACCACAAATCGGACGCCCAAAAAGCACTCTATTTTCCACCGTCCGCGCTCAGAGGCAGTTCGTGCGTAGCGCGTTGTACGGAAAACTGCCGTTCAATATAATGTTACGAAATATACAGACACGTTCATACTTGCTAACTTAACGGCCTTAAAAAGTCTCTGCAATGCAAAGACTTCAAAAGTAAAAAGGAATACACATAATCGACATACTATGCAAGTGGCGCGATTATAGCGATTACATTACCTGACAAATCGCGACCAATTTGTAGCTGCTCGTCATCGGTTTGCTAACCTAACTTCTGTCAATAACCACTGTGTTTTCAACACATTCACATATTGTATATATAAAAAAAGCGAAGAACCAAACCAAAATCTTTTTATTAAAAAAACCACTTGCCAGATCTAAATATTCTGTATCATCTGAATATTAAAACTATTTGGTCCATGACTATTATAATGAAGAGCAAATAAATATTTGCATTAATTTAATATGACGAAATTTGTGACAAACTGTTAACAAGGAAGTTTTTAATCTCACTTCTCATTCCTTCACTACTGCATACATACATACATACATATATGCTTTTAATAATATTATAATTTAATACACACATGCTTTTAATTTGATAATGACACTTATTACATTAAACTACAGTAGTAATTAATATTACCAGTAATAGTGATTGATAAAAGATATTGTGAATATAATGAAATTTACATAGTCACAATTTTTAGTCACGATAGCGGAGAGGTTGGGTGATAGGAGTTGGGAGTCAAGAGACCAGAGTTCGATCCCCCAAGTCTCATATCAATCCCCCAAGTCTCAAATTAAATACAATTTCATTATTTTTGTCATTAGTTTGAAGGACATTTTTTCAGTATTGACACCTTTTTTTTATTTAGGTACACTTGGGACATAAACACTATATTAAAATGAAATACTGTCTAAATCGTTACAGTGATTCTGAAACTGTCCAGATCGTTTAATGTAATGAGAAAAACTTGTTTGTTTCAGGGAAGAGCTTCTCGTTAACAATAACAATATCGACGTCGCCGCCTCAAGTAGCAACCTACCAAAAAGCTATTAAAGTGACCGTGGACGGACCGAGGGAGCCGCGCTCCAAAACTAGTAAGTTTTTAGGATTAAACTAATAAGTAACTAAAAGCAGCAAGCGATGTATTTATGAAAGTTTCTTTTTTAAACGCTTCTTTTTTTTAAATAATTGCTTTATGTATAATTTGCGATTTCATTTAAATGTATTTTTTTGTACCATGCCACGAGGAATAAGCAGGTTATTGCGGTAATTTAAATCTTTAAGCATTGTAAATATAAATATTGTGAGTATAAATGTTGTCCAGAAACAAGAAATATGAAGTAACTTTTTGTAAATAAATAATAAATAAATATCTTCACGCACTTCCCAATACAGGGATAGACAGAGGTCGAGTCTAGACAATTAAGTCCCTACGACCCACCTTCCACCGAAGATATTTTCGGGACAACGTGACAAGTGGTGAGCCCGTCGCCGTCTTTATGTCCAACCCAACGATATTCGTACATAAGTTTTTGAATAACCCATTAGTACGAGCTTACCAACTGGGGATCGAACTCGGGTCTATTGACTCGAAATTCCGACCACCCAACCACTCGGCTATCGTGACTTTTATTTTTATAAAGTGTACGTTAACTTTTTGTAATATACAATTTAAACATTTTAGTGTTAATGCTAAATTATTTTTTGAAATGTAATCGAATTCAAGAAGAATGTTAAGGAGCATTTTTAAAACTGATTTTACCTATTTACGTTCTAGGAATTATTTTATTTTTCATTATAATCTAGTGTTAGCTATATAACTGATATTAATTGATTGTTATTTTTTCTGATAAACTTTAAACTTTTTACTTTCTGACTGGAAATATCAGAATTATTTTTCTCTTTAATTTAATCAGGAAATATCACACCAAAATTATCAGACCGAAGACGGGCAGCGTCTGAGGTGCGAGTGGTCTGATTCTGCAATCGCCAATCCGCTTGCCAAGCGTGGCGATTATGGCAAATTCTATATATATGGAAGAGGCCTGTCATGCAGTGGACTTTAACAGGCCAATACGTAAACAAGAGTTTTATAAATCTCTTTGTCATCCAGAATCAAGTACCAAACTATCAAACTATCAAACGTCTCTAGATTGGAAAGATAAATCACCTGACATTATAGGCTTTATAAGCTTTCCTGGCTTTGCAAGTAAATACAACTATCTCATTTTATTCGTTTTTATTATGTATGTTAATATTACGTATGTTAGGTCTACAACAACTTTTGAATGGTAAAATTTTAAAACTTTTGACATTGATACAAAGAATAAAGCCACATAAGACCGATAAAAGAATACTTCTCATCATATCGATGCTATATATGTACCTAAATAAATCATTGACACCGAAACCGCATGCTAACGTAAACAAGCTCCTATTTAAAATATATTTATTTTGTTTATTTACACTCCGCATCCACTATCACTAATGCATGATAATAATTATTAACATTAAATGAAAAACTAATTTGATTGGACATGTCACGAACCGGCTCCCAATTTGTTATTATTCAATGCAATGTCACAAAAACCACACGAGAGACGTAAACAATTAAAATGTTATATATCCGTGGCTACAAATATTAATATAAATTCGAATCTCGATATAAGCATTTATAATGAAATCGAAAATGTTGACATAGAAAAATCAGTCCCTTAAACTGGAATTGCAAATAGTAATGTTAGTTGTAAATAACAATAAGCAATGGATTGCTGAGTGATTGTAAATTGAAGAGGAGGCAGAAATTCTTGAACAAAACGATATAAATAAGTAAACGTTAGGATGGCCAGCTTTCACAGTGACCAGGACAACATCAATAAATAAACAACTGATAGTAAAAATACCAATAAGAAACCAATAAGAAAAGTGAAACTTGGAATGAAGCATATTCTATAATATTTAAAATATAGCTTACAGATGGATAAGGAACCTCCTCTATTTTGAAATCGGTAAACAATGATATGTTGGTTCGAATTTTAAGGAACGAACAATATATTTTTTTTATTTTTTTATATTCAGAAAAAAAAACAAATTATAAATGAAAACAACAATACACTGTACTATAAAACCAAGTGGTTTTTTTGTATACAAATAACATTATTTAGCAGTTTACTTACCAGACCCGATAATTTACATTAATAATAACGAACATGAAATAGGATTTTTCTAGGATTTTTCTAGGAACAAGAATTTGAATGAATCTTCCTTGAGACAGTAAAGGATGTACTACCCATCCTTTTTTAAGTAGCCCCGTTTTATACTGGCCTGAGAGTTAAGGTGGTAAACATAGTCTGTAATATTCTAATAAAATAGGTCGAAACAAACGTGTCAGTATCACAATTCTAAAATAACAAGACGCAGAAATTGACAGGAAGAAATCACTGACAACAAACATTTTACATCCCATTCTCACGGATAAAATATTCTCATTTTTGATATATTGGGGCAAAAGGACGCAACATACACATTTCACGAACTACACTAAAATACGTAAAACAAATGTGGATCCTATCATGTGGATCCTATGTGGATAGTACCAGGTACCTTATTTTTTAACCTAAAAAGCTGTCTATAGCATAAACTTAAAAACGCAGATTTAAAATAAAATAAAATCATATTTTATTTTATCGTGTTTTTATTTTACCGCGTGGTTCCGGTGTAAGTCTTTTTCTCGTAGATATCGAAAGAGGAAGACTGAAGAAAAAGACTTGAAAATGTCTTTAGCTATCGAAAAAGTGCAAATATATCTTGAAAAATATCAGATCAAAGTTCATCAGACCGTTGTCGTTTAGCTGCGTATAAGCTGTGAGTTGTCTAGTGCTGGTCATGAACACTCTGCCAAAGAATACTATCATAGCAAATTCTGTTATTATGTATAATAGCAATAGAGGCCTATGTCCCGCAGTAGCCTTTTGAAAACTGTTGAGTAAGTAAGAACCGTAATCACCGGTGAAGATTTGAAGAAACTAATTTATTATTCTTATCATTGCACAACGAAATAGAGAGAACCCGTGGAAATACATTAGTGTGTTAAATTACATCTATATTTATCGATGTTTTATATAATATATACTGTGGTCTGCCGCGGGCACATTATCAGTAGCCGTAGATAGTGATTTTCTTCCCACGGGACTCCCTGTGACGTACACCCTCGTGCGTTTGAAGGCCGTTCATCAGATTGATATTGACAGTGTGGTCAACACATTATTAAAAGTATGATGTGTACTCCTTCATGAGGTTATATAAAAATCGTGTTAAATTCACAGAGTTTCTTACCGTGGGCTTATAGATTTTAAAATAAACTTCATAAATCGCTATGTCATGAAATGCATCCCTAGGCACTTTATTTTTATTTTTTATTACTAGTATGAAATATTATGATATTTAATAGCACTGTACACATAATAATAACAATGTATTTCAAATATATTTAAAAAAAAAACATTGTTGGTATATAATATTTGTACGGGTTATATTTTTTAAGCACCTTGAATTCTGCATAGTCGCTCTCGGATCTACGAGTAAGATACCTTATATCAAACCCGAGAAAACAATCATCTTTACACCATTCCCAATGGTAGACAGTGATCCAAACAATTAAATCCTTTCGACTAACCTTTCACGTCGCCATCTTTACGAGCCTACCACCTCAGGATCGAACTTGCGACTCTTGACTTGAATTTCGAACACGCGACCACTCGATTAACGTGACTTTTAAAAAAAACCGAGAAATTGAATTTTCTTAAACCCGAGAGATTTAGAATAATAATAGATTAAAATATTGATAAATATATATTAAGTATCTTCACGCAATTCCCAATACAGGGGTAGGCAGAGGTCTAGACGATTAAGTCCCTTCGACCCACCTTCCACCGAAGATATTTTCGGGACAACGTGACAAATTAAAAAACGTATACCATTTTGAAATATTTTATTTTTGATTAATTGATTCATTATATTAAATAAAGTGCATGTTGCATAGAGGCAAACAACTCGTCTATGTTGCATTTTTAGAGTAATTCTTATATCTAAAAGTTCGTCTTTGGTATGTTTGAGACAACAAAACTTGATGTACAGTCGATGGACTGACCAGCAATTTTAGCCCACCGTTACATTTCTATTATAGAATGTTTTTGTAAACTTCATATTTCGAAATTTCCACACGTTTTTAAATATGGAAGCCATTCTGGGATCTTTGTTATTTATGGTTACATTTGTTACATTCATTCAAATGTTAAAATGAGTTTCTAAAAGTCACGATAGCCGAGTGGTCGAGTGATCGGAAGTTGAGTCAAGAGAACTGTGTTCGATCTCCAGGTAACACGCTCGTACCTATGGTTTTTTTCAAAAACTTATGCAAGATTTAAATATTTGGCTTGGACATGAATTCGGGGACAGGCTAACTTATGTACGATTTATATAAAGACTGCGACGGGCTCACCATCCGTCTTGTTGCACCAAAAAATATCTTCGGTGAAATGTGAGTCAAAGGGCTTAATTGTCTAGACCTCTGTCTACTTCAGTATTGGGAATTGCGTTAAGAAACATATTTACTAATAACGATTAACATTAATACCCTCAAATCATAAGACTAACTGCGTAACTGCATTACTTTATCTGGGTATAAGTGTCAAAATTATAACACCGATAGTGAAACAGACGGTTTATAAATATCGTGATAGGTACTTCTCTTCCGCCATTCGACATCCGGGCAGTCACGCAAAACGAAGGATCTGTTCAAAGGAGCTCAAACTATCGAAACTGGCTGACGGGCGAAAAAAAATTACGTTACGCCATATGGAGTAGCAGTGCCGGCGGCAAACAATAGTGAAATTATATCAGTAATAAGTTCGGGACACGCACGTAGCGCAACTGCTCTGAAGGATTACCTTTGTGAGGACGGGGCGAGCCTTGCTACCAAGAAACACATGAAAATGTATACTCGCAAAACGCATGTTAAAAGTTTTTGTATATATTTATTTCGTATTAAAATTGATACCAATTGTATAGGCGCATGCGAGTAAAAATTTGAAGAAGGTCAAAAAAAAGGTCTTCACGCCTTTCCCAACAGAAGTAGACAGAGATCCAAACAATAAAATAATAACTATAGGTAAGAGGAAACATTCGGCTCTCCGTCCTAACAAGACATTTTTTGGGATAACGTGACAGGTAAACCTGTAGCCGTCTTTATGTGCAAGTCAACGATATGATTCGTACTTAAGTTTTTGAAAAAACCCATTGGTAAGAGCTTGCCACCTGGGGTTCCTGTCTGACCTCTGTCTACCCCTTTATTGGGAATTGCGTGAAGTTATTTATTTATTTATTTTATTATAATTTTAGTAAAACATAATTTTGTTTATGAAAGGAAAATCTCTCAAATATAAAAGTGATATTCGGATCACAGAAAAGACGTATCCGTGATGATTTTTTTAAAGTAATAAGTACTTCGGGTCATTAAGTCTTTCAAGTGTATTGACTGTTCCAACAAAAAGGAAATTGTGAACAATACTTCTAAAAATATATTCCGGTTTTTAATAACTATTACTTGAAGAAACCTTTTTTCAGCATCGGACTAAAATATGATGATCAATAAAAATGCTCTTGAACTAAAAATACAAATGCCGTTATAGGTTCACTTTCATTTGCAAAGTTTTAAGGAGATTAGGAACACACAACTAAAAATATTTCCCCTCATAATTAAAGGCAAATAGGACGCACACGAATCAAGATGAATAAAATTAAAACGAACGAAACAGCAAATCGAAAATCCCGCTTAAAGTACAAATATCCCAAAACAAAATGCGAATGGGGCAGACAAAAGGCAAGTACGTACTTAGCCTATAAGCCCCAAAACTCCGATGGACAAGAAGGAAAGATCTCGCGTGCACAAGGGACTTAAAAGTTTGAGTTAATAGACTTAATTTGTAGGTGCCCGGTGTAAGCCGCTTCGCAGTGACCCTCGCTAATTGGGTTGTGCTATTCCAAAGCAAAAAATATCGATATTCAATATTACTGCGAACTGACAGCCATTCAATTATAATAAATGTTATATCAATTTCGCTGTTAGATTATTGCGCTATTAGTAAAGCAACAGTAAATTATTCATTTAAATTTTTATATTTCATTAGCACATGTAAAATCACAAGTTAAATCTTAAATATAACTGTATATTTAGTTATAAACTGAATTGTTAATACTCATTCATATTGACTTTACCAATTATTCCTTATAAATATTAATATAGCTTAACACTATAATTGTCCACTGCAGGACAAATTCCCTAGGAAAATCAAATTGTAAAAAGGAAAAAGGAGTTGGTGAACGCAATACCAAAGTCTTGCAAATTAGTAAGTGCGATCAACGATTTTTTTATTTTAATCTTGCAAGCATTTGTCGCCACTGTGATTTTCAAGACTCCATAACATATTATATATTTTTTTATTATTACAACTCAATAACGCTTATGCGTGGTCCCACAATACAACCACCACCGTGAAATCACACCATATTGACAACAGGTAACGTAAAATAATAAGAAGATTCAAGTAATAACAATAAATAAATTTTATTTACTTTAAGCAATTAACAAGCAACTTAATATAAATAGCAAAAAATGTTTAAAATACGATATACTGACCTAAATCAATTTTATTTGTTTAAGAATTAATCTTAATTTATCTATTGACCATCGATAAAACGTAACACTCAGCCCTAGATCAGTAATTAACTGGCTGCATTTGTTTGCGTCCATTTCACAACATAATTGCGGTATCGATATATTTTGTTGCATTGTGTACACTCATAGCATAATTATGTGCACACTTTTTCAATTCAAACGGGAACTAATATAATTGTGGCGGTGCCTTTTGGGCGAAAGCATGGTGCCGGCGCTAGAACCGTTTCGGCCTATCTGTTAAATAAAAAAAGCATCCTTCTGCCTAATAAGTTGATTGACACGGTCCTATTTATTTGGAACAGGAAATGCAATTTCAAATTATAGCACAGTTATTTGGTCTGTAAAAAACTGCGTTCTCTTAAGTCCACACGAATTTTAAGAATATTTCAAGAAAGGTTCTGTAATTTTGTTCATATTAATATCCATCTTTTATGTACTGCTACAAAAGAAATGAAAAGATATAAATATAATATGGCAAACCACTATACAATTCCACTGGTTTCACCAATGTCTATTTGGAATAACGTCACAGGTGGTGAGCCCATCAACCTCTTCATCTCCAAGCGAACAGTAAAGAATAAACCATCATCTTTCTTGCCGTGGGTGTCGTAAAAAGCGACTACAGGAAAAGCTTTCTCTGTCACTGGCTACTGATAGATGGCGGTATACATACATATATACATAACGGCCAATTAAAGTCCACTGCAGGACATAGGCCTCTCCCATAGAGAGGATTTGCCATAATCGCCACGCGTGGCTGACTGATTGGCGATCGCAGTACCAGACCACTCGCACCTCAGACGCTGCTACCCATCTACGGTCTGATCATTTTAGTCTAAAATATATTTAGAGATGGTTATCCCGCCATGTATCAGTTTCCACTACGATATTCAAGGCCGTTTCCCTAAGTCGCCTCTTACGACACCCACGGGAAGAAAGGGAGTGGCAATATTCTTACACCTTTACCACACGGTACAAGTATGTATGTATGTATTCGACCCTCCTGTAACCGAAGATATGTTTTAGGAAAACGTGACAGGTGGTGAGCGTGTCGCTGTCTTTATGTCTAAGCCATCGATATACTCGGACATAAGTTTCCAAAAAAAACTTTAATACGAGCCTGCCACCTGAGGATCGAACTCGGGTCTCTCTCGATATCCGATCACCCAACCACTCGTCTATCGTGACTCTTAGTAATGTAAGTTATTTCTAAGCGGCAGATTAACGAAGTTTTGACTATAGTAAATAATTTGTCTATGTTCCGCAGGTACAAACGTGTCGACACACAGAACGATCGACTTCCATCGACAATTCATCTCTTGTCCGCCGCTACCTCTACGTGAGGAGTACAAGACTCCGAGCACGAGAAATCTACGGACGCTTTCGCACGACGAGAGAGAATATAAAACCAATGCAAGCATACCTATTGGAGGTATGTATCTTTTTTCTTTATTACATAACGGCCTGTGAACGTCCACTACAGAAAATAGATCTCTCTAGAAAGGATGGGTCTTAGTTGTTATCTCCCAGACTGTGTAGAAAGAGTGTGTGTTAAATTAGTAATGTTTTACTTATGTTTGTCTATTTTATTATTATACTCAACATGATACTCCTAGGATTTGGTAAATGTGGTTAACGTGAAAAATTTTAATTCGAATATCTTCACGCCTATCACAGACAGCCTAGCCTAGACAGCCTAAAGCTCGAAAGGTGTTAGTAGCCTAGACAGAGGTCTAGACAACTAACACCTTTCGAGCCATCTTCCACCGAAATCTTTTTTAGGAAACGTGACAAATTGTGAGCCCGTCGCCATCTTTAAAAAAAAACTGAAGATTAAAAAAAGTTATACCCACCCGGTCTGTAGTTGTGAAATCAGAGTCACGGAGTGACGGAATTAGTTCTCCTAAGGAGATCTGTTGCCGTTTAATAACTTTTTCGTGACGCTCTTGGCTCAGAAACCTATCAAGCTTCATCGACTATGATTTGCGAGGCTGGATGAACGATTTAAAAAGTAGAAGAAATATAACTTTGTGACTCTCTCCGACCCTGAAAACTAAAACAGAATATATATAAGATATCGTTAGATTCACTTCATTGTGGAAGTTATGTAAGTCAAACATTTAAAATCACGCAATACTTTGAAAAATTTGTTCTTATTTATCCTTTGTACCTAAATATAAAGTTCAAATAGTTTCAATTTTAATTTCAGCTGTACATGTATATTTTATTCGTAGGTTTTAAATTTAATTAAATAATTACACACATATCACTAGGGTAAAATTATCCTTTAAAATAAATATTACTCACACTCATAATACATAATTAGTATCATATTACGCATTTACGCAATTCATTTTTAAGTATTACAATGTAATGACGCAAATGATTAATTATCATAAAACACCTCATTCCTAATGGTTAGGCTACAGTTACACGTCTATTATAAGGTTATTTCTGCGAAGAAATATCAATCATGTTTATTTCCAGAAGCGGTGCGGTATCGCCATAAGAAATATAACCCTCTTCCTTTTCGTAGGTATCGTAAGAGGCGTCTCGGTCGAGAGAGATGTCGTAAGGAAGATGTTTTAAATAACTAGAAATCTGTGAATAATATTTTTAGCATTTCTTTCGTTTAATCTAAAAGTAATTAAATCATTAGCATCAAAAATTATAAGTCACGTAAGAACAGAGTGCCGATAGAGTGCCTAAACGGTCAATTTTCTACGTGATTACGTCCTAAACAACCATATATTGTCCCGAACCGGGCAGCGTTAAATGTATTAACATCCATGCACATTATTACTTCACTCACATCACAATCACGACTGATGGCAGGTTTATTTACTGATGTCTCGGCTAAGATATACGCTATAAAATCTTACAGAATGTACACCAGGATTTTTTAAACATAGCCAACTGTGTTTAATAATATCATACTGTATTTCATAATTATTCTGTAACATTTAGTCACGATAGTGGTTGGGTGGTCAGAATTTAGATTCAAAAGACCCGAGTTCGAACCCCTGGTGACAGGCTCGTAAATGAATTGCGTAAATGCGTAATATGATACTAATTATGTATTATGAGTGTGAGTAATATTCGAATTTAGTTTAAAGGATAATTTTACCCTAGTGATAAATGTGTAATTATTTAATTAAATTTAAAACCTACGAATAAAATATACATGTACAGCTGAAATGAAAATTGAAACTATTTAAACTTTATATTTAGGTGCAAGAAATCAAAATGTAGAGTAACAAAAATTTACATCTACCGTCCGTGTAGTTAAAGTCATGCATCGCAGATCACGGGGCGTTTACCAAGTAATCCCGGCAGCGACTTTCATCAACGGCGCGTGCAATCTGCGCTCAGGCTAATGACGATCGCCCATTAAACACATTGTTAGTCGGCGCTTCACGCTGCCTCGCCAGCTCGCCTTACGAACGTCTAAAGCACTTCAGTGGCTGTATATTAATTTTAATTTATGTAGACAGTACAGACACATTTTATGTTTTACAGACCTGCAAATACTTCGTGGTAGCGTCGTTTGCTTTAATTACATAGTGAGCTAATGGCCTTATTTTTAATACGATTTTTGTTATTATAAATATGGTGGAAGGCATTAATAACTTTATAGTAAGGGTTGTTCAGGATACTGCGCTACATCTTCTCATAAAAGATACTTCGTATTCTTTTACTGCAAACTTTATGAAGAAGTTAAAATTGTGGACAGCTGTGTAGCTGGCGATGCTCTCTGTTTCTTTATAATAGATGTTATTAATGTTTTATGCAAACCAGCTGTATACATAGGTCTGACGGGCACGTAATAGATAAATATTTAATATAATCTTAGTATTTAGGTTATTCCATTCTAAAAAACGTTTCCTAGTAACTATCAACAAAATTTCCTGAAAAGGTTTAGAAAAAGTACGATAATAAGTAATTTTATTCAAACATTATTGTAAATAATTAATTTTATTTACGCATCTAATCTTGCTCGTGTGGTTACTGCGTAAGAATATACTACCCCCTTTCCTCCCGTGTCATTAGTGGCTATTAAGTGAAAACCTTGTATATACCACTCACTACCGATAAATAGCGAGATAACCATCACAAAATATATCAGAATTGAGAAGACCGGTGATGTGCCTACGGTGCAAGGTGTCTGGTACTGCGATCGACAATCCGCTTGCCATGCGTGACAATTATAGCAAATTATAACGATGACGATTAGAGAGAGGACTATATCCTGCTGTAACTCATACAATTAGTGATGATGATAATAATACATTTAATCTGAAGAGAAAGAAAAGAAAATACAATTGCATTAAATTTCCGTTAATATCATTTACCCGTAAGAAGCGGTTTACGGACTAAGTTAACCAAGATATGATGACTTTATCATAAAACCAAAATAATCTAAAAGCAGGTGCTAAAATCCAATTTCGTATTAACGTGCGCTCAGAAAATAATAGGTTTGTTTATAATTCGAACATTATTTTAAATCAGCATTCGCTGTGTGATTGAAATTCTCTTCGAAATTTAAAATTTATTTACTACGTTAGTAGCGTTTTATTTGTACTGTTTTTTTTTTATTATTTTATTATATCCGTTCAGGAAATTTGGAAGCCTAGTGATCAAAGGGCACTCCCATATCCTATCCTATTAGAAATCTGATAAAGAAATAGCCCGATGAAAAAAAACTTATTTCAATAAAGATTTGCCATAGTGCTGACTTTTTTCTGAAAGTATCAACAAGTTTTCGATATTTTTAATGTTTAGGCGATGTATAAATACACTGATTTATATTTACTGAATACTGTTTTAACTTCTTTTTGCCGTTTCCTTGCTCCTCAAGGATTATCAAGATATAAAATTGTTCATAAACTTCTTTAAGAATTTTTCTATCAATATAAAAAAAATAGTAAAAGAATTTTTCAAATTCAACCTTGAGCTCCAGAAATTTCTTAAAAAATACGCTGCTCAGCTTTATGATATTACTATCAGGGCGGATTAAATCATCCCTTATTGTTTTTAAAAACGAAATAATGGGGCGCTTCGGCAGCGGCTATATCGTTTTCGCTAAGCTTTCTTTTCCTACAGCTTGTCTCCTAAGATTAGTAATGTGCTAAATAGCCCAAAATCTTTTTTTAAGAATTTACCTACTAAATACAAAAAGATTTAATTAATACAATTGGTGTTTAAAAATGCTAGTCTTCCCAGATTTTAACATATTGAAACGAGAGTAGACAGAGGTTGAGATATTTTTTTTAAGTCCGTTCGACCCACTTTTATCTTATATGCGAAAACGAAAAGGTGGCGAGCTTATCTTAGTCTTATTGTCCAAGCTAGTTACAACGAAGTTACACAGAGAAATTTTTAAATATACATTTAAACATCCAAGAAACGTTTACATGCATTCATACTTATCATTCAAGCGCCCCTAGCGGGATTCAAACCCTTAGCTTCGTAAGCCAATAAGGTTATCCGATCATTATATTAGTATAAATTATACAGACATATTTGAACAATTGTTGATAAATATGCGAAAGAACTTGTATGTCAATATGAACCCCGGACACCGTAATTACTTCGCGTACCGTATAAAGACAAGATGAATGCTTTCTAAATTGTATTTTATCTTTTGTAAACGCTAGTGTGTAGCTAATATTTTAAATGACAGAGTTCGGAGCGTCAGAACGTAATCATCAAGGATTCACAGACAATCGGAACTAACCTATTATTTGTGTTGATGACGATCTTTGCAGGATAACTACATACTCCGTTTACGATATACATTTAGACATATTCGCTAATAGTCTAAGAAATAAATCGGACACATTTTTATAAGTGAATGAAGAAAATAAATTTCTTCACGCAATTCCCAATACAGGGGTAGACAGAGGTCGAGTCTAGACAATTAAGTCCCTTCGACCCACCTTCCACCGAAGATGTTTTCGGGACAACGTGACAGATGGTGAGCCCGTCGCCGTCTTTATGTCCATGCCAACGATATTCGTACATAAGTTATTGAAAAACCCATTGGTACGAGCCTACCAACTGGGGATCGAACTCGGGTCTATTGACTCGAAATTCCGACCACCCAACCACTCGGCTATCGTGACTTTCAAGAAAATAAATAAACCTTAATTGTTTATAAGAAAAAATATGTAATTGTAATTTTTATTCAATGCTGTACAAAAAAAAAGTGGTATTTACTTTCATTTCCCTAGTATGTGATATATTTCTCCACAGTCCAGCTAAGTAGGCAGTGAAACGGTTTCGAAGTTCCAGTTTCAAACCCCGCTACGGGCTAACATTTGTATAAAAATACTAAATATGAACGATACTTACGTTATACGAACTTGTAAAATAAAAAAAAAATATAAAAATATCTTCACGCAATTCCCAATACAGGGGTAGACAGAGGTCGAGTCTAGACAATTAAGTCCCTTCGACCCACCTTTCACCGAAGATATTTTCGGGACAACGTGACAGGTGGTGAGCCCATCGCCGCCTTTATGTCCAAGCCAACGATATTCGTACATAAGTTTTTTGAAAAACTCATTGGTACGAGCCTACCAAATGGGGATCGAACTCGGGTCTATTGACTCGAAATTCCGACCACCCAACCACTCGGCTATCGTGACTTTTATCGTGACCGTTACGAACTTGTATTTTTATATATATTTAATAACATCCCTACCTGAAACATTGTACACATTCTTCACATAAAACTGTATACAATAGTTGTATTGATTCTGTAAATGAAAATCGGGAGACGAGTCGAAATAAGAAAGAGGTTATCGACCTCGGGATGGCCTACGAGAGAAAATAATAACAATAACTTCAAATGCGATCTCGAGAAAAAACCGAAGCCGGTACAATGTCATTACAGCAGCGGCTGAATACATTCCGTAGAGCAATGAAACTCATAGAGCTGTCTAACCCAATAATATTATTTAAAACTAATATTATTTCATTTGACACCATAAATCAACAAATTTACTGCCAATGAGATATTAATTGCAGATAGTAATATAATAAAATAAAATAATAAATATCTTCACGCAATTCCCAATACAGGGGTAGACAGAGGTCGAGTCTAGACAATTAAGTCCCTTCGACCCACCTTCCAGAGAAGATATTTTCGGGACAACGTGACAGGTGGTGAGCCCGTCGCCATCTTTATGTCCAAGCCAACGATATTAGTACATAAGTTTTTTGGTTTTTTTTTTGAAAAACCCATTGGTACGAGCCTACTAACTGGGGATCGAACTCGGGTCTATTGACTCGAAATTCCGACCACCCAACCACTCGGCTATCGTGACTAGTAATATAATCAAATAAAATCAAATATCTTCACGCAATTCCCAATACAGGGGTAGACAGAGGTCAAGTCTAGACAATTAAGTCCCTTTGACCCACCTTCCACCGAAGATATTTTAGGGACAACGTGACAGGTGGTGAGCCCGTCGCCGTCTTTTTATGTCCAAGCCAACGATGAAATTCGTACATAAGCTTTTAAGAAACTTATTGGTACTGCCACCTGGGGATCGAACTCGGGTCTCTCAACTCGAAATTCCGACCACCCAAAAACTCGGCTATCGTAACTAGTAATATAATAATATCTTAATTAACAAATAGTATATTTTTATGACGGATAAATTGCCTATGATGCCTGTTAACTGATAACGGCAGGCTGTTAATAACAAGTTAGGAATCACGCAGGTAGTAAGATATATAAATCTGTATTAAAGCTTTTTAAATCATATCTAACATATATTAGATATTAAGCACATTGCTAATAAGACACCTAACCATTATAACTAAGAATTGAAATAGCAACCGTACATAATTTAACAAATCATCGACTGCCTTAACTTCAATTAGCATCGTCGCGGATACCACTGCTAAGGAATAAGTCTTGTTTTTAATAGGCGTTTAAGTTGTAGGATCTTCATAGGACTTAAAAGCCATATTTCCTTGTTATGAATGGGATTGGAAACTGATGTATCTTTCAGAAAAGAGCCGGTTCAATGGACATTGTAATTTTACATCGCACCTTATTTCCGGTACGGCATTTTCGATTTGATTGATCAATTTCGATGATCAATAAAATCCCGGGCGCCATGATTGGCTACCGACAGGTTACCTAATAGAAATAGAACTCATTTTTACGATGTTATCTCAATTTCTTACTACAATACCCGGTCAATAGAAAATTACAACGGATAATCGGTTTAGGCGGGCTTTGTATAACGAATTGTAATATAGAAGGCGATAATCGTTTTTTATTTTTTTATCAACGTCAGCGCCTACTACTGCGGTTAGGCTTACACAAATAGAGTCAATCTTGACGCAAAGGCGTGAGTCCGTGTGAAAATTTGATAACAAATCTATAGATCGATGGTGTGCAGAAATCGAGGGGCGATAGCTGCGGTTTCAATCCGTATGCTACTGTGGGATGTAATAAGCGGACGCGGATTAGCCGCCTTCGTACACGCCTGGTACGGGTCGCCAAACTTCGGTTGATGTCCTCGGACAGTGTTCTAAATATGAAATTCTGTTTCTTTTTAATTTACACAAAATAATATTAAATATAATAGTATGCATAATATATATTAAGTGTCACGTTAGCTTAGTGGTTGGGTGGTCGGAATTTCGAGGGAAGAGACCCGATTTCGATCCCCAGGTGGCAGGCTCGTTCCAATAGGGTTTTCAATAACTTATGTGCGAATTATATCGTTAGCTTGGACATGTAAGCGACGGGCTCACCACCTGCCATATTGTGCCGAAAAAGTCTTCGGTGGAAGGTGGCTCGAAGGGTCTTAATTGTCTAGACTAGGCCTCTGTCTACTAGTGAGAATTGCGTGAAGAATTATCTATTTATTATTTATTACGATAAATTTACGTTGATTTATATTAGTATTATTGTCCCATATTATGCGAATTGAACATGCTCAACATGCGAATCACCGATGCCTCGCACGGGCTTCATTCACATCTCCAGGTAATAAACACAGAATTCACCTGATTGCAAACTCCAAAACTGTCTCTGTTTACGTCTGAACTTTCTACAAAGTTTAAATGCAAAGTTTTCCAATAGCGTTACAATGCTACTGTTACTTTATGCATTTTTCCTTTATTGCAATAATAAAAACTTTCGATAATAATTAAAACCGATATTTGTATTGATATTTGTATGATTATTTTTATGAAATTTCTAAGCATATAAAAATGGGTTCAAATACCGCAGATGTCACTTGATTATTTAAATTTATCTTTTTCTTTAATACTAATACTTTTACAAAAATTTGCAACACTTTAATTCATATACACACACACTTATATTGTGGTCGCTGAAAATGGAATGAAGTTAAAACGCTTTATTTAATTCTAAATTGATACTTGTACGTATCGCTATAAAGATATAAGAAAATCAAATTACAGCTCAAGCTAATAAATAAAATTTGACATTCGTAAATTATCCAATACGTAATATCATCTAAATATAGCTCCATGTATAAAAACGATGTAATAGACCAAATTACAAAAAAAAAACAAAATTGTATTTCTGAATGGAAGCTAACCACTTATCCGTAGCGCTGACGAACGTAGACCAAGTTTCTTGAGGCATTAAAACTATTAAAATGAGGGGCGTGGCTCTGCGGGCGGAATTAAGCTCCCCGGCCACAAAACCACAGCTTCTGGATGAGCTGAACATTTAGGCCTGCTCGCCCATACTTATCCTCGCATCAATTTTATACACATATTTCTTTCAAGAGCGTACTTAGAGCTAGAACACATAACTGTCTTCTTCAATGATATGAAATCAATTTAAAAATTATAGTAAGATATTCATAAAGATATTTAGTCACAATAACCGAGTGGTTGAGTGCTCGGAATTTCGAGTCAAGAGACCCAAGTTCGATCCTCAGGTAATGCTCGTGCCAATGGGTTTTTTCAAAAATGTATGTACGGTTAATATCGTTGGCTAAGACATAAAGACGGCGATGGACTCACCATCTGTCACATTGCTAGCAAAAATATTTTCGGTGGAAGGTGGGTGGAAAGGGTTTGATTGTCTATACCTCTGTCTACCCTCTGTATTGGGAAAGGCTTGAACATATATAAATAAGCATATGTATATTCAGTTATTGGTTTACAATACGAATTTCATACTCATCACTTATAAATTTTGATTTCACTTTATTAAACGAAATAGGTATGTAAGGATCGTGACACTTGGCGATCTGTTCTTTCTCGCTACCCCGTCAGGGACTATGTGTGGAGATGAAAGAAAATAATAAAATATATAGAAAATAAAGTCCGCTAAATTTTCGCAGCAAACGCAGCATTGATTTGCTTGAAACGTTTTGCAAACGACTCTTTCTAAAATACGTGCATAATACATAGCAATTCTGATAAGCGTCGCGCCGTTTTAACAAATTTCACTATATTATTCAGCATAATCTGCCTTTCCCCACTCGTTACAATCATTAGAATCGTCCACAATTTTCAATTGTTTCTATTTTCTCGCGTTCGCGATAAATTCGTAAGTACTATGGTGAATGTGGTGACCGCAGAATCTGGAATGTCCATGATATCGTAGACGATAGCAACGGCTTAGAGAAAGCACTAGCTTTTAACGTCATATCCAACGAATTAAAATAATTTTGTTATAGGTAAAATAAAATAAATAAATAAATTTCTTCACGCATTTCCCAATACTGGGGTAGACAGAGGTCTAGTCTAGACAATTAGGTCCCTTCGACCTTTTTTTTTTAATAGTAACGTGAATATTTGAGTCCACTAAAAATCATTTTAGAGAATGATTATTTTCTATTATTCATACATTTTCATAACTGTATGTGTGACAGAAATGGAAAAATATGTAACATTTACATTTCTACTATACATTTATATTTAAACACATACATATACTTTCTTTAATTTCAGCCAACTTTCCTCTCTCTTTAGAAAAATTTTTGTCGGAAATTAAGTTATTCTATTAAATATATATTCCTATACCGCAGAATTGAAAAGTAACTTGTAGAGACTAGTTAGGTTAATGTCGTATCAAGTTACCCAGTTATCTATCAGGTTTAGTCAATTAAAATTCGTAATATATTCGTGACTCTATGACGGTGAAAAATATTCAAAAATAAATTACAATTATTTTTAAATTCAGGATTATTACATTATATCCACATATTACTTCGCCCATTCTTGTTTTTCAAATATGAATACAAAAATAATTTCAAGAGCTTCTATGATCGCAAGCACGTACCTCAAATCGGAGCATTAAAGGAGTTGATCGTTCGATCTCCAGATCAGGTGGTGCGGAGTAATGTCTCGCATTTGCGGTCGCCGGCAGGATACGAGCTTGTACTGTAATGAGCAACACATAACGAAACCTTACAAATAATTCAACCCACGAAAAAAAACACACCGAATCACGTACTTGTATCCTTTGAAGGAAAATGCGTATCAAATAGCACCGTGTAGACTCCTTCCCCTTCACCCCCACTAATCCCCTAAGCGATGGAGCGAGATGCAAAAACAATAATGGTTCTCGATTCCACACTTTCGATGTGCAAGGCCCAATACAATCAATTACAATTGTACGTGGTACACGGACGCCTTCTGTCGGTGATGGATTTAAGTTTGCAAAAAATATTGTTGTTATAATAAGCTGTAATTTATATAATGTTCTTTTGTTCTTTGGTTGAACCTTCAAATACAATCAACACTGTGTGTGAAAAATATATTTCCAAAATTATACCTGAATGATTTTTTCCATTTTAAAAGTATGATGACATTGTTAAAATAACAAACTTATAAGCATATTATAAGTTTGTTATTTTAACAATAAAAATCGGTGTGTATACCATTCGTCAACGGAGACCGTCAAATTTTACCTATGTAATTACGAATGTTGCGAAAGCATGGAACCTTACAATGTTTTCCAAGTCAAGTTCCGTAATGCTGTTCATATTAAATATATCAAGATGGCGAAGGAAAGACGCAGCTTCTAAATAACACCACGCGTGCCCTCTGATGTGGTAATGATTTGATTATCCTCTTGACAGAGCATAAGTGCAGCTCGACACACGAACTGATGGAGTTACTCAGTTATTGAGTAATCTATCAGGTTCATTCATTCATACCTCAGTAGCTATAACTTAAACGCAGAACTATCTTCATGCTATAAGTATATAAATGCTACATGTTCTTGAAAACTTGAATAGACCTAACCCACGTCGACAGAGTCAAGCACCACTGACGAAAGTCACTCCACTCGTGAACCTCTTTTAAATCCATACGTATACTATGGATTCCAAACTGGTTCCCGAGTGAGCAGGGTTCTATCACTGAAATTCACTAAAATATCTATTACAATGAAAAATAAAGATATGTTTTTTTTTCGTAAAAAATTCAGGGGACTTCTCCCAAAAGATTTAACAGACTTGACAGACTGACAACTAAAATACAATACCGTACTTAGAATTTATTATGTTTGCTGGCACAGGGGCTGGCACCTTTTACACACTTAGGTGCAGTCCATTCTATATCAAAATGTCATGAAAATCAAAATAATTGCACACAGATATCATAAAAAATACCTGTCCAAAAATAAACGTACGGAAGCGTACAATAGTAAAGGTTATAAAAAAATATCTTCACGCAATTCCCAATACAGGGGTAGACAGGGGTAGACAGTCTAGACAATTAAGTCCCTTAGACCCACCTTCCATCGAAGATATTTTCGGGACAACGTGACAGGTGGTGAGCCCGTCGCCGTCTTTATGTCCAAGCCATGGAAATTCGTACATAAGGTTTTTTTGAAAAAAAAAACCATTGGAACGAGCCTGCCATCTGGGGATCGAACTTGGGTCTGTTGACTCGAAATTCCGTTCACCCAACCACTCGGCTATCGTGACTAAAAGGAAAAGTGTTTAACTAATATTCAAAAAATGTTTTTCTATTGAAGGAGGCGACCAAAAACTCTGAGGATAAAGTATTTACTTTATCCTCAGAGTTTTTGGTCTTATATTATACCTACTATATTACTTATTATATTATATTATTTTATACCTACTATTACTATTTAGTAATAGTAGGTATAAAATATGCTGAAATACATAAATCAAAACTCAAAAGATACGCACAAAATTGATTTAATGCGAACTCTTCATAACGAACCGTTCCGCAAGATTACATATGAAAAATAATATCCAGTCGTTTTAACGGAGTGTGAGTAGATGTGCCGGTAGGTACGACTTACGAGATGTGATAGGTAATGCTAGCCCCGCGTATCGCGTGTACCGAGTATAATATTACGCGATCGGCCGACTGTATCAACGATCGTCAATCGCCTAGATCCATTCCGTGTAACAATACCTCCGTTGGAGCCTTTAAGATGTCGGATGGTAACTTAATGCGAAGTAATATCATTACGTGTACATAATTGGAGACAAGTAGTTTAATGTTAATAAAATTTAATTTATAAGGTAAGGAAACGTTTTACTTTCATTAATACGTAAATGAATTGTGTCGAAAAGGACAACCATTTAAATAAACTTACAATTAAAAAACTATTCAAAAAGAAAATATAATCCAAATAGTTTGAGAATTAGAAATGGAATTCGAGAGCTTGTAGATAAACTTTTAGAAGAAAAGCATGACTGTTTGGTATTCACCCAGACTACCTAGGCAAGGAAGGAGACTACCACCGTAATAAATTTTTTGCTTGATTAAACCTTAACTCGTGGCCAACGGAGCTATGAGGGTTTTGAGTCTTTTCTCATTACAAGGCAACATATTTCTCACCAAATGTGGCTTGGTCACCCACGTACTTGAAATTGATAAAATAGTAGAGTTTTTGCATGATTATCATCATTATTACGGCGTGTAAAAGTCCACTGCAAGACATGTTCCTGTAACCCCTGGTTTAACGTTATTGCCACGGTAAACGGGCGGATTGAAAATTGCAAAATCAGCTACCTTTCATCTTAGACGAAATCGACAGTGTACTAAATTTTGGTCTAGTGTATATCGAGATGATTAATCATCTATCGATAGCCAATTCCACTTTAATGCTTTTCCCTTAGTCGCCTCTTACAACACCCACGGGAAGAGTGGGGGTAGAATTATTTATTTCTTTTTTTAGTTTCTTTGAATTAAATTTGAAAATTGAAAATCCAAATTTAAGTTTAATGTAGTAAAAGTAAATTATTTTGTAAATATTTAAAAAATACACAATATGTGTTATTCTGCTCTATATTATTGTTATGTTTTAGCGAAATATAGATAAATACTAATGTATTCATATTAAACCGCTCAGTTCGTGGCCTAATATCTAATCTCGGCACGTTATATTATCCACAATGAACGTGTCTTAAGAATGTGACGCATTGAACTAGACGATATTACCGTTTCAGCTTCACAACAATTCCATTTATTTACCAATTGTTGAAATCACGCTTCACAGGTCTTTTAGATTATCAAGCACGCTTTGCTATTTAGTTATTATACATTTTCATTAATTTAATACCGTGAAACTCAGTGCAGACTCAGTGTATATTGGGGCTTGTAATACTGGAGCTTGGTGGTAACGGCGTGAGAATTTACCAATCCCTTTTATTCCGTGGGTGTCGTAAGAAGCAAGTAAGGGAAAAGCCTTGAAAAAGGCAATAGCTACCATCCGAAGGCAGGATAACTATCTCGAAAATTACCAACACATTACAATGACAGGTGACGATCGGCAGGGTCTAAATTGCGAAGTGTCTAGTACTGCAATCGCCAATCTGCTCGCCAAGTACGCCCTTGCGCAAGTTATTTAGGTTTCCTAAGTCGGTTACTTGTATACAGAAAAATTTAAGACTCAAAGCCAGTACCGGCTTTGAGCCATATTACCCTCGTAATCATGTAAAAAGAACCGTCGTGAAACCAGCGCATATTTCACCGAAGCTTTATAAATCTCATTAAGCTCCCATAAGAATATTCTCACCCCCCGCCGTCCGGGATCAATCTCGTTGTTTTGTTAGTTTTTTTGTTGCTGATCATTTACATCGTAACTCGGCGTAATTCGATACATCCTGCGCTTGACGGTCACCAGTAGAACCTTGACGAACGGTTTAAACGGGAATAACTTCCAATTGTCAAAGCGTTATTATTATAGTTAAATAATAAACAGTAAATTAATTAGCGTTTTAAAAATATAAATAATTATCATTTTCATCATAACACATAATTTTTATTCATCGTTATCGTCCATTTTTGATCGTCAAATATTTACAGTAAAATAATTAATAAGAAAACGGTTTTCCGAGCTTACGGTTCCTTCGTGAAAGTTGAAAAGACAGAAAAACTGTCATACACAATTTTCAGGATCGTATATATTCGGTGGCACCAACCGCCCTAAGTTAGTAGTTACTTTGTGGAAACGAGGAAGCAAAAGATTAAAGTGCTGAATCTATCACAAGCTATCAAAAATATCGTGAGAAAACCTACCGATAAGAAAAATGAAAAATATTTCAAAGGACGTGTAAAGTCCAAATCAAACTCCAACACACAATGCAGCATCTTGGAGAAAATTTCTCTGCTTTCATCTCACTCACATATTAGAAAGAACGTCTTTACATAGGCAGGTGGATCACAGGTTGTTATTATTTATTTTTTTCGTCGATTTTTTTATATATTGATTTTGACGTTCAAATATTTGATTAAAAATATTGACAACGGTGGCAAATGTAATGGCGGCAAGGGTAATTGTTTCCCGCAAAGTTTGCGTACATGAAATGTGTGTAACAAGAACTGGCGCGACATGATCAAAGGAGGCTAATTACTCCCCCCACCTCTCTAATCAACGCCTTTGATTGGCCGAGAGACGTATTTGTATTCGACAAGTTCGATTGACGGCTAATGTATGCATTAGCACCTAAATAATGCCTTTTCTTTTAAATAATTTACTAATTAGGCTAATTACATTATTAAAAGCCACGATAGCCGAGTGGTTGGGTGGTCGGAATTTCGAGTCGAGAGACCCGAGTTCGATGCCCAGGTGGCAGGCTCGTACCAATGGGTTTTTCAAAAACTTATGTACGAATTACATTGTTGGCTTGGACATAAAGGCGGCGATGGGCTCACCACCAGTCACGTTGTCCCGAAAATATCTTCGGTGGAATGTGGGTCGAAGGGACTTAATTGTCTAGACTAGACATCTGTCTACCCCTCTGTATTGGGAATTGCGTGAAGATATTCATTTATTATTTATTACATTATGTAAAATTTATAGCATACGGAACCCGTTAAATTACGCAATGTATTACTATTGAATTACACATGAAATAAGTCAAAATAATGAGCTATTATTTGCCCTATTTTAATTAATAATACTTACTGTATCAGATAACATAAAAAGGCAATAACATTTTTTCGTCGAAGCCAATAATAATGCAATGAAGCCTGTTATGCGGCTTGTCTTAGCATAATTTGCAAAAAACGTCTGAATGCGATAAATTTAAAAATAATGTAGAGATTTTATAGCGTTTCACATATGGACGGAGTTATTTGTTAGGAACGATAGACTCTAAGGTTTTGTGTAAGTTACAGGAAATACGATCATTTTATCTCAATATATATTTATACTTAAATCAACATATATTTAGATCTAACTTATAACAGCATTCTTGGTCCCATGTCACGAGGAGTACGCTAAACGGTAATCGTAGTTTTTTGTTAATAAGTATTGTCAATATAAACTTGTTTCTGTAAAACCTTAGTTTTGTAGAAAGAAAAAGACTCAAACTCATATCACACTACCACAAATAATTGCAGACTGTCCCAAATAGGCTTCAATGAAAGATGGGTCGAAAGAGCTTTATTCTATGTCTAGATCTTATTCTAGTCCCTAGTATTAATCATTTGCGTAGAAGTATTTATTCATTTTACTGTTGTACACTCTGCTACCCTTGCGAAGTCTGGCCGAATTGCTAATACGACGAAACAGGTCACGATAGATGAGTGGTTAGGTGATCGGAATTCGAGGCATGAAACCCAAGTTTGGTTCCCAGGTGGTAGGCTCGGACCAATGGGTGTTTTTCAAAACTAATGTACGAATAATATCGGCTTTCATTTTTGAATGATTTGGCTTCGACATAAAGTCGGTGACACTCATCACCTGTCTCTTTATCCCAAAAAATGTCTTCGGACAGGCGTGAAAGGCGGGACGAAAGGACTTAATTGTTTAGACCTCTGTCTACCCTAGTATTGGGAATGGCGTGAAGATATATTTTTAATACGACATAGATTTTCTAAACTCATACAATATAATGAGCTTCTGGAACATTTAATTATTCACTCAACAGTCATAACACATACGTATCAATATCGTTGTAGCCGTGATCATGAATTCCATTTAAGCTTCATTATTTTCATTTGTTGCAATTTCGTTAAACAGGGCCCCGTGCGATGTTTTGACGTCCTAGGTGTGGATGTTAATATGACATTACCTACGCAGAGAGTGGTGGGAAAGGGGAGCGAGGGGGCGCGAAGGAAGGGCGGTAATTATCCCACGTCACCCGCAGGCCTAGGCTCCCTGTCTGTGCCTGTATGTAGCTACTCGCAACGGTTTTCATAACAGGAAAGTAAGCAACTTAAGCGTGAAAGGCAATTATGATTAAATTAACACTAGAAAATAATTTGTATTTAGATTATTTTAGGAATTAATCTGACGATATACGTATCTAAACGGGTATTTTGAGCAAAATTTAATGATAAGGAGTAGGAAAATCTTATTAGCGATTAGGCTGCGTATTATATATTTTTGTTATTGTTTTGTTATTTATTGAATTCTTTGTACTGGTCTACAATAAAGAATATTTAATTTTATTTCCTTCATTTCATTTTATTCATTCAAATTCTGACGTTTGATTTGCAAAATTTGTTTCCTTCATCAAAAAATAATAATTGTATTTCATTTCATTTCATTTCGAATTTCCAATATATTTTTGTTACTTTCGAAGAATAATTTAGTTTTTATATTGTTGAAGAACAACATTCGTTCTAAAAGTTTCATCTGAGCGTTGAAAAAAGATGTCTGATAAAAAAGAAAGCGTAAGAGTATTCTAGTACCACAGTAATATATAAATATGTCAATGTCGTCTGTATTCACTATAGATATAGAATCAGTCCGATTCATATAATAGTGAAATATCGTAAATAACTCTGAAAAAATTGTACACCTAAATATCCAATTTATCATTAAACTCTAGGGTTCTGCGCGCGTATTTTCCTCTATCAAATACGAAATTATTTTACATGACAATATCGCGTTGGGAACCGCAACACCCGATAGACCGAGCTTTTATTTAGACACCTAATTAAATATTTATTAAGTGCGTATCTCATTTTATACATTAACCCGATTTTAATTTCATGTACGAGCGCACTAAATTAGGAACGGTGAACGTTTGTACCGCAGAATGAAGTGGATTCGTTTGGATTCGAAGCGAGCCCCGGCGAATGCAATTGACGCAAGTGAAAATCATTAGCGAGCGCACTTTTGTTTTTCAACTGGCTGGAGATTAATTTGATGTTTCCATTATTAAAAAAAAATATTGATATCACTTTCTGAATAAATCTTTATATAAATTCAGTATCTTTAACTTTCTTTGTATACTTAATGAAATATTATATAAGAGTATTGTACATACCTTTTATCCAGAAGATCTCACGAGAATGGAAATTTTAAAGCGATTCATAGCCACAAGAACACAAAGTAGAATATTAAACTAAATGAAGTATATTCTCGTCTAATTCTAAAGTGTCCATTATAATATACGTATCGGGCATTAGAAGTTTATTGCATGATGTTAAATTACCACGCTTGGCAAGCCGATTGGCGATCGCACACCAGACACCTTGAACCAAAGACTTCTACCCGTCACTGGCCAGTTGTATTTTGCCCTGGTATTTTTCGGGGTGGGTCAGTCGGTAGCTAACGGGATTTCTAGGTCTTTTCTCTTTACGACATCTACAGAAAGAAAGGTTGTATATTTTTACGCCATATCCATACGGCACTGATATTTACTTCCGTAATAATTAATATTACGGACGGTTACAGACAGTTAGGTTAATTGGAATATCGAGGCTCAAGTTCGAAACTGAGCTCGTACCAAATAGTTTTCCAAAACTTACGACCTACTTACGAACGTTTGACCTGTGCCTACGACTTTATGTCTACGACTATATTTCTATCTTGGGAATTAAAATGAGAACAGGTTAACCAACTGTCACATGGTCCATATATATAAGCTCTGATAAAAGAATTAAAAATATATCGTTTGGTCAATCCCACCAATGATGACGTTATATTACGCATATGTTTAAAGTGTTATTGAATACGCTTGATGCCAGTAGTAATTTTACGCCCTCCGTGGACCTGTAGCATGCTCACCAGTTTTCATGGCAGCGCCAGCTATAAAGTCCAGGATTCGATTGCCGGTACCACGAACACCCAGATTCGGGAAAATGTAGAAAAATTGCTTTCTACATTGACCCGACGTAGAAAGCTTTTTTCTACATTTTCTCGAATCTCGGTGTTCATGGTACCCTCATTTTTTCTAATTCCATAACAAAAGCGCTTAAACTACTTACTTTGGGATCAGAGCAATGTATGTTGACGTATGTGTTATGTATTTATTTTTATGTGGTTCCCGCAACATACTACATATGCTATATATAAAGATTGCCTTGAAGTCCACAACCCCGGGATATAAAACTACTGTTCTTGTGATACGCTTCTGTTCTTGGGCGGCGTATGTCCTGCAGTAAACTTTTAGATCAACCAATCAATGAATCAAGTCATTCGTTTATCGATAGTAATTTTTAACAGAGAAACAGGCGAAAGAAACTATCTTCTTTTTTTGTTTTTTCGTGATAGCTTATAGAGTCCCGACCTGTCGCTATTGTTAGCAACCTCCATAATTATAACTGGCTCCGCTGACTGACAAACTATGCGCTCAACGCACCTAACGCTCTTTTGCCCGGCAATTGATTTGTTTACTCATAGTGAAAATACAGTAAAAATTAAGGCAATAAAAATTAAATGTATAATTTTAAAATTACAACAATTACTGTACTTTCTTAAATCTTAGATTTAATGTATATTATGAAGTGTTTTTAATGCATGTATTGTAAGAGAAGTATGTGTGTATTTCATGAGTAAATTATCACTGCTTCTATTTAATGAGTGTTCGTTTTTGTATTTTTACACCATATTTTGTGCTTTTTTGATTTCTTTTTATTTAATCTGTTTTAAACAATAGGATCATATAAAATAAATTTGTGTTTAACCTTACTTTTAGATGAATACTTTTTGTAACGCAGTTAGCATTTTAATTAATAAAAGTGATAGCATGATTAAAAAATAATTATTAAACTAGGTCATATAAATTTCCTCTATTTACATTTAGATTATAAATAACCATAGAAATAAATATCAACTACCTTAATTTTAATACTTTAATCAAAACAAGTCACATTCCGTAACATAACCTTATTGCGTCTAGAAAATAAATGAGTAAGATTAGCTATAACTGGATCAGTCTGACTCACTTAAGGTACGACAAAGTAAGTGGGTACGTGGAATCACGTAGTTAGGAAATGTTCGCTGGGATTTTTTATATTGTAACTTATTGTAAATCCTTGACCCTACAATCTGTTTCGACGGACGTTAAATGTATGTTCTTCAACTTTTGTTTTCTTTTTTTTTTCATATTCACTCATTCCCTATACTGGGATTGACTGGGATCTAGACAATTAAGTTCTTTTGACACATCAGACACCGAAGCTTATTAGGAACAACGAGTTTTAATATTATGTACAACAGTACAAGTAGGTAATGCGTCCATGTATTGTATATATAATCAATTCTGTGTCAATCGAATATTTTGTGCACCGAGCGATTCATTAAAATGCTGGAAATACCATTGCCTTTCATTTGCGTCATCAAATGACGAAGCTGTTAATTCTATAAATTAAAATTATGTTAATAATACTGCATAAACAGTATCGGACATAAACCTTTTTCGATAATTGTATATCTAATACCTTTCTGCTTAAGGGGCCTCTCTTAGCTAAAGGTTACGACAATGACGGCGAAATGTAATTCACAGAATTTAAAGAACCAAATACTACTGTTTATTGGGGGCGACATTCAACTAGTCTGACTACTTTAACTTCAAATTTCGACAAAGATTTGTCAGAAAAAAAGTCTTTTGCACTTTTCATGTAAATTTGTGTCATTTTGAATTTAAGCAAAACCATAAAATCAAATTATCACTACAATCCTTGTGGCATTCACAATAAGGACGAAAACCTACCATAGGTGAACAGTCGACGGACCGTGTAATTGTTTGTATGCAGCTCACTATGAGTCGATGCTGATACAACAAATCATTATGCTAATTCGTGTAGTTGTAAATTGACAGCTTTGTATGTATATTTGGGGTCCGCGCGAGGTGCGGCACGTATACACCCTAGCTCCTGACAACCTGACACGTCACTGGAATTTTACTGAATTTGTCACTGAGACTAACCTATTGATTGAAAGTAGCAATTGAAAAATAAAATAATCATCGGTCTTTAAACAAAAATTAAAATTTGCATTTAAGGAGACAAACTGTGAATTAATCCAAAATCAAATTAAAATTGCTTAGAAACTAAATTAGTTGTTAATTAATTTAACAATACAATCCCAAATTACCGCTTACCCGATTTTAATTAGTTACCGTCCGCTCGATCCGAGAGAGAGAAAAATGTTTTCCTCCTATGCGTTACGTCTGTCATTTAATATTGCGAAGCGTTAATCAAAGGGTGGGAACATTCTTTTACTCATAACTTGATTTTTAATAACCCATTATTAGAACAAAGCCATAAAAAAGCATTAATTCTCAACTTTATTATAAAATAGATGCAGTACGCGAATACTGTGCACTGTCCGAGACTTCAGGAGCGCTTAAAATTCCCGCGAGATCCGCTTAGTTCCGATACGATAAAAAAACTAATTTTATTTTCCTCTACGTTGCTGCGACAACCATAAACGTCCTGAAGAACATTGGCCTCCTAATATTTTTGCATACGTGAGTACACTCGAGTACACAGAAACGTTAAGTTAACGTATGAAATAAATGTTATGCTTTAAAGAGTTTTTCTAATAAACGAATATTCTCACAGATAATACCTATCCAGATAAATTTTAAATGTAAATTACTAGGTATCTAATAACAAAATACTTATAAATAATACAAAAAATATCTTCACGCCAATCCCAATACAGAGGTAGACAGAGGTTACGACAATTTAGTCGTTTCGACCCACCTTCCACTGTTATTTTTGAGAGAATGTGACAGGTGGTGAGCCCGTCGCCGTCTTTATGTCCAAGCCAACGATATTATTCGTACATAAGTTTATGAAAAGTCTCATTGGTACAAGCAGTCCACCTGGGGATCTAATTCGGGTCTCTGGACTCGAATTCGACCACCCAACCACTCGGCTATCGCGAATTTGTGACAAAATACATTATTACAGTATTTTTTGAAATGTAAAAAAGTTATTAAAAACCTGTTATTAGAAAAATATTACTATAATTTGAAGGAATACTTTAATGAGCATTTAAGTAAGATAAAAATATGTAACTACCATAATATCTGTTACGCGCTTATTTCAATTAAAATTTAATTTTAATTCTATTTCTTTTTAATATTTCATTTAAATTTTAAATAATTTCATTTATGTCCTAGTAGGTATTATGATATTGTACTAAACATCCTTAGACTATATTATGTTTACTCATAAATGCAATAAAGACTTTAACATTGACTATGCCTATGCGTGTGTATGCTATGTCCAAGACAAGCTTGTTTAAAATAAAAAGGTAAGATGAGATTTAGGCGCCATCAATCACTTTTCAAAATTAAGTTCTGGTGAAATGTAGAAATGAAAGGACAAAAACTGCGACTTGTAACCGTCCCAATGTCGCCTTTAGGGTCGTAGAGCTTAATTGTATTTATTTACTTGTATCTTCCCGCGACTTCGCTTTATATTAAAATTCCCGCAAAAGCATTAAATTTCCCGGCGTAAAAAGCACCGTATGCGTGTGTATAATTTGAGATCGCAGATCAGAGTGACAAATTTCATTCAATTCCGTTTAAATGTTTTGGCGTCATTGAGTGAATTAAGATTCTTTATTATTACCTAATTACCAAAACATCGTAGTTTCGGACTAGATGACGTGTATGATTGTTCAATATAATACGTCATATCGCACCAGTCACTCATTACGTTGTTGGCATATCAAGTCACGCTTCACTGAACTGACGCTGATCAGATTCCCTCGTAGGTAACTAAGTAATGATGCTGCCATCACGAATCTGTATCCAAATCAAAATCTTCATATTCTTTATTAGTTAAATTTTGTTCTCTCTCATTTTTTAATTTTTTATGAACAATTACTATTTTTATAAGCATATTACCGTTGGACTTGGACACTAAGACGGCGATGGAGTCATCACCTGTCCCGAAGTTCTAAACTTGCTTCGGTGAAAAGTAGGTCGAAAGGACTTAATTGTCTATACCTTAGTCTACACCAGTATTGGATATGAGCATGAAGATTTTTATAAAAGTTTAAAATTACTTAATCAGGCAGTCATCATTAAAAAATTTTATTCATAATTTTCGTAAGTTTGACCCCACTTTCGTTTACAAGCGGTCACAACAGCATGAATCAGCTGGCAATCCCAATGCGTACGCGCGTTGCGAGTTCCGCGCACGTGACCCACATTTTTACAGTCGTCATTGACAATGAACGATTGATCTTATGAACCGCTATATACAAAATTCTGATAGATACAAAGTACAGCTATATACAAAGTATCAACATGTGAATGCTCATAGTTGAGCAAAGGCCTTTTCTTAAACATTTTAGGCAAATTAAAGCTGGAGCACTTATTTTTCCATTGTTTTTCAGACGAGCAGGTTTCTTCACAGTGTTCTGTCACCGACAAGCTGATTATAAATTCAGCACTTATTGCTTATGATAATTTTTGTGGTACTGGCAAAAAAAACAAAATCGAACCTAGGTCACTTGAATATAGCAAGTGATCTCTTATATTAAAATTCAGTTTCTATAAACGGTTTTTAAATCATCACATCGCCACATGAACGAATCCTTCTATAAAATTACTGTAATTATTATCCACCAGCATCGTCACCAACATGTGAACAAGTTATATTATAGTACTATAATTTAACTTTATATCTAAAAGTTATTCTCAGGAAAGTTGGTTACGAAGCGTTACAAGGTTAGATTAATCAGTACATATTATGAAACAACGTCCCTCTGCCGCGACTCTCCATTTATCTCAAAAACTATTGAAGGTTGAGGTGTATAATCTATTAAGATTTTATCTCTTTTAACTGAAATATGTCTATGATGCATCTATGACCACCTCCGTGGACGAGCGGCATACATGCCGGTTTTGAAGATGTCGCCAGCTCTGAGCACCCGTGTTTAATTTTCGGTCGAATCAATCTAGAAAAAAAAACATTTTTATTTTCTCGGGGTCTGGATTTTTGTAATACATTCGTTGTTTAAGATTCCATCATGGATCAGAGTAAATATATGTATGTGATGTTGTCCCTATCTATGTATGTATATATTTTACATTGGAAACTTGTACATTAACACTACTTGTTATGTGGGTTACATAATCCACGCAAGAGGCTAATACTTTTGAAAAATATATGTCCTGTGTATGTCACCTCTGTAAAGCATGAGCCGTTCGAAAAATACATATTCGAAAATAAAAAATATCAAACAGATCGTCAAGTGTCATGATCTTAATATTCTTTTTGTTTCTTTTCAATTCATGATTTTCTTTATACACCCACGTATAGGAATCAACTTCACGAATATGTGGGACCCTCCCCTCTACAAAAAATTAGCTCACACGGTCTTCAAAAGTTAGTCTCAGCCTAACTCAAGGGGTCGACCCTTTTCATATAAATTTTTGCGCTTTATATTTTCTTCACCATTCGGTCTCTACTCATTCACTCAACGTGCCCAAACAAAACTCTCTAATAATGTTTAAAAAGTGAATAAACAAAGTGTTAGTTAGTGTCGTATGTTTTAAAGCAAATTACATTTTACTACACTGCCCTGATTAGCAGAATCCATAGTTCGTTTAATATTCATGGTGTTCTTCAGATTTTTACCTACTCCAGGATCTAAACTATGAATATACCATGAACATGTTAACATGTTTAGCTTAATGGTATTAAACCTCACTTTATGTTAATACTGATTTCAAATTCATAGAAATTAAATCGCGAATTATGAAGCTGAACACCTTAAGACTCCCTAACATAAATGAGATTTGAAAATTTTAAAGAATATAAGACCGATTCGGGTGGGTTTCTGAACTTTACAATTTTTTTAATATACTCGTATTTAAGAACCAAAAGCTCTGTATGGCTTACAAGCTTAATTGAATCACAAAACCCCTCACAATATGAAAGAACATGCGTGTGAACATGAAGTAGATATATATTTTGTTATATTTTATTTCCAGAGAGCAGCGGCAATATTCTCGGGGCAAGCGAATGGCATACCGGATACCCATCAACACCGACTGTCTACCCATCGTACGGACCCCTACAAGCACCTTATTATAAACCGGATCCAACTATTCACATACCTACAGGTAACTCATAGTCATCAATCGTATTATTCTTGACAGGGGATGCACCTGACAGTTATGTCAAAACACTTGTTACTACAAAAAAGTCACGATAGCCGAGTGGTTGGGTGATGGGATTACGAGTCAGAAGAGCCGAGTTCGATCCCCAGGTGGCAGGCTAAGACCAACGGGTTTTTTCAAAAACTTATATATGACTATATCGTTGGCTTGGACATGCAGACAGCGACAGACTCTCCACTTGTCACGTTGTCCCAAAAATATCTTCGGTGGAAGGTGGGTCGTAAAGACTTAATTGTCGAGACCTTTATCTACTCCTGTATTGGGAATGGCGTGAAGATATTTATTTATTACTATATTGTTGCCAAGCCAACGCTTGAACATACAGACGGCGACGGGCTCACCACCTGTCTCGAAAAATGTCTTCTTCTACCTTTATATTTGAAATGGCGAGAAGAAATTGTAAAAAAATTTTTATCACTTGTTATTAGTGCATCATAATTAAGATCGAACTCTAATCTCCAGTTTAGTAGGAGAACCCCGATCTGCATCCTAATATTTTTTTTATTTTTTGGCAAATAGTTTGACTTACAAATTTACCACTTGTCAACTTGTGACTTATGAAATTACCCGTGGGTGTCGTAAGAGGCGACTAGAGAATAAAGCTTTGATATTGTTTATATCGAGTAACGGATTGTGGGATAAATACTAGTACAATATTTAGCCGACCGGTGACGAACGGTGACGAACTGCGCTCGTAAACACCCTTGCCTGGTGTGGCTATTACAGCAAATCCTCCTTAAAGAAGATTAGTTATGTTCTCCAATGTTGTAATTTTACAGACCGTTATATACTATAGCAACTCATGTACTCGTAAATCTGTAAACGACGTCAATCAAAGAATTAAGTTTACATTGACCCGTCCTCGCCTTTTTTTATAGAAAAGGGAGGCAAACGTGCAGGTGGCTCACGTGATGGTAAGTGATTACCACCACCCATGAACACCCGCAATACCAGAGGCATAGCAGATGCGATGCCCCCCTTAGAGTGCCCCCCCCCCCAGAATTGGGGAGGGGGATGTGTGGGCCACCGGTTACCTGCACTCACCAGGCGAAACGCAGAAGTTTGTTAGACTTCGACTTCACGCCGGTATTCTGTGAGGTCGTGGTACTTCCCCGGTCGAGCCGGCCCATTCATGCAACAACAAAAGCTGATGCGTGTCTCTCCAACTGTAATAAGCTTAGAACTAAGATTGTAATACTAACCTATTATTCGTAATAAATTAAAAATTAAAATCGACTCTATACTCTACTATATACCTGCACCTACTACTCTATACCTTTCAAGCCAAGAGTCTCATACCAAAAATGGGTAAGATTGTGTTGGTAGTCTGACGTCACCTAAATTTTTTTAAGAAACTTTTCTCTAGTGTGTTAAATATCTTAATAAAATTAAGATAATCACTCAGTGTTAAACAGAATGTAAACTAATAAGAAAAGGTTATGCGTTCAGTACATATGTTACTAAATAAAAACGAACCAAACGGTTGGTTACGGTTTGACGGAACTAAAGAAAAAGCTATGAAAGTTTTGTGAAAATATTTAAGATACTAGAAAAGTCTGCTGCTCGTGATCCAATTTTTTTTTATATATTCAAGCTTCATTGTCGAAGCATGACAGGAGGAATCAAGGACGAAAATATCGCTATATCCATAAGGACATATTAATTTAAATATTTTCATTATTCTCTTCTTATGAATCCTCACGACTTTCTCTAACGAGCAGTTGATCTCAACCCCTTTACAGATCACTACCGCACTATATATCTCTTAACATTTGTACTTCATTCATTCGGTTGACGTACTCGAGCATAACGTGCATCAAAGCAGGCCGTTACACATTTCATATTAACCTTTTTTTTTATTTTCAGTATTGCCTGAAATGCCTCTCTGTCACACGGACTACAGCGGCTTCCAGTCGGGGCCCACAGGCTTCAAAGGCAGTCCCAGCGGGTCTGGGCCGGCGTTGACTGAACTCAACACAACCCAACTAGCTGGCCACACTGCTACAGCAATGCCCGCTCAGGCCCGCTGCGAAACCAACTACTACAATTCCTGGCCAACGAACTCCTACAACTACAACAACTATCAATACAACAACAATAACCCGACCTGCTTGCAATCACACACACCGTACATCAATCCAAATCCACAAATGATACTCCCTAACCTCTATTCAACCGTAAACCAAAATCAAATTCACGTGCACGTACATAGTTCTGCAGATAAACACATCGACCAGTACATCCCTAGCGAAATTAAAATTAGCGATGTCGATGGCGCTATTTCGATAACAACCGAGTTTCAAGGTGCTGGAGAAGCAAGTGGCCTCGTGCAGACATGCGAGTCGAATGACGATGTTAAAAACGGACTCTATGGTTCGGCCAACCAAGAGGTGTGGAGACCGTATTGACAGTACTATTATGATTTTTATGAAAATAAACATTCCATTGTACATATTGTGATGTAGATAATTCAATATGTATAGCTATAAAATTAGAATCGATTAATGTTAAACATTAATAAGATGTTAAGTGTGAATAAATTAATAATACTATTATAAATTATAAGCTAAAACTAATAGAAAATTACAAATGCAATCTGGTTTTATTATTTACCTTTCTGGGACCTGTTTAATAATTTTATACTCTAACATATGGTGGATAAATGGTCACAGAGAAGTCATACTGCAACACTATGGCAACCCGCAGGTGTCTTAAAAGTCGGCTAGATAAAGAAAGACAGGAGAACGAAAAGAGATGTTTAAGGTGATTTAGGGGTGGTGAATTAAATTATTAATATATCAGTTGATTAATACTGCACTACGTTTGCCAATCTGCTTCCCGATAGTGGCTATTATCCCAATTGTAACTTAAAACAGAGGCTTTTTCTTATTTCTTACCTACTATGCACTCTTCATAGATTAAATTCTACAGAACTAATCGCGAATAATTCTTAACCGACTTTTAAAAAAGGAGGAGGCACTCAATTCGGTTGCAGGTTCTTTTTTAAATGTTAAGATCAAATATATAACGGCGACGGGCTCACCACCTGTCACGTTGTCCCGAAAATATCTTCGGTGGAAGGCGGGTCGAAGAGACTTAATCGTCTAGACTTGACCTCTGTCTACCCCTGTAATGGGAATTGCGTGAAGATATATATTTATTTATTTTATTTATAATAAGAATGAAAGCAATCCACATTCCCTTATATAGTGATTATAACGATATTATACTCTATATGGTTTTATTAAAAAGCTTTACATAACTTGATTAGCTACGTACACCCACCATCTGTACTGCGACGATGCAACAAAATTACCAAGGCGGTATCAACGAATCAGCCCTTGGTTCCGTAGAGGATTATTTTATGGAAAATGAGAATGAAAAGGAAACCAAAGCCAAAGGAAAAGTCACGATAGCCGAGTGGTTGGGTGGTCGGAATTTCGAGTCAATAGACCAGAGTTCGATCTCCAGTTGGTAGGCTCGTACCAATGGGTTTTTCAAAAACTTATGTACGAATATCGGTGGCTTGGACATAAAGACGGCGACGGGCTCACCACCTGTCACGTTGTCCCGAAAATATCTTCAGTGGAAGGTGGGTCGAAGGGATTTAATTGTCTAGACTCGACCTCTGTCTACCCCTGTATTGGGAATTGCGTGAAAATATTTTATATTTTTTTTAAAAGGAAACCAGTGAGGAAGTGGTAGTGATTGTGATATATACATATTCTAAATGAAGAGTTAAAAAAAATTGATATTCATATATATGTATATATCATCACGCCATTCCCAATACAGGTGTAGACAGGTAGGTGGTGAGCCCGTCGCCGTCTTCATGTCCAAGCCAACGATATGATATTCATGTATAATTTAATATTGTTAGACATAACAAATAATAATTACTTTTATTGAAATACATATTTATAATTATTTCAGTATAACAATAATCGCATTCATCTTCAATAAACCGATCTTTAATCAATTACTCTTTACAATTGTGGCACAAAATGAAAGTGAATTGTTGCAAAAGCTTTATGTTTTCACGACTTATCACACAGTGCAAAGGTGAAGGAGTCGGAAATGTACAATTATAATATCTTCTATGACCATCGCATATTGTAGTAAATTAAGATCTTTTCTTGTTATATATACCATTGCAATATCTGCGAACAAACATATACCCATACACTTTTCACTATAAATGGGCACATAAATCAGGTAAATAAAGTACCTAAAATAATAACTTACCGTTTTCTTTTCAGCAAAATGGTTGTCGTTTCTCTTTGCCAAACTGTTGTGAAAATGTAAATCACTAACAAAAAGACTAATAGTAGAATCATAAACCGACGGCTATAAGGGCCTACGGATTTTTAACAATCTTTGATTTGCCGCAATGAGTTTAGCTCCCTTGTATCGGACCATAATGAAACAGGTATAAGGGTGATCGCCCGTATTAATGTTTTTCATATTTTTAAAAGATATTGGCGATAATGCGGCTCCTATGAGAATATTATTTTTGGTAATATAAGCCACTACAAGAGCAATTTTTGTTTGTTGAGAAGACGCACACAGATACCCTTGAGACAACGCAGAAAAAATGGTTTTCTAGATTGACCTGTCTGGGAATCAAACCCGGGAATACAGAGCTGGTAACAACTTGAAAACCAGTGTGTATGCCGCTCGTCCACGAATTCCGTCAAACTTAAAAAGTTATAACGGAGAAAAACATCTCATAGGGGATAAGATGCTTGAGTTTATAACGTAGCGTTTTTTTTTCTACGTGGGGAAATACCTAAGGAATACCCGCCCCCGCGGGGGCAAGGACGGGTAATGTCGGACTCGCACCATGTTAGTGGGGCCACGGGAACGCTTTCGCACACAACCGCGACCCCACCGCGCTGGCCGCCCAGAGCGGCTGCTCCCGAGGAGGAGCCCCTCTCGAGGAGGAAGAATCTCTCCCACTGCGACTAGGCTAGACGCGCCGGAACATGGACGTGTCTACCTCCATGGCCTCCAAACCCACGTCGATGACGACTGTACATTGACCATCTTGTTTTGCGTGCTGCCATGAGCCCTGTCATTCGCAGAGAAGCAGTTCTTATCCGCCGCGGAATGCCAGGTGGGAAGGGACTTAGTTCAAGGATCCGTCTAAGGATAAGGGAAAAGAGCGAGGGTGCATTCTCTTCTAAGCCGAGGATGGCCAGGGCAACCATATTTACATACATGTGGCTATAATAAGTGTGAAATGTTTCTTGTGGCCATACGGTGGAGGCGAAACACCGTTTGTAGTAGGTTATAGTTGGTAAACTCTGAAGTAACGAAAAACAGCCTACTAAAATTAAGCATACCAACCATGGACAGTAGCGTCTAAGGTAACGCAATCGCCAATCCGCTTGCTAAACGTAGCGATTATGGCAAACGAGGAGAGAGACGACCCACCTTCCACCGAAGATTTTGGACAACGTGACAGGTGGTGAGACCGTCGATCTTTATGTCCAAGTCAATCTTTACGTCGATATAAATCGTACATAAGTTTTTGAAAAGTCATGATAGCCGAATGGCTGGATGATCGGAATTTGAATCAAGCGACCCATGTTTGATCCTCTGGTGGCAGACTCGTACCAATGAGTTTTTTATTATTTACTTTCAACAAAATTAAATGTGTACACTTTATTGCTCATCAATTCAGACGTAGTGCTGTTCATCATTAATAACCAACGAATGCTTATCAGTGTACACCACGTAGGTAACAACTTTCAATTATAATTATTACAACATATACCTTTACAAAATTTAATTCACTGCATTTGTTATTACATATTAAAATGCACTTGCACTTCTTGCTAAATAACACATTTGTCAATAAGGCAATTTTACACTTTTAATTTCTAACCATTCCTCATTGTAATTGTTTGTATAATTATAAATGAAATTTTTTCTTCACACAATTCCCAATACAGGGGTAGACAGAGATCTAGTCTAGACAATTAAGCCCCTTTTAGCCACCTTCCACCGAAGATATTTTCGGGATAACGTGATAGGTGATGAGCCCGTCGCCGTCTTTAAGTCCAAGCCAACGACATAATTCGTACATAGGTTATTGAAAAACCCATTGGTACAAGCCAACCACCTGGGGATCGAACTCGGGTCTCTTTGACTCGAAATTCCGACCACCCAACCATTCTGCTATCGTGCCTTATTTATTTTTTATTTAAATATTAAATATTTTTTATTAGTTATTTATCTTATCACTTACTGATATTTATTTGCATATGTGATACATGAAACATTGTGTTTTAAAATGAGAGATTTATAAAATCAACTGAAAAGAGCGGGATTATTGTTTATTTGACAGAACAATTATTCTCCCAATTTTTACCATGGTAGAGCTGGTTATTTTCTCGCTCAACGGTTAAGTCCAGCTATTCCACGTGGAAATATAGGAAATACATATAGCGTTCTTGGAAGCATGCCACGAGGAGTTTGGCTATATGATTATTGTAATTTTTAGTTAATAAGTATTGCAAATATTATTATAATTTTGTTTCTGTAAATAAAGTATTGGATAAACATTTCAAATAAAAAAAACACTAAATAGCCGTGAAGTCGATCGCACGGTCCCTACTAAGGCTCTACTCTATGTCTGTCAATACCAAAGAATATATAATCACTACGTTATAACAATACCGTAATGAAATACTCTGGCAATACTGGTTACAAATGCTACGTGATAAAATGGCGTCGATCGTGTGGTAGAATTAATTCGCTTATTTCCTTAGATTACTAATCAGTCTGCGTGTTAAATATACAAAGTGGTTTTAAATTACTTTTTTCGCTGTGTTGTATAATTATAGTATAAAAAATATATAAACGTGTTACCCGTGAGTATAACCCGTTGGTTTGTCTGTTTTCAATTTATTTGCGTCATTGTTACAGGTTTCTGTTAACGGATAAATGACAACATCATTAAAACTACGGAATTAAATCCCACTTATTTGCTTACAGTTGAAAGAACAACTTAACGTTATAGTCAGAGTGAAATGTCCGAGGAGACAGAGCGGCATGGTGAGACGAGTGATGGCGCCACGAGCCCAACGCGGGTGTTGTTGACCTCTCACCAACTAGATAACACGAGCATTGAGTCGCTCCGCGCCGCGTGGAAAAACCAGGACTTGTACATTGACCATCTTGAAACAGTGAACAAACAGCTGGAAGGTATTTACGAAAAGGTTACATCGGCTTGGTAGCGTCGTGGTCGGCGTCTGTTCGACTCGCGACCTCAACTGTGCAAACTATTTTAGTTACTTATATCGACAATGCTTTAACTAAACTAAAATACCTAGTGATACTGTTGCAATATATTTGAATTATTACTGTGATATTGTTAGTTATGCCAAAAATATGTGAGCCGAGGTGTATTTAGGTGATTAGTAATAACCAGAGAAGAAAGGTGTTATGCTGTGTCAGAGCTGTGCAAGTGGAGTGATCAGTGGAAGTGCATTATATCTAAAGCGGCAATGGGTCAAGTGTAAACTCCTTATTTTCATGGAGTTGTGCCTACAGCAGTGTCAACAAGTCGTAATGGCCATCAAGACCATAAAAGTTAATACTCCAAATTACCAACATGAGAATGTAAATATGTTTTCCTTTATTTATTATCATAAGATTTTGATTTAGTATTTATAACAAATACCTTGTTTGTATATTTTTTAAAGCTTATAATTATAATCATACTCAATTGTGTTTCAAAAAAAAATTATATTATTTACTATACATACATGTCATATATTTATTTGCAACATAATACTTACATTTTCAACTTCATAGAATAGGAAAGCTTTTTAAATAACATTTGTCTAAATAGTATATTTAAATGTAATTTAAATACATTTTCCAGAATTACTACTAATTAATTATGTGCATGATTACTAACATATTAAATTAAAAAATTAAATTTTTATGAGCACTTGATATGTGATGGTGTATTTCTACATATTTTGAATTTTGATAATATAACATTATTAGTGTATTAAAGTGCTTGTGAGTGAAATAATCTGGAAAATCCAGTGAAAAGTAGATGGAAATTCTGGAGTGAAAGTCCAAAAACAAGACCAATAAGTGCTCAGAAGTTACTATTATATAACCTTACCATATTAAAGAAATAAAAGTATATTAAAGAAATTGAATACTGGGTAAGCGTGGTCAACTATATAAATTGTGGTTCACTATGCTTACACAGTATTCTCATCACTATTTTACCCTGTATTATAATAATAATTCAAAGATTGAAATTTGCTATAAGTTTATTAATGTTTTTTGTTTTGAATTAGAAGAGAAAATATACAATAACATTTATGTCATAAAATTGTACAAAGGTGAGCTTAGCCTTAACAAGAGTTCTCTACCAGAAAACCTTTAACGAATAAAAGTATAGCTAAAAGCTTCTGCAAGTAGGTGATGGTGTACTTGAACTAAAAAATATCCATGACAATTCAATTAAAAATGATGACTAATAATCTCATTACATATATCTTAATTATGCCAGTATAGCCATGGTGGTTCTATTATTATAGACTATTAAAATCATATTGATCTTTTGATTGGATAAGTTTTTATGCTATAGATGCTTATAATTACTTTCTGTCATTTTAGATTTTTATACACTACTAACTGACCCCGCAAACATTGTTTTGCCATATAAAAAAAAGTAGTAGAGCGGTGAGAATTAAGGGTTTTATGTATTTTTGTATGCCGGTATCAAAAAATATAATAAACAAAAAATTTTGTCTAAAAAATTCAAAAATATTTAGTGGTGGACCACCTGTAATATTTAGGGGACTGAAAAATAGATGTTGTCCAATTTCCAGACCTAACCAATCTGCAAACATAAAATCAGTTGACCCATTTCGGGGAAGTTTAAGTACAAACACCGCAACTCGCGAATTTTATATTAGATCATTTAATAAAACTGTTGAAAATAATAATAAAAATTGTCATATATGGAGTATTATATTCCAAGAAAAATAATAACTGGAAACTTGTTTTAACCTAATAGCTAATATGTCTTTTGTAAATATTTTACTACTATGTTTTAAAATTCACCCCATTTTACTTACCCACATTACCTGAAAAATGTAGGTATAAAACATTTTGGTATAACAAGTGTGGTGTTAGAGGAAGCAGACTACAATGCAATAACTCTCTGTTTGTATATTTTTGTTTAATTATTGATTAGAATGATAATATCTCAAATCATGTAATTTATTAACCAAAATATGAGTATACATTTACTTATAGCTGAGTTGTTGGGTGGTCAGAATTTCGAGTCGAGAGACCCGAGTTCGATCCCCAGGTGGCAGTACCAATGAGTTTTTCAAAAACTTATGTACGAATTTCATCATTGGCTTGGACATAAAGGCGGCGACGGACTCACCACCTGTCACGTTGTCCCGAAAATATCTTCGGTGAAAGGTGGGTCAAAGGGACTTAATTGTGTAGACTTGACCTCTGTCTACCCCTGTATTGGGTATTGCGTGAAGATATTTATTTATTTATTATTCAATTACTTATCAATTAAAGTAATAATACTTTTTTGAATATACTTGAATACCACAAAAATAACTAAATAAATATAGAATCAAAGGCCAACAACTTGAAAAAGCACAGTGGCCTTCTAGCTCTCCACAAACTGAATTTTTTTTCTTATCAATACCTTTCTTTGTTTTGATTTTTTGCTAAAAATCAGATTAGATGCATGATCTACTATCTTGTTCTTCAATACGGTAGATAAAGTAGATATATAATAAATATTTTTGTCAGTGTTTGTTTTAATTGACAACCTCCATGGACTAGTGGCGTAGACAACGGTTTTCAAGGTGTCATCTCGAGGTCCTGGATTCGATTCCCGGATGGGTCAATGTAGAAAAAAAAACACTTTCTACATTTTCTCAGGTCTGAGTGTTTATTGTGCCTTCATTGTTTCCTATTCCCATACCTCAAATGCTTTAGCTTCTTACATTGCAATTGGAGCAATGTAAGTGATGTCCCTATCTATATATGTATGTATATATTAATTTATTATTACTGTTATTTTCCATTTTTATTACATGAATATTAAATTTACCTAATGGTAAATTATCACACTTCTTTCCTTTTACCATATGTTAATTACATATTTACCTAGACATTTTCTGATGTTAATGCACTGTGAAACTAGAAAATTTAATTTTTTCAAAATGGTTGCCATTAAATTCCTACTATACTGCTAGTGAAACCAAAATCATTGATGATATTAACAAATTAAATTAGTATATATTTGTAACCATTGCAAATTTTTTTTCCATATTTTTCTAGGAATTATTAGTAGTAATTCTGATTTTTTTAACATTGTTATGTATTTTTAACTTTTAATTATTTTTGATAATGCATGCATAAAAATAAATTGTTACCCATAAAACTTATCATTATGCAATATGTTGATTTTAAACTAAATAATTTGTGGATATTTATTTCCTGAGATTTTTGTAAAATTATGTTGATATTGAATATTATGACATAATAAACATTGTTAACATTAATATATTAACACTACTAACATAACATCATGATAGCCTGACGAGAATGAGGTTGCTACCTGATCCCCAGGTAGGAGGCTCGTAACAATGGGTTTTTCAAAAAAAAAATACTTATGTACGAATTATATCGTTGGCTTGGACATAAAGACAGCAACGGGCTCACCAAAATATCTTCGGTGGAAGCTAGGTCAAAGGGACCTAATTGTCTATACTGGATCTGTCTACCACTGTATTGGGAATTGCATGAAGATATTTATTTATTTATAACACTACTTTTAGCAAAGAAGTACATATTTATGGGATCAATTACTAAATAATAATTTTAGCGTCATTAATGGTTTAAGGTACTGACTGCAAAACATAACATGGCTGGTTTGTACACGCCCATCATCTATTGTCGTAAACCGTTCCAAACACAAGCTTTGCCACTTAGATGGAGTGATTAACAGGAATACTAATAAAATTATTTGACATTGCTAGTATGTTTAAAAAACTTAACAGTAGTAGAAAATTAAGACATTATTGAACTATCTACTATTATTTACTTGGTAATATTGCATTTTGCATATATTTATCACTATGTGGTAATCTTTTACTAATTATTGAGTATTAACAAGCTTTGCCTTTTTCACACATTCGTTTTATTATACAAATTGCTCTCAAACAGGCAAAAAATTGGGTTTATATGTTATATTTTACAAGGAATATTTAAAATAAAATATGACTGCTGCTCTGAACATTTATTTAGCTCTTTTCTTTTGACGACAATCTTAGTATTGTCATACATGAACGATCATTTCTTTTATTGGTAACAGTGTATGCCTTCCAGCGAGGCGGGACGCGAGTGCGAAATCGTTCTACTCACCCTGATTAAGGTCCCCGATATGTTCGAGAACTATTTGATTACTAATGTCTCACGAAAGTTTTAATAATTTAAACTGATCATAGCGCATATAAGGACAGTATCTCGGTTGCCAAAACACTTGCTGGCATAGTAATTTGTAGTATATCCTTTTTGCAAGACAGACCTATACCATGCAGTTGATATGAAAGGCCTTAAACCTTCAACTTTTCCTCTTCTCAAGTCTTTTTATATTAAGTTAGAAAAAAAAATTCTGCCTTTATGTTTATTCTTATAATGAATATAAATTTGAAATATTGAAACTTAGAGTTCCTAATTTCTACCTAGCACCCTATCACAAATTAAGAATTTTAGCAAGACACTTAAACTAATTGCGTATAGTTTTATATTATTTTTAAAGAGTTCTTGATAATACCATTTGAAATAACTTATACAACCATGGCAATGAAAAAAATGATCCATTAACCAAGTTGATTGCGCAGAGTGTGAAGTGAGAGCTACACCAGAAGTAGGCACACAGTGTTTTAAATTTGAGCAAGATTATTTCTCACTTTGATAATACTTTTAAGTTTGCATGTATTATTATTCAAGAACCTACAAATATACACTACATTTGATGCTCACATAATCAATTTAGTAAAAAAGCCACTATCAGATACTTTTAATAATTGTATTGTAATAGAATTCTAGACAATTACGATAACAATATTTGAAATGGATAATTACATTCAAACAACATGTATATTAAATACACTGCAAAAAAATGTTTCAAAACGTCTCTAACGAATTTGATTTTATGCCTCATATAAATGTCTTGAATAAGACTAAGAAATAAAAAAAGTAAATTATGTTCAAGCCTATTTTGAATTGCGATACCATAAGTGACATCAATTGGTACTAAACAGATGTTAATAAGATGATAGTACCATGTCAGTAGATTTTTGAAATATCCTTTATTTAGTAACAACTTGCTCACCATTCACTTTTAAATATTGAGTATTGACTTATTTAGTATCAATTGGTGTTATTTATGTTGGTACATTAGTTGGTATCATTTTCTATCATTGCTAGCAAAATATTCTTACCAGGGTCAGTCTTTGTTTTATAATTGTAATCTTAAAGAACTTAAAATATAAGTTTTAAAGAACTTTTTTGTTAGATTTGAAGAAGCAACAACCACTTGAAGAAGCATTTGTTTAAATTGTATATTAAATTTTTAAAATGATTATTGTAATTATTAATTATATTACTGTACAATTCAAAATCCATCTAATCATGTTGTTGTCAATTGTTGTTGATTATGCTTTTATGAAATAATTTTTAACAGAAATGTTTGTCATCATTAACATAGAAAAATAAAGAATGAGTTAATTTATGTTGTTTATTGTGTTGCACAATGTTGAATTATTATTAAATGATTTCTAATACTTGTTAGAAAAGTTAATTTAACAAATGATTGTTTTTGTTAGCTTCATTTAAAATTTGTATTTAGTTAAGGTGTTGTCGATTAAAATTGTGGTTATGTGTAAGAAATTACATTTGTTTGCGCAACTATAAATTTGAAATATATAAGTTTTACTATATAGAATAAATTATTACAAAATTTTGCTATTTATATCAGATCATATATTTACTTAGTGATATATAAAATGAAAATTAGTATAAATTACTAGAGATTTATTTTTCAGTTTATATGTTAAATATTGACATAATGTCTTCCTATAACATTAAAATAGCTTACTGTGATAAAATAAGTGATTATGATTAGATTAAATAGTTCAAATTTAGGTACATCTGCATAACTCAGCTAATTTTCATTTAATAACATTTTTTTACAATTGTAACTGCTTTAAAACAGAATGGTACTTAAATATTTATTATAGGACGATTATTTAAAGTTCGTTTATGTGATTACACAGGCAGCTTGGAAAAAGCGAAAGAGATAGAAGAAAGGAGTAAACAACAATATGCAGAATCACAACATAGAGAAAAAGTACTAGTTAGACGGCTTGCTGCAAAAGAACAGGAGATTCAGGATTATGTTGTAAGTTCCTATGAATATTTGTCAATTATTATTTTTAAACATAGATATCATTGTGTCTTATCACCATGCAAATTTTCACGCTAATTCCCACTACTGGTGTAGACAAAGGTAGACAATTGACCTTTTGACCCTCCTTTTACTGAAGTAATTTTTTGTAATGTGACAGGTGGAGTATCTGTCGCAGTTTCTATGTCCAAGCTAACAATATAAATCGTACATAAGTTTTTGAAAAATTAATTGGTCATGAGCCTGTCACCTGGGGATCATACTCTCTTCTCTCTGGTGTCTTTTGACTCAAATGCAATGCACCCTTTTTAGATCTTTAGATAATTTAATATATTTTGAAGATATTAATTGATTGTGGTACCTTCTTTATTTCTGATTCCATGATATAATTGCTTAAGCTGCTTACTTTGATATCTGAGTAATGTATGTGATGTTGGAATTTTGGACTATTAGGTTGTCTGGTCTATCTATACATATAAAAAAATTGAATTGTCTATTATTGGTAAATACAATATAAATAAAATACCTGTAAATTTGGAAATTAAAACAGACAATTTAATTTCCTATGTATAGATTAATAAAATTAAATACTGCGTTAACAAATGTTGTGACAATAAAAATTATACATTTTCAGAGTCAAATAAATGAATTAAAGTCGTCGCATGCAAGTCTTCAAGCACGACCAACTCTTTTAGACCCAGCGGTAAATGTTCTAATTTTGAGGTTAAAACAAGAACTAACATCAACAAAAGCGAGGTTGGAAGAAACTCAAAATGAACTCTCTGCATGGAAGTTCACACCAGACTCTAATACTGGAAAAAAACTGATGGCTAAATGTAGGCTCTTACACCAGGAAAATGAAGACCTTGGCAGAATGACGTCTAGTGGGAGAATAGCTAAATTGGAGGGTGATTTGGCATTACAGAAAAGTTTTAGTGAGGAAGTAAAGAAGTCTCAATCAGGTATGTTTCAGACAAGCTGTATGATACAATATTTTATTTCTAATATTTGTATTTATAAATACTATCACAATAATATTTAGCCCAATACTAACTGGAACATTATTAATATTACTGAGACACTCTTATTATTGTCCATGCTACCAATAGGTATTGTATGCAGGTGGTGATGGAAACAATTTATAGAAATTTTAATACATAGAATATATAGAAATTACCAGTTATTGTTAGTATTTGCAAGAAGGTTACTAGTACAGTAAACTGTTGACGACCTCCGTGTGAATGAGTGGCATAAACACCCGTTTTCAAGGTGTCGCCATCTCGAGGTATCTCGGGTTCGATTCCTGGTCGGGTCAGTGTAGAAACCACTTTGCTTACATTTTCTCGGGTATGGGTGTTGGTGGTGCCTTCGTTGTTTCCGATTCCCATACCACTAGTGCTTTAGCATCTTACATAGGGATTGGAGTCATATATGTGATATTTATATATGTATTTATTATTTATGTATTTTTATGTGCATATCTAGTTTAGGTTAAAAATAGTAACACAATACGTAATGCAATTTCAGAGATGGACGAATTCCTGCAAGAACTGGATGAAGATGTAGAAGGTATGCAGAGCACAGTGTTATTCCTTCAACGTGAATTGCGTGCAACGCATACCACAGTGAATGGAAATCGGGCAACATCCCCTGGCGATAAACGGACTTATTCAGGAAGTGAGTGTAGCGATACACCTGTAGGGAAAAGGAGAAGAGCATCTGTACTGTCACTTGATTACAATGAAGAGGATGAGCCCCTAACAGTGACAAATGGTGACGCAGAATAGCCCAGGACCTCTGTGTTCTTATACCGAACACATTTCTTAAATATGAACTAGTGAAAATTGTGAAACACTATCGTATCTGTTAAGCATAATACTGCAATTTCGTTGAGTCGAAAAATTACAACAATGAATTACAATTATTGTGAGTGATTTTATATATGTTCTTTTAAGGTGAAATGCTGGTTCAGTGTTAGTCACACACAAAACTTGTGAATGCTACTGCATAATTATATAGAAGTGTTGAATGCAAAACAATTGATGTACTTTCATTAGAGGACAAAATTAAACAGACGTGTCATTTTCGTTGACAATGAATTGGTGATGATTGTGTCAGGTGTGAAAATAAAACAAATTATATTGGAAAGTATAGTTTGTGTTTAAAGCACAACAGTGGACCATGTGATCAGATTTATTAGTGAATTGTTTTTGACATTGTTTTAATACTTATGGATGATAAATATTAAGGCAGACACTGAGTTGACAATTTTATAATTTATTTATATAAAGTGCATTACTTAATTGTGATATATATTAGAGGAATCCTATACTATACAAGCAATAAAACATTTTATTATGTTGCCCAATTGCATTGTTTTATGACGCCTGTTTTATTTATATTCCACATTTCTTAAATTGGAGTCTTTGAATGTAGTTACAACATTGTGCCTAATAATGTTTTGTTTGGAACATTTTTATTAAATTTCTGTGTTTCTATTTAAAAAATTACAGTTATTGTATATAGACCTATGTTAATAAACATATTACTGGCAATAGACTCAGTCTATTATTGTCTTTAATCTTATCTTGCTATAATTTATATAATTAATTACAGATAAATGGTTCCATAAACAGATTTTATATAAATCTCATTAAATTAATCTCTAGTTTACCTAACATTCCATGAACATTTTCATGAGAAACATTCTTTATTTTTGTAACAAAAAAGAGTTGTAGGTACTTCAAAGGTTTCAAATCGATATAACACTAAATGTAATATTAAGCATGAAACAAACACGAATTGATACTAGGACATATGAATTTTCATCCAATTCTAGTAATTTTATATCCTTGGAAGTGTCAGAACCGATTTAGAGTACCCATATTCTTCTTTGAATAAATAAATATCTTCACGCAATTCCCAATACAGGGGTACACAGAGGTCTAGTCTAGACATATTAAGTCCCTTCGACCCATCTTCCACAGAAGATATTTTCGGGACAATGTGACAGGTGGTGAGCCCGTCGCCGCCTTTATGTCCAAGCCAACGATGTAATTCGTATATAAGTTTTTGAAAAACTCATTGGTACGAGCCTGCCACTTGGGGATCGAACTCGGGTCTTAATTCCGACCACCCAACCACTCGGATATCGTGACAATATTATTCTTTGAGCTAAATATATATACATAGGTGTGAATGTATATTTGTATATATCCACAGACACTAGATTCTGACCATAGAGCTGCAACAGCGACTGTAGATTTGAATTGTCTGGTACTGCACTCATTAAGCGGACCATTTATAGAATATGGAAAAATAATCTTTAGGTATTCCCTTCCTCATTCTTATTTTTTTTTTATGGGTGATAAATATAAGGCCTTAAAAATAGCGATAGAGACCACCGCTTACGCATTTCGCTTCGCAATAGGCTTAGAAAATCCTTCATAAAAAATATGGCTCTATATATGTATAAGGCTGCCTATTGTTACCGTCTGTATCTTTTGGTACGTGTGTACACATTACTCAACTTACAATTTACTTGTCATTATATCCTCTGCAATGTGGTTGCCTCGAAGAAATCTCTTTTACGCAATAAGGCCGCCAATTGTACTTTAATGATTTTTTAACTCTTTTCATACTACATACTTGTCCGTTTGGTGCAATAAATCATATTTATAAATTCAAGAAAAATAATATCCAATAGCGTGTTGCCTATGAAAAGTAATGATAGAGCATTTCAGAATTTACGTTACATTGGCAATAACAGGTCATGATATAAATAATAAATTATCTGAACTCTGAAACTTGTTCAGAACAAGGCTTTTTACAGACTGCCGTATACAATAGGATTAAGTAATAATAAAAATTATAATTAAATTGACGATTTCAGAAAACGTTGACCGATGGCAAATCTCGAGTATTTTTTAATTAAAACGGAAATTTGGTAGCATTTCAATCTGGTAAATGTCAACATTACCACATATGTGCCAGAGAAATTTTTGAGTTGTTAAATTAAAGATGTGATACATACATAATGGCCAGTGAAGACAGGTCTCTGCCTTTAAAAACGTAAGCCATAATTGGTACGCTCGTCAATCGGATTGGCGATCGCAGTGCCAGACATCTTGCACCTTAGTCGCTGCTGCTCATCATGGTACCCTACCCGCTATCTGCCGGTATCCAGTTGTTTTTTCATAGCTTCTCCCTTATTCGCCTCTGACGACACGCACGGTAAGAGGGCGTGGTATATTCTTGTAACCCCACGGCACCATATAATATTGACGTAATACCTGAGATGACGATAACCTTTAAAAATTAATAACCATAATATACATTTAATTCAAAATTTCACACCTGCCATACTACATTCCACCATTGGAGTCAACCTTCGGAGAATGGAGAATTTATTAGGTTCGCCCGGCGTAACCCTTTAATAAAAGGAGTAAACAATAAACGATATATAAGTAATTTTAAAATAAAATGGTTTTCGGTCCGTGGTCACGGGTCCCCTCGTGACCACGGATGCTGCAAAGCATCCGAAACGTTGGGAAGTTAAAATAGTTTAAAAACGCGATAAAATCCGTTACGATAGCCGAGTGGTTGTGTGGTCGGAATTTCGAGTCAAGAGACCCGAGTTCGATCCCAAGGTGGTTGACCTGAGTTCGATCCCTAGCCCAAGTTGAATCTATACGCACGGTACATACACCAAAATTTTTACAATTTTTATGTCTGTTACGGCTAATCTCTGAATGGGCTGGACCGATTTTAACATGACTTTCACTGACAGATAGGTAATTTTATAAGGAGTAATATACTACTTTTTTCTAGGAGTAATATTCTAGAAACATAATTAGGGTTCCGCGTTAATTGTTTAACTGCGGGCAAAGCCGCGGGGGACCGCTAGTGTATTCATAAGTTTTACCTACCACCCAGGGATTGAACTCTTGTCTCTTGAATCGGATTCCGATTACCTATCTTTCGGCTATAGTACTCGGAAAAAACCAGATCAAAAATAAACCGGTTGCAATTTCTAAAGTGCGAGGTAGGTAGGTATACTCGCTTACATAGCGTCCCGACGGTGAAGGAGGCTGTGTTACACACCATAAACTGATTTGTTTATAAGGTGTTAAGTGTAAAAAAGAAACAATGGGACTATAAGGTTTATATTTTGTATAACATCACATAAAAAGGTCTCGGGAAAATTTTCTCTTCAGCGAAGAGTTTTCGTATTGCGGTACGCCATTCTATATTGGTAGGTTTTTAACGCGGTACGCTAAAAATTAAGTTAGGATGTGTTCTTTTCCGAGGTAGCTTCTCTCACTAATGAGTGGGTACCAATGCTATAGATATATCCCAAGGGTCTAAGCGTTTCTTAAGCTTTTGGCAGTGTTGGTAAAGATAAAAATTAAATAGAATTGTGGTAAACTCTTTGCGATAAGCTCAAAACCTGTCACTTTGTCCCAAATAATATTAAGTGTTAATTGTCTAAACGTACAAACAAGTTTAACGATTAATTAAGTTTACGTAAAAACGTAAACTTAATTATCTAACCAAGTTTGACAAAATGCGTGAAGATAAATATTTTAACTCATGGAGGTAAGAATAACAATGTAACAGACTAAGTTTGCTGAACGAGTGTGAATAGATGGTTTGTTATATCTATGCTTTCTAAGGTTCAGCTCTAATGATTCTAATATGCGTTTCTCTTCGATTAGGTGTTGTCTGTATACCTGTTTGTGACTAACTCATTTGCTAAATATGACTATTTAAATAATAGTCATAAATATTCAAACGTGAGCTTAGCAATTAACATACCTGACATCGAACTAAAGGCTTCGTAAAGAAATTTTGGTAGATAGTAATAATGAAAATTTATGAAATGAAGTCAAAAAACATTTGATACATTTGGTAATTATTTTAGGCAGATTGAACTCTTCCTACCTGATTTTATCAACAAGGCAAGAAAAAAAATCACTGACAATGAAATTACTTACTAGGTTTACAAAATGTTTTTTTCTCGGTAGTAATGTGTTTTATTCCGTTTGGTCTGTTAAAGTAAAAATCTTTGAAGATAACAACGAAAAGAATATTAATAACTACAATAAAGAATATGATATGTAATCAATAAATCTATAAAACACCCTACATATTCTATGTTTTTTTTTTCAATTCCCGTTTCCGAGCAGTTCTAGATACCTACAAAGTATTTACAAACATTTCGATACACATTGGGGTTTTGTGATCATAAACATACGAATACTGTATCTATATATACTTTTATTGTATCTTTATATCTCTTAAGATATTTTTGGGAAATAAGAAAACAAAAAAGTGTAAAACAACGAATAATGTCAAGTATTATAATACACATACTAATATTTTAAGTCACGATAGCCGAGTGGTTGGGTGGTCGGAATTTCGAGTCAAGAGGCCCGAGTTCGATCCCAAGGAGGCAAGCTCATACAAATGGATTTTTCAAAAACCTATGTACGAATTTTATCGTTGGCTTGGGCATAAAGACGAGGACGGGCTCACCACCTGTAACGTTGTTCCGAAAATATCTTCGGTGGAACGTGGGGACTTAATTGTCTAGAAGGGACTTAAATGTGAATATAACAGTCTGTAATGCTTTCACGGATTAACTGTTAACAATTTTAATAAAGCTTTGAACCCAGGGGAAGGACAGAATATGTTTTATTTATCTAGAAAAAAAAAAACAAGGGATTCGCGTATATCTTGAACATCAAAAATAACAAAGGCAAATCTAACGATAGATTAAAATCGGCTGTTATAAGTGGCCAGCAATAAACCTGTGTCATTATTGTAACAAATTTCATTTCTGCATGAAAAGAAGACTTGTTTTACTAGCTTTTACCGCAACTCGTTCGATAAGCAAGAACCGTAAGTCCAGAGAAATTGAGGTAAACTGGTAACCAATCATTATATTAACACTTAAGCTGTTTAATATTTTCATGTACTTTTCCCGTTCGCTAGTTCTTAGCGGTTACTACTCGAGTGATCAACATCGTGTCAAGAGACCAGAGTTTGATCCCCAAGTGGTAGGCTCGTACCAATGGGTTTTTTCAATAAACTGATGTACGATTTATATCGTTGGCTTGAACATAAAGACGGCGACGGGCTCTTCACCTGTCCTATTGTCCCAAAAAGTGTCATCGTGAAAGTTCTTCGGTGAAAGTTGGTTCAAAAGGATTTAATTGTTTAGACCTCTGTCGACCCCTGTATTGGGAATGGCGTGAAGATACTTTTTTCGCTAAACACCTTTTTTCATATTCTGTATGTAAAAAATTTAATAATAATATAGTACAATTAATTTAAACGGTGTATTTTTGTCAATCTGTTTACTAAGACTTGTAAGTCCCAACCTTTCCAATATTATAAATTGCGATTCAAAGCAACGCATTTGTAAATTTCCTCAACTCGAGATGTATTTTGTCAATAGGATATTGTATTTACCGTTAGATTAAATCTTAACTTATGCCACTCCAGTGCAAATTAAAATGTACAAAAATATAGAAGCAAATAAAATAAGTCACAATAGCCGTGTTGTTGGGTGGTCGGAATTTCGAGTCGAGAGACCTGAGTTCGATCCCCAGATGGCAGTACCAATGAGTTTTTCAAAAACTTATGTACGAATTTCATCGTTGACTTGGACATAAAGACGGCGACGGGCTCACCACCTGTTACGTTGTCCCGAAAATATCTTCGGTGGAAGGTGGGTCAAAAGGACTTAATTGTCTAGACTTGACCTCTGTCTACCCCTGTATTGGGAATTGCGTGAAGATATTTATATTTTTTTAAATAAAATAGAGGGAATAGTAATTGTTCGCAACTTTATCATAACAAATTTAATTCCCCGTTAATATTCTTTGATGATCAGATGGAACAAAAATGGATACGGCCTAATCGATAAAAACTGGTGCTAATTTTTAATTAAAAAAAATAAAGATGTTGGCATCGTTTCACGTTAAGCAAAGGTCATCGAACGGTGCTGGGAGCGTTAATCGTAATTTTCGTGTTGATACGCAGAAAACTCCAAAATGATAATGTTACTGCATATTTTATTGCTATTTGATATCGGACATATTGTAGCTAGTATTTTCATTTTACATGGAATGATTTAGAAAAATTTTAATGAAATTCTAGGACTATGGCAGCGGGTCGTCTATACATGGATTTGTTAATACTACTTCCGATTGAAATAAATTGAATGAAGCACCATAGATGCTTTTTACGATATTTTCGAGTCTCAAAACCATCTTCAATTACAAAGGTGGCCGTTACCACGTAATGGATGGTTGCTTGCAGCCTACTATTTAAAAAATAGCGTACCCAGCAAACTCTGTATCGCCTCAAAATCAATAAATGTCAGCTGAATTAAATTCACTTATGTCTGTCTTCCTTTGTTACAACTTTTTTTTTGGTGTTTTAAGTTTCTTTTTCTTTAATTTTCCTGTCTTAATAGGTATTCGTAGGGGAGACATATTTAGCAAAACAAAGATGATTTTTAATTTTACTTCATTCAAAGTTAACAATCATAAATGGTGGCGTCTATCAGAGTATCTTGACAATAATTATGTTCTTAAAATGAACAAGCCTACGCAACATTATTCTATAACAGTAATACGCTTATGTAAATATATTGACTACGCTTGCCGTTTCTCTGAACTTACAACGCTGGTAAACAAGTTTCGAACAGATTCTTTATTAAATGGTAAAAAATCCAATTTTCATTTTACCGTTTCGCGATACCCGAATCGTTAATGTTTGTTGCAAATAAAACACAATTCTTATACAAAGATATTTATTCAATACAACTAAGAAAGGCACCACAATAAATACAACTCCCGGTCCTAAAATCTCATTAAAATATTTGACTAGACATTAACCACACTATAAGGCCGTACAGTTAAAACTTCAAGCTGACTATATTTAATTGACAGGCAACGATTTTGTGCGTTTATAATATTATACCAAAACATCACAGTCCAATGAACTAATAGCCATTATGGCCTGCCTTTATCACGATAAGCAACAATAACTATACCATAATAGTGGTCCCAATAAGCCTCCATGTAAAGCTTTATTTATATTTACTATTATTATTTACATTCTTACTATAATTACTGTTTACATATTTATTCATCAATACTGGCTTATTTAACCAAAATCATTTTATCATCTCATCAAAATACAATTTGATTTTCTTTTCATTTTATTTTTATCGTTTACCATTAAACATATTTTCTTTGTTTCTTTCTTTCTTGAACAAAGTTAAGTTATGACAACACCAAATCAAAGTGTTGCGGCCAGATCATTGACACGCAGTGTAAAAAATAACAAAAAGTTAAATAAAGTAACTTTAACACAATGTACTATTGTATGTAGAGATTGCAAATAGTCCTTTGTCATTACTCAGCATAGCCAACTAGGATTCTAAAACATAAACAAAATATAATTACGAAGCATTTGCGCACTTTTGCCTTCGCCGATAGTGACAAAACACCGAAAAAAAAACATTTTATATTATTCTTTCGCTAAAAGCTTCAAAACGGAGAAAGAAAGAAATTAAATGCTTTTCTAATTAACGGTGGAGGCAACTGTTCAAAGTACTCTGTATAATTACTGAATATGTGGCATATGGAAATAACGAAGGATAAACATAGGAAAAGAAGCGTCATTTATTGTATGTAGGAGAGTAGCTTCTAATTTTCTAACATTTATATTTCTATGTATTAACTAATACCGCAGTTGTAAAAGTAACAATGTGTAAATGCCCATTGCAGTACAGCGTCAAATATTTGAGAAAGATTGGAGCACGAGAATGTACCAAGAAATATTTATTCACAGACGGTCAGGCTCCCCATGTAATTTTTCTTTCACAGTGACGCTCGTGGTAAAGTAAGTTAGACGCGAATAACCCTGGTTCGATCACCGGGCAGACACCACGATAATAGTTAAAAATACAATTTTAAGTGCTGGCTTTACCCCGTGAAGTATTACAAAAAAAAAAGAACTGGCTAACGTCTTCCAACGAGTCAACGATATAAATGGTTGGCTTGGACCTAAAGACGGCGACAGGCTCACCACCTGTCACGTTGTCCCTTGACCTTTGTCTACCAGTGTATGGCAATGGCGTGAAGACATTTTTTTTTATTTTGAAAACAAAAACAATTTCTTTTTTTGAAAATCTGAATGCATATTATATCATTTCTATAACATGTTTTTAACATATTTGCTATATATTTGCTTAAACAGTCGATTGTCAATACAATAGTAAAACAAAAACCGACATTAGTATTACATACGGATTATTATATACGGGAAGTAGAGCCAGTAAAGAAAAATTTGCAAAACAAAATAACTAGCATATTGCAAAACAAAATAACAAAATATAGCATAGCAATAATCGAGAGGTCATGAAAATAATAGATCTTATAAAAAATCACAGAAATTTAGGACACAAAGACTATTCAACAGTTTTATTATAGAACATGATTTTAATAAAATTTACGTTCCACATAATACGAGGTTCGAGTCGATCTTTTACCAATCTATTAATCTATAATAATAAAAAGCAACGACTCTAAAACAAAAACAACATTGACAAAGAAAGCTGAAAGAGAAAAATCGTTACTATTATTATTTTTTCTTATTATTTTATTTTAGAATTACTCATACCTCAACGCTAGCGAGTAGCAAATAAAAACAAAACTCATGAAAACGTAAAGATAAATTAATTAAATACTTCCTAGTATCAGAATTCACTGTTTTAAAGTGCTGACTTTAAATGAGTTCCTTATATCTATTTGACATTGAGTACAGAAACTTTCGTTGCTTACGAAATAATTACACAATTATAATGTATCTCGTACAACATCAACGAATATTTCTAGAGCTTTGATTGTCACCACCGGCTCTAATGTCGGGCTCGTTCGCTTTACCGTGACATCTTAACAATTTTTCATCTGCATCTCGCACTCTTTCTTGTAATATATCGACCGTACGATTTAAAAGTTTTATTTCCTCTTGCAATGGATATAACTGCATGTTCATCTGCATTAGTTCTTTTTCATGCGCCATTTGCAGTGTGTGAAGCTATGCAGTAAAAGGTATTGGTATTAAGAATAAAAAATGTACAGAGATGGAGTTTACTACTTATACCTTATGATAGGGTGGTCACAAAACTTTTGGAGTATCTAGGTCTATGACAGGAGGTAAGCCTGTCACTGGCTTGTCGTCCAAGGCAACGATACAATTCTTACAAATTGGTGTGTCAGGATTCGTAGACAAATTCACCCACATTATATATAATTAAATGTGTATATAAATATCGTTATAATTATCGTGTAACATTTAATTATACCTTAATACTTCTGACTGCAACACTTTTAAATCTGAATAGTAAAACGATATCTCTTTCAAGTAGAAACCCACATTCTCGACTATCTCTAAAAGTGCCAGATGTGTATTGAAATTTGTGCTTAAATAAGCATATTAAAAAAGCCGAGTGCGCCTCTGAGCCTATCGCCATCTACATGTATATACACAAATATTAATTTGTACATCCATGACCCACACCACACAAATGTTTGCTCCTTGGCAGGATTCGAAGGACACGAACCTTTAGCATCAAAGGCAGGCTATCGGGTCGTCTATAAAGTATGTACTAAACTATTCATAACTCACATCTTGTATCCTCTTCTTTTTCAATGTTATAAATTCCTCATTTGACCGTTTCAATGAATCCAGGAGACTCGCTTTTTCTTGTGCAAGTATCTCCTTCTGCTTTCTAGCTTCGGAGAGTTCGGCTTCGATTTCTGGAGAAACTTTAGCCATTATATTTTCTACAGACTTAGTTTGCTTGTGTGGTAATTTCTTCTGAGGATGTAGATTAATTAATACTACAACAGAAAAATTATATTGTAACAATGTGATAGTACTTACACCGCAGTGTAAAGGAATATAATATTCCTTTCTTCTAAGTTTATCTGTGTCCCGTGTGGTAAAGGCGTAAGAATATTACCACTCCCTTTCTTCCCGTGGGTGTCGTAAGAGGCGACTAAGGGAAACAGCCTTGAATATCGTTATGGCAGCCGATAAATGGCTGGATAATCATCTAAAAATGTCACACCAAAATTATCAGACCGGAGATGGGCAGTAGCGTATGAGGTTTGAGTGATGGTGGTACTGCGATCGGTAATCCGCTTGCCAAGCGTGGTGATTATGGCAAATCCTCCCTATGGGAGAGGCCTATGTCTTGCAGTGGACTTTAACAGGTCGTTATGTATGTATGTATGTGTGTATGGATGGAAATGGACCGCATACCTAAATTACTACAAATGATCTCACACAATAGAGGATTCTTCACACAAGAGATAGCGAGGGTCTAAACTGATTACTCCTTTTGACTCACGGACGGAAGAAACGGAGCTTATTTTGGGACAAAATGACAGTTGATGAGCCTGTCACTGTCTCCATGTCCAATGCAACTATATAAATTGAATAAAAATTTTAACAAAGTCATTGGTACGACATCAACTCCTGGGGATCGAACTCGGGCATCTAACCCTCCACTTGGCTATCGCGACAACTTTATAAAAAGAAATTTTTTAGTAATTCACTTCGTGTACTTGTTTCCGATCGTTTTTTTTTTATTCTTTAACGACTGAAACGGCAGTTTCCTAGAATTATTCATACGGTATTCAAATATTAACCATAAAAACCTATAAAATCGGCAAATCTTAACGGTGAAGATATTGTTTCGCGCTTTTTATCTACAGTTTAATATTATGTGAACAAAAAAGTTCGTCCCGCTTTCAATAGATTACACCTTTTCAAGGCCAGTTCCGTGTGAGCTTATAATTTTAGTTTCTTACAATTCTGCTTCTTACAATTATAATTTATAGGAAAAGAAAGTGTTTATTACATACTTTATGAGATTTATAAAGGACATAGTGTTGCTAAAGCTCCCAGAACTATTTGCCTAATTTATTGTGTAACTTTTTTTGATAAAAGCACGAGTCGAAATTGTTTTAATAATAAAAATAAACTTCGAGTCAAGAGACCGGAGTTCGATCCCCAGGTGGCAGGCTCGTACCAATGGATGTTTTCAAAAACTTATGTACGAATTATATCGTTGGCTTGGACATAAAAATGGCGACGGGCGCACCACCTGTCACGCTGTCTCGAAAATATCTTCGGTAGAAGGTGGATCGAAGGGACTTAAAGGTCTAGACAAGACCTCTGTCTACCCCTGTATTGGGAATTGCGTGAAGTCGAAATTTGTGAAGTCGAAAAAAAAACCGCTCTTAATACTTAAGATATGTATCGATTATATCCTCATGTATCTCTATAATACTCTGAAACTTCTCTTCTGTTTTGTTAATGCCTTTTTGTTTGACTTAAACCCGCCTACATCTTTCGAATACTTTCGACGATTTATTACATATTATTGCTTGGGTATACTGTAAACAAATACACACACGCATGCATGATACGTTTTTGTAAGTCGTAAAGCGTGCGATAAGATCGAAGGGAGGGTAAGGTGCAAAGTCATTGACATTGAACACAAGATCCAAATACTAATAATATGTGCAATTCACAAACACTCTGCTGAACCTAGGAACCATGGCACGATAGTCAATAATAAACAGCACAGATTTAAAATTAATTTGTAAAAATAGGGTGATTATAACATACGATAAATAGTTCCCGCCTCCATACAAACTTAATTGTGTATTGTTTTAAAGAAAACATACTAACCTTCTTTCTCTTTCTGCAAATTACGTAAATTCTTTCTTAGTTCTTCAGTTTCTCTGTTAATTTTAGCTATAGAGCGTTGTTTCGCCGTCAACTCTGCTTGTAACCCCTTTATCGTAGCTACAAGATAACTGTCTTCTTTTAACTTATTTAGGAACAATGCTGAATTTTGGGATATTCGACTAACAGCTGAAGATGCTCTATCTGTTTTTGGGAAAGTTTGAGTGCCAACGGTATGTCGAATTTCAGTCACAGTTTGAACAGCTATGTCTTTTAAATTTGCCTTATTTACTTTATTTTTAAGGTCCGTATTAACTTTACGGTCTTCCATCAATTGTCTTTCTACGTCAATTATATGATTCTCATATTTCTGTTTCATATCACCAAACTTTTCTTGCAATGTAAGAAGTATGGTTTGAAAGTGATTTTCTTTATCTCTTAACTCCTGTTCTAAACGGGCTATGCGTTCTTCAAGTAACTTCTTTTTGTTGTCTTCAACTGCCGACGACTTGGAGGCTACTAAAATAAGAAAAACACATAATTTTAATTTCTTCAATAGTTATTTTTTATAAAAAAAATCTTAGAGAAATTATATTACGTAAAACAGACCTATCAAAGCCGAAACTGAATCAGGATGTTTACGTTTTAAAATCATTTCCATTTCTTTAACTTGTCTTTGTAGATCTTGAATAACCATGACATCTTTTTCACGCTGCGTAGTCAAATTTTTCCTCTCATTTCTTTCCTTATGTAATTCTGCACGAAAACTATTATTATCATCTTTCAGATTTTTTAATTCTGAAATTCTATTTTCATACTCCTTTGAAATTTTATTGATAAACTTTTCACATTCTACTAATTTCAAATCTACAACGTGTTTTTCATCATTTACTTGGTTCAGTTTTTTTCTAAGAAGTTTATTGTCGTCTGTTAATTGAACATTTAATAGTTCTAAAGCCTTCACTCGTTCATTTGTGTCCTTTAGCTCTTCTAGGATATTTTCATGTTTACAGACAATCGCACGTTTAGGCGAGTTTGTCATCGACTTCACTTTTACAATCTCACTTCTTTTCGAATCAACATTTCCGGCTGAAAATGGCCTTAATTTTGTTTTCTGCCGTTGTTCTTTATTTTCTTTAATAGTGTTTGCCTTAGTTGATAGCACATGTAGCTACAAATTGTTAATAATCATTACATAATTACATTAGTAATAGATTCACATTCTAATATTACTATGTCATATAAATGAAACTCTGAAATATTGAAATTCCGCAAAGCATAATGAAATTCAATAAAACATCAGAAACAAATCGCGTTACATAATTTTCCTCTGTCTACCTCTGTTCTGGGACTGTGTGTGACCAAAAATAAAAGTTTATCACTAATTTTTCCTTTGAAAGTTAAGTTAAATCGATATTAACATTCAATACAAAAATTCAATACAAATCTCACTGGTAGCTTAGACTGGTGACTACCAGTCTAAGCTACCAGTGAGATTTTTGGATATATATTTATATACATAGGACATTGACTTTTCAAGTATGAAACGAAATTATTTTAAAAAGTGAATGAAATTATTTTATTACTATATATATTATAACAAGAAAATACATAAACACCCGTGCATAAAGAAATGTCGTACAAGTACTGTCATTCACAACAGTTTAGGAATTTTGTTTGTATTATGAAATAACTGCAACTTAAGAGGCAATGACCGGTCATGGCGCTTACACTACTTCAAGAAGGTTGTCATTCTGGTTCCAAAACAAACATAAAAGCCGCGATGACGTGTAATTAGATATTTACTGTTTTTTTTTACAATATTGAATCTTGTTATATTTTTATATTTAAAGTTTAATACAACTTAATAATATTGCGGTATAATTATAACAGCCTGTAATCATAAATATGTACCTTAGACGATCAAGTTTATATTTTGCGTGGACATTTGTTAGGGAAAACTACGGGAAAGGCAATAATATAGTCACTACCAAGTGACATTAACTTTAGGGTTTGTGTCTCAAAAAATACCTAACGAATATATAATATATTCAACGTCATTTAAATAAATCTATGCACATGTTTCTTTCTTTACAAAAGAACTTCTTCTTTTATCAAGATTTTATATACCTTCCTATGTTTTAGTCTCCTTATATAAAACAATAAATACGAGTTCAGATCGGAATCACATGTTATACCCATTATTATTTATTCGTCATCGGTTATGTGCTATGTACTAAATAGAGCTTATAAGTTGAGAACAGGCGTTGCAAGCGCATCAATGCGGTCTTTGACGCGCTGACTGCGGGACCAACTTCAGTAGCCATGGAAATGTGGTCGCGGACGGCCGTTCTCCTGCTGGTGACCACCACTGTGATCTGCACGCCGCTTATAAATGAGCTCGAACCCGGAAAAGGTATGTTTTTGTTGAGCCCTTTACTTTTTTAATGACATTACATATTTAATTCGTAGTTAATAACGGTGTTATATTTTTTTAGATATACCAGTCTTTTTAGCGGTCCATAAAAGTCCACTGCTGTACGTCTCTCTCTCTCTCTCTGTCTTATATAGATATTTTATACTAATCGCCACTATTGGCAAGCGGATTGACATTTCAGTAGCTAACACTTTGACTCTGCCTTCCGTCACCGACCAATTTATTTGTGATCTGGTTAATTTTTCGAGACTGTTATCCCGCCAAAGTAATATTCAATATACCGTCCTTAACTTGCCCATTCCAAACTTTACAGGATGAGAGGCGAATTTATTATTATTATTATTATTAAAGCTCGGTAGTAGTAAAACTGTACTCAAGCCTAAAACAACTCTGGAAAGTTTCCGACATTAAAAAATTCAGCAAGTGACAAAATGTTTAACATCTACTAAAAATAAGCATTCTAGGTTATTTGATAAGGTCTCTTAAGGTCTCACGGTGCGACCATTTCTGAAGATTTAATTTAACTGTTTTAATTTTGTTTTAATTAAATTGAACCATATTTTTTTCTTTAAATTAGAAATTAAAATTAATACGCATCAAATTAAATGTAATGAAGTGTCTGCCCATAGCATCACTTATTAGTAAATTAAATACTCATCACTTATTAGTAAATTAAAAGACCTCCTGTCTTCCCGTGGGCGTCGAAAGAGGCAACTAAGGAATACCTTGACGATATCAACGGCCCCCGACAGATAACATTATAATCTTGAAAAATATCAGAGATCTGCTTCTGTGATCGCTAATGCGTTAGCCTACCGCGGCGATTGTGGCAAACCTATTAGACTGTTACAGGCCCTATTTATATATATATATATATATATATATATATATATATATATATATATATATATATATATATATATATATATATATATATATATATATATATATATATATATATATATATATATATATATATATATATATATATATATATATATATATATATATATATATATATAAATAGGGCCTGTAACAGTCTAATAGGTTTGCCACAATCGCCTCGGTAATCACGAAATTCCCAACACAGGGGTAGACAGAGGTCTAGTCTAAACAATTTAGTCCCTCTGACCCACCTTCCACCAAGACTTTCTCGGGACAACGTGACAGGTGGTGAGCCTGTCGCCGTCTTTATGTCCAAGCCAACTTTTATTACAAATTATACATAAGTTTTAAAAAAAGTCATGCGAGCCTAACACAGGGGGCTCGAAGTCAGCTCTCTCAACTCGAATTCCGATGAACCTTTACCGATAAGCAACTTCCAAAAATCTAGATATTCAAACCCACATTTTGACAACCTCCGTGGACGAGTGGCGAACACACCATTTTTCATTGTGTCGCTAGTTCTAAGGTCCCCAGTTAGATTCCCGGACGAATCAAACCACTTTTTCTACATTGTCTCGAGTCTGAGTGTTTGTGGTAACTTTGTTGTTTCCGATTCCACGACACAAGTGCTAAGTGTAGTATGTAGCTATTTACTTTGGAATCAGTGCAATGTATGTTATGTATGCAATGTATGACGTTGTCCCTACCTAACCATGTGTTTTTTGTTTTTATAGGTCTTTTTCATTTATAATATTCGTAGAATTTTGAAACAGGATACGGGAGGTAAGATAGGTGATGAAATGTGAAAATAAATTTTATTACTTTCGAAATATATCTCCAAGCGTATGCGAAATAGTAACAAAATAAAAAGTGACATCCGGAAAATATACAACTTAACATTCCGTTCATCGAATTACCCAGTTCGTACGTGAATGAAACGGTCTCAAGTTGCTAGGTCATGTACGATTTTGGCATACCAGAATTGGTCCAAAATCTTCTTTGTAATCCGCGTTGAAGTCTTTTGTTCTAGTAGACTATTTCTAGTAGAATATTTTAGAAGTTTAACTAAACTAATTAAAATAGTTCTGGATGTGAACTTAAGTTACTTACTTACCTTACTTACTTAATTTACTTAAGTTACTTACTATCTTAGACGCTCCGTCTAAGATGGTAAGTAACTTAAGTTGATTATACAATAAACAACATTTATTTAACAGATGGTAGAGTCCTCTGTGAATTAGTACCCCGAGTTTGTATCAAATTCTTAGCTATTTCAGCAAACAAACTGCAGTAACAGAATTTTTGTGCTTCGATTTGAAATATAAAAGCAATGCGTAGAGTCATGGGCAATGAGGTCTAAAATCTTAGACCTCAGATGTGATGTGACAATCTATTTGTAAAGTTCTTCAATAAAAGTTCTTTACAAATGTCTACTGCTGTATTCACTTAAATTTACCGCATGTAAACTTCATACTTAACCTAATCTAAAAGAGTATCTAGTAGAGTAATACTATTCATGTTAGTTATTTTTATTTATAGTTTTTTTTATTATCAGTTAACGTACTGCATTTTATTGTTGCGAATTACAGTCACTATATTTTATAACGCACATAAACTGCCATAGTAAGTTAATTACAGGTTCTACATGGGATCTGAAAAAATTACGGTGTAGTGGTTGCGATGCGAGGATTTTTATTACATTTTAATGTCTTTTTATAACGTTGAATTTACTTTGCTACTTTCATTATAACGTCTCTTTTATTCGATAGATATTAAGTAAACAGTTAACGTTATACTGACGTCTAAAATCAATTGCTATCAAAAATGTACTGTTCATAGTATAAACTATAAAGCAGTAAAAGATTATGGCGGCCGTCAATAGAAAACAAGTGTATATTGGAGAAAGTCATTAAAACGTTAACAAGCAGGGAGCAGGCAATGCATTCCAAGTGGATTTTCTATTTTATATGCGTCAGATGTCCCCCGTCGTAAATAAACGTCGGACTGGTTCATGTCCATGGTAATAAATCAACCTAAAGAAACAGTTTCAAATTGTTTTCACTCAATGTCGTACGGAATATTTTTAATTGCAAGTTTTGAAGGAAACTATCACAAACATGTAATAAGTATTACATTTGTGTGACATATTCCTTCAAACAAACTAAAAGTTTTAACAAAAAAAAAACAGCGGTTACATTCAAATGTAACCGCTATTGTGCTAGATACGAAACAATAGATTCAGACACTATCACAAAATCTAAATACATAATTTAAAATTCCCCGTGCATAGATCTATTTACGAGTCTACAAAAGGTCTATACGCACATACTATATCTATACGCATATCCCTAAGCGTAAACAGCGATGATCATGGCAATTGTAATAACACACAATAGCTCACGTTCAATATAACTGTTAGCAATTTCCTTAGTGCAAATTGCGTTTTCTATGACAATGAAATATTATTTCGGTTTCGTTTTTAGAATGGCCTACAAGGAATTCGGTGAAACAGCCTTCTGACAATGAAAAAGAAACATCAACAACTCTATCAGAGCAAACAACGGTACTAACGACAGTTGACGATTCGATAAAAGATATCGCCGAACCAGAAGAAGTTGCTACTGATACGTCGTCACCGATTCTCAGAAGCGCTCAATCTAGAGAAAGTAAAGTTGACTACACAGGAGCACAAGTATGGAAGGTGTCTACAGAGAAAAGCAGTGTCTCAGGAGTTATTACACGACTGCGAAGGAGGAATTGTAAGATTTCTATTCTTCTTCTATTGTATTGCGCAAATAGGCTGATAGTTATATTGCTAGTTAGATTCACCATATGTAACAACAGTTGGCGGTGTAACCACAACACATTTTTACAACAATCTCAGGAAAAATAGATAGTTTTTCCTTGAGTAAATCCTTATGTTGCAAATTTGTTTATAAAGACATTACTTGTAAATACATATAATAGTTTTAGTAAGAAAAACTGAAATTCATGAATTTATTGCAGTGATTGCTACATGGGGAGGAAACCAATCATCTATTGATATACTTGTAAAGTCTAACGCTATACCAAATGTTACACGAGTTTTCAAAAGAGAGAGAATACCAATTGAGGTCGTCATAGAGGATTTACAACAGAGAATCAACGAAGAAAATCCACCTCTAGATGCTAATGAAATAGAGCTGCAGGATCGCCGAGGTTTGTTCTTTTTAAATTTAAATATTCGAATATAATTTAGGCAAACATAAATCACCAATTGTAAGTACACATTTCCAAGGGTTCGTGTGGTTTGTTCCAGCAAGAGCTTACAATTTTTGGCGTTACAGGGCTACTCGTCGCCGTCAATCTTTAGTAGGTGCTTACTTGGGCTACAATTCAATCGATCTGCCCATGGAGTATTGGCCATATGCGAATTGGGGTTCGTCCAACGATATCGAAAGATTTTAAGTGTGATTTAACATATTTGTTGTTTGTTGTAGTGATTTTGTTGCAAATTCTTTTTCCTCTAATGGTTTTATAGTCTCGTATTTTACCGCATGTTGGTGTTTCACACACTTTGTAACTAACAACAAACACATGTACGTTTATTGATTGAATATCAAATGCTCGATAACCCTTTTGGTTATCCATCATTTTTGAACATCTTTCAATCACACCTTATCAAAATTTGGTGATCGGTAATTATAAATTGACCGAATTTCTATCGATTACTACGTTTTGTCAACGAATTTGTATGAGTCGGATTGATTCTGACTCAGGTCAGAATCATACGTACTTACTACTTACTATACGACCGAGGGTATGGCTAAAAGTATGGTATGTAATACAAAATGCCTACATACGAAAGTCAAAGACCAAACACCATTCAAGTCATTCGATGGTCGATGGTCGATGGTCAACTTTAAAGTGTTCCTCGTGAAATATACCTAAGACATATAAATTAAACAAAAAATATTTCTTAAATTAAATTTTTTGTTAGGTCACCGAATGACGTGGAAGCAGTATCACCGAGTCGAAGACATTCACGGTTTTATGGACTATCTGGCCAAAACCTATCCAAAAATCGTTAGTGTAAATTCTATAGGAAAATCCTATGAAGGACGAGACTTAAAGGTTTGTTTTACTTCATTTTATAAAGTACTATTCAAAGGTATTCGTGGTATGCTAAAATTATGTGGTATTGCTGTCAGATAGCCCAGGCTTGTAAAATATTCAGTTTCTTATTTATTTTTGTAATACATTTTAACATCCATTTTGTAGGTGTTACGAATATCAGACGGAAAACCAACAAACAAAGCAGTTTTCATAGACGGTGGCATCCATGCCCGTGAATGGATCAGTCCGGCAACAGTTACCTATTTTATAAATCAATTCGCCGAGAACTTTGACGTTGAAACCGACGAGATCAAAAATATTGACTGGTGGGTATCCTTAAGTATTAAAATAACCTAAAATCTAAATCTAGAATCTATTTAAATTTAGAACAGTCATAGTCTTAGTACAGAACCTTCAGTTTAATTGACTACGAACTGACAACTTACACGGATAAGGCACAAAAAATTGACGAACGACGTGGAAGAGTGGCATACACACCGGTTTTCATGGTATCGCCAGCCCGGAGGTGCAGGGTTCGGTATCTGGACGGGTCAATGTATAAAACACTTTTTCTACATTTCCTTAGATGGGTGTTTGTGGTACTTTCGTTGTTCCTGATTCTATAACACACGTGCTTAAGCATTTTGCTTTTATGTATGTGATTGTATGTGAAAACGTCCAATCTGTGTAATTATTTATTGTTATTAAGAAAAAAAATAATAATAATAAACAATTTTTACAAGTTATTTTTGCGTAATTTTTTTGTTTTGTTTCATTTTTGTTGTTTTGCGTAATTTGTTTGTTTAATCTCGAAGTTGTCTCGAATTGAAGGCGGTAACTTGCATTGCAAGTACAATATTATTTATCTATGGAGTATTGTTTCTAGGTACTTCTTCCCAGTGGTAAACCCCGACGGATATGAACATACACATGAATCTGACCGTCTCTGGCGCAAAAATAAGAAGCCCAGCAGAACTGCACGAAATTGTGTGGGAACCGATTTAAACAGAAACTTTGGGTACGTATTATTATTCTGGTTCAATTAAACAATTCCGTGGATTAAAATATATTCTTTATGCGTTACTATCTATTTGAAGAGTCACGATAACCGAGTGGTTGGGTGATCGGAATTCGAGTCAAAAATGTCTTCGGTGCAATTTGCCTCAATAGTATTGTCGAAAGTATTGGCTCAATACTGGGAGTAGCTTGAAGAAATCATACTATTCAACTTACACAAATCATCATCAAATAAACAGTATTCTGCTAGAATTTGTGTGTATAAAAGAAAGAGTAGCTTAATTTTTAGCCTTTTTCTTACACAGGCCCTGGCTGACACAGGTGAGTCCACATACGTAGGCCATTAGACGCTATATAGGCGTGATGGCCAATGGATAAGCAAAAATGTTGGCCTTTGTTAATTTCTGTCATTGAAATATTATTTGCAATTCTGTTATCAGGTATCGATGGGGAGGAAAAGGGTCTTCGGGAAATCCTTGCAGCGAAATTTATCGCGGTAGCAGTGCCTTTTCTGAACCCGAATCAAAAGCTCTGTCGGTAAGGAGACAGTTTGTATGCATAAATATTAACCGAAGTAGATTTAGTTTAAATAACGGCTCCACGATCACAAACATTAATCATTGTCCCCCTTTACTTGAACAATCTTATGAAAAATGCAAGGTCAATTCAACTGTGCGAAATCATTGCCCTAATTGCTAAATAATAAAAATCTAAATGTAAAGATATGAAACACTGATGTTAATAGAAAAATTTAACATAATGGAAGACGTTATTAGAAGTTTTGTAGATACAAACACTAGCGCGATTAAACTAAAATTATAATTTCAATCGGTACATTTTTTCAAAATATTCAAAAGAAAAATCACGTTTTCCACTGGCCTAAAAACTAAATGTTAAGAACCAGGTTGTAATAATATTTTTGACATCAGCTAAGCAATACATATTCAAATAATGTATATTCCCTAACGTATTTCTCATATTTATCTACAAGTCCTTAGACAGTAATTAAGATACGAAACCTAATGAACGTTATTAGGGTTAAGTGACGTGACTCTTCACAACTTTAAAACAGATTGTGAAAGTACGGAGTAAAGGAATGTCACCTGTTAATTATTATCTTGACGCCTTTTAATTTTTAAATATTATTTAAGGGTTATAGAGATTCTAACAACAATTAATTTTTAATTTACACTTCACTTTGACGTGACTGTAAAAATTTTAGTTATTGACCAACTGATACGTTTTTTATGGATTTAACAGTTGTGAATAAGAATTTAGGAAATAGATATGGTTCTAACTAATGACTTTCGTGACCAAGATGGCGTAAACTTTAGCATATGAGGTCAAAGTCTCGTCAGTTTTTGTTACATAAATCTTACAAATCGATGGAAAAGTTAAGTCCACTGCAGGACATAAGCCTCTCCCGTACGGAAGGATTTGCAATGATCGCCACGCTTTGCAAGGGGATTAGCGAGCGCCGTACCAAACATCTAGCATTTTAGTGTTTGCCACCAATCACCAGTCTACTAAATTTTATCTGATATTTCTGTATAAAAATATATAATTTTTTGATAACGAATAATAACGGAAGCTTTTCCCTTACATGCCTCTAACGTGATATAAAGTGACATATTCTTATGGTGGTATATTCTTACGTCGTAACCACACGGCTTACGTTGAAACATGATATTTATAATTATCTAGTAGACCTGTTGTTGTTAACACATTAAATTGTATTAAAAAAAGTATAAAGATAAGAATAATTGATATAATAATTATTAATAAATACAATATTATATTTATTAATAATTAAAAATAATTGGGTATAAGACCCAACAGGTACCTAAATCGATGATAACCTATAAATTTTTTAATACCGATGATCCCCTGTGACAAGTTTATATTATGTGCTCACAATTATCCCATAGTAAACTAACATATTTTCTGATTCAGGAATTCATCAAAAATAGTGCAGCTAATTTCACGGCGTACATTACGTATCACAGCTATGGACAGTATCTACTTTACCCATGGGGCTATGATAATGTAGTGCCTCCAGATCATAAGGATCTGAACGATCTTGGTACACGAATGGCACAGGTGAGTTACAATAATTAAAGCTTTTTCTTATTTAACAATATACATTCCAAGAGTAAAAAGTCACGATAGCCGTGTGGTTGGGTAATCGGAATTCGAGTCGACAGACTCGAGTTAAATCCACAGGTGGCAAGCTCGTACCAATAAGTTTTTTTCAAAACCTATGTACGATTCATATCGTTGGCTTGGACATAAATACGGCGACGAGCACGTTCCCACATGTCACGTTGTCGAAAAATTACTTTAATTACAGGACTTAATTGTCTAGATCTCAGTCGATCACCGTATCAGGAATGGTGTGAAGAGATTTTTTTTTTACATTCCAAGAGACAGGCTTAACAGCCACTAGATTCGTTTTCTTCAGAAGTTGTATAGATTAGGACAGTAGTTATAACAGTGGTAGAGCCACGCATCAGCTTTTGTTGTTGCATGAATGGGCTGGCTCGACCGGGGAAGTACCTCACAAAATACCGGCGTGAAGTAGTCTAAAAAACTTCTGGGTTTCGTTGGTGAGTGCAGATACCGGAGGCCCACACACCTCCTCCCCCAATTCTGAGGGGGGGGGGGCACTCTAAGGCCGGCAACGCATCCGCTATACCTCTGGTATTGCGGGTGTTCATGGGCAGCGGTAGTCACTTACCATCACATGAGCCACCTGCTCTTTTGCCTCCCTTTTCTCTAATGTAAAAAATGTACAATTATGAGCTGTGAGGTATTCCTTCTGTTAAATTGATTGTGTATTCCTTCTGTTAAATTGATTGTAAGTACCCATGGGTTGTAGTCACCACTCACCATCTGTTGGGGTGTCTGTTCATAATTTTGGCAAATGAAGAACAGTGGTCTAGAAAATAATAATAGATAATAAGGAAAGAGAATCGTTTTTTAGACACAAGAAATATAATAAATAGAGCAATAAAAAATTGAAATTTAATTAAGCATGCAACTTATGATCAATCTAGCAATTGTAAGATGTACATTTTAGGTTTTATAACATATTAAAAAAATTTACTTCATTAAGATATATTTGTTTATTTTATTGCACTGCATCCTACTTGTTTATGCTTATGTTTGTCTGGGACAGAATGCCTTCAATCAATAAGTCCGCCTTCATGTACTTTGTATACAGATTTTTAAATAAATAAATAAATATATGTATACATCATTTATGTTAAGTGATTTCAGAACTGAGATTGTCAATTTATTTTCAGGCCATAAAACAAACTCGTGGTGCATCATATCAAGTTGGTTCTTCCAGTGGACTTCTGTACCCTGCCTCAGGAGGTTCAGATGATTGGGCCAAAGGTCATGGAATTAAATATGCCTTTACTATTGAACTAAGTGACACTGGACGCTATGGTTTCATACTACCCACATCTTTTATTGAGCCAGTTGCAAGGGAATCATTAAATGGCCTAAGAGTTTTGGCTTCAGAAGTAGCAAAATCTTAAGATGACATGAGACATTGTAATTTATATGCTATTAGACTTTGTGCAGCATTTATTTATATAGATAAACTATTTATTTGAATATGATAATATTAAGTTAAAATATTTATGTTTGTAATGTTACATGGTCACAAATGTAATTTTTGCTAGCAAATAAGGCAATGCAAATAAACAAAATTTAAGCAATAATTATAGGTTTCATTGCAGCATTTTCTTTAATAAATTACATCATCCTTCCAAAACACTAATATCTTTCCTGACTGTGAGTCTAATACTGATATAAGACTCTAGATCTTATTTCACCATCTCTTATTCGGAGTTATGAAAGGTTGTAGGATAGTCACTTTTATTCAACTAGTCTAAAATATCAGTTATACAAATCTTGAAAAAATATATTGAATATTGAATACTCATGATTGGGGTCTCTTGGTGGAAGTTATTATATCATACATATCTTTCTTAACTTAACATATCACTAATGTTCAAAGTTTCACCGAGACTGTTCTATTGCGAGTATTCAATGTATTCTTTCATTTTAAAATTTGTATCACTGAGAAAAATAAAATATATGTTTTCAATATCAGTAGATTACAATGTTTGTAATATTCCTTTTACAATGCCATAAGGGCAAAACCAGCCGGGTATTTCAATGAAAATTAATAAATAGTGGAATATGTAAAAGTGAATTTGAATTTCTTTAAAATAGTTATTTGTGTAACAAGAGAGCACAGTTATTTTTTTGTTTCTAGCGCAGTTTTTGAGTCCTGAGCAGGGGAACGATTCCATGATTGATTAATGAGCGTAGTGAGTGATTCAAACTTAAAATCCTGAGTGTAATGAGCATATGAGCCTGAGAGTATATAATTTCTTTATTACAAATATCTGTAAATTTTAGGGTATTACGCGTTTCCAAATGTGTTTTCCTTGAGGTCTAAAATCAAAATCAAATTTTGAAGGGGTTTGTTTTTTGACTTGCTTTTTTATGCATGTGAAAGAGACATAGCACAATAAAATACAAATGTTTCAAATTTATGACTAAACAATGTCAATTTGAGGCATTGAAAATTGGACCATTAAAAAGCTAATTTGACCCAATGCTTGAATCAAAATCGTGTTTTATTTACAGTTGTGTCACAGCAAAAAGGGCATGTTTAAGCTGCTGAGGTGAAAAATATACTGTTATATAAACCTAAGACCTAATCAATACCTAACTATGTGTTGTTTTTTTTAATAAAAATTTCACTTCATTAATTTGGTAACAATCATCAAAGCTACTAGACAAATTCTTCAATGACTAGAGATGTCCTTTTTCCAAATCTGTCGTATCTAAATACCAAACTAAAATTATATGTAGGAAAAAAATTTCGCAAATTGAATGATGATAACAAGTGATGAAGAGAACTCAAGCATGGCATAAAATAAATTTATTATATTACTAAATCAGTTTGAGAGAATGAAAAAAAATTGTGTGCCTACAATTTTAAACACATTAAGAATAGTACTTAACAATTTACAAAATAAGTAACAAATATGTATATTAGAGTATGTATGTATCATATATTAGAAATTATTGAATAAATACCTTCGAATTTCCGGCAGTTTTGCTGTTTTTGCGGCATTCGATTTCATTGGCTTTTGTAACTTTTATTTGAGGTATTTTATCATCTGCCGATGGAGAAACGCCATTCGTTATACCTACTATTGGAGCACTGTTTAGTAAATTTTCGGTCTCTAGGGCAATGTCTTCCGCTCTTTTCAAAATTAAATCTACATCATCAACATCCTCCCCAATTTCACTGTCTTTATTCTTAGTGCAAGAGAGTTTTTTAATTTCATTAAATATATTTTTGATTTCTTCATCGCTATCCTTATAAGATTCACAAGATTTCTCAATTAATAAAAATTCTTTAGTAAGAATGTCTTCACTTAAATCTCTATTACTAGGAAAAGAATTGTCAGCCATTCTTATAAATATATGTAACTTGGTCTAACTAATAAACAGCAACGTCCAAATCCAAAATATCGTTTTCCTTTAGTTCTTGGTTAATTTCGTTTAGATTTTCAACATGCAATCTTCAGAAAATCATTTAAACATGGCATAAGGTTGCTAAGCAACCGATGTGTTTTTATTAGTGATCACAGACTACCCAATTTATATCCTACTCTTTGACACAGACTAAGTAGAATCGCGTGCGTGTGATCTACTAGATGTGTGGAGTTATGTAAGATCATGCATCTCATATGTCATATCGCCAAACAGTGAAGAGAAATTTTGGCCGATTCACATCATTGGAATCAGTGAATTTTTCTGCATTTTTTGAGCTAGATTTCACGTTAATCGGAATACTTTCTTGGCGCTTAATCAATAGAAAATTAGGGGGTCATTTAAAACTACATGGAATTATATGTCTGGCTAAAAACCTGAAGGTCTATTGCACTTTCTTGGATATAGAAAAGGCCTATGATAGAGCGGTGAGAAATGAATGGTGGTCAGCATTGTCCGTGAATGGTGTAAGCAGTATCATGATACTTTCTTAGCACCAGAATCCTTATATTCTTTATAAGGATTCTGGTGCTTGTGTAAGGATAAACAGGGCATACATTGAATGATTTAATATCGAAAAGGTGTTAGACAGGAATGTGTAGCGTAACCGTGGCTGTTTAATCTGTTCCTGAACAATTGCTTGACAGATTTAAAAGAGAGTGAAAGTGGGTTGAGAATGAACAAGTTACTCGTCAAAAGTTTTCTCTATGCTGATGACCAAGTATTGACTTGCGTCTTCAGCCGAGGAGTTGCTGGAGATGGTAACTGCTATGAGTGTAGCTTTTGTCAAAAAGGGAATGAAGATGAATGTAAGGAAGACGAAAGAGATGGTGTTTAAAAGAGATGAGGCAATGACAGACTGAAATATCGTGATTGGAGATGAACGGGTGAATGAGTTTGCGTATCTGGGTTCAAAGTTTAAAAGAGATGGAAAGTGTGAGAGTGATATAGAAAGAAGAATGAATGCAGGATGGTGAATGAAGCTTTGCACTCCTTTATGAACAGTCGGAAGGTGTCTAACAAGGCTCGTTTGGCTGTGCATGAGGGGGTGTTAGTTCCGACACTCATGTACGAAAGTGAAAGTTTGATATAGCAGAAAAAACATAAAAGCAGAGTGAATGCGGTTGAGATGAGAGCGTTAAGAAGTAGGATAAGAGTAAAACAGAGTGAGAGGATAAAGTGCAAAAATAGTGAGATAAGGAAACGTTGTGGTCTGAAAGAAGATGTAGTGACTTAAATTGAGAAAGGTATGCTTAGATGGTCTGGCCATGTCGAAAGAATGAATGAAGAACGATTGACAAAAAAGTGTATAAGACGAGTATCAATGGAAGTGTAGGAAGGGAAAGACCTAGGCGGACGTTTCGAGGCCAAATCAAGGACGTCCTGAAAGAAAGGCCAGGTCAAGAGTACCCTAAATCGAAGAGAATGTATGAAGGGAATAATGAAAGTGGACAAAGCGAAACATGTATGTAAGCAGCGTAGCAAGTGGAAAGAAGTGGCTTCTGCTTACCCCTACGGAAAGAGGCGTAATTATAAATATACATGTAGTATAATTTTGTTTCTGTAAATAAAGTATTAGATTGTTATAATTTATTAAGAAATAATAACGCAAAATAATGAATGAATAATATAATACATTGAATATAATTTAATGAATGTCCGAAGGTGTCAATGTCACAGTCACTGAATGTCAAATTGACATTTTGTGATTGGTGATTGTGTTGTTGTTGTCTGTAAACTATTTATTATACACTTTTCTATTTACTAAGAAAGTTAAAAATAATTCCCGTAAACCATTTTCTTCAAGAAAGACATAATTAAATATACTATAAAATGTCCGTGCCCCCTCAAGCATTTGTTAATAAAAATAAAAAACATTTCCTGGGGATCCCTGCTCCTCTAGGTTATGTAGCTGGTGTTGGACGAGGGTAAGGTTTCGAGCAATATCTTGGTTAAAGAATAGCTTGGTTCATTTTGATCCATTTACGGCACCTTGATACAGTAATAAGTGATTATGGATTTGTGTATTTATTATAATATTTACATTATTTGTATTTCAGAGCAACAGGATTTACTACACGATCGGATATTGGTCCAGCTCGAGATGCGAATGATGTTTCGTGAGTATTGTCCAGTACTTATGTACAGCTACTGAAAAGTAGGGTCATTAATAATTATTGGTTATATTTACTTTTTCTAGGGACGATCGCCATGCACCTCCTGCAGCTAAACGTAAAAAAACAGAGGAGGAAGATGATGACGAGGACTTAAATGACTCCAATTATGATGAGTTTTCTGGCTACAGTGGCTCCTTATTTTCCAAAGTATGTTATGTTTTGTTAAAAATCAAGATCATTTTTATTTTGGTCATTTATAGTTTTGAAATTATTTGCAATTTTCTTATTCATTTATTTTTTTCTGAGCTATGCTTATGAGTGATGTTTTCCTGCTATTTATATAGTTGTCTTAATGTACCAAGTATGTAGCTGTTAGACCTTGTATCCCCGATCTTATGTATTTGTATGTATTATTTTGATTATATGCATTTTTTAAATAAATAATAATGAACTAACAAACTAAACTTGTTTATTTGCTTGACACATTGTACATTATTGTTGGTGGATGACTGACATGCAATCTGATTATGATTTCAGGATCCTTATGACAAAGATGATGCTGAGGCTGATGCCATTTATGAATCAATTGATAAAAGGATGGATGAGAAAAGAAAGGAATATAGAGAAAAACGTCTCAAAGAGGATTTAGAGATACCGTCAAGAGAGGTTATGATTATTTTATATAAGCAAATCCAATTGAGTGAAAGCTCAGTAAAATGAGTCATAAAACTATTCATTATATCAAAGTATAATTTAATTATTAACAATTTTTTAATATAAAATGAAATTTACAGGCCAAAAATACAACAGCAATTTTCAGATCTAAAAAGAGAACTCAAAGTGGTTACAGAAGAAGAGTGGGCAGCGATCCCAGAAGTGGGTGATGCTCGAAATAGAAAACAGCGTAATCCTCGTGCTGAGAAGTTCACTCCATTACCTGACAGTATGCTCTCAAGGAATCTAGGAGGAGAGTCGACATCATCTATCGACCCAGGATCTGGTCTTGCTTCTATGATGCCTGGTGTTATGACTCCAGGAATGCTTACACCATCAGGTATTAAAACTAATATAATCATAAGAAATAATTATTTCAGTTATTAAAGATGCGAAGATTTAGTAAATTTTAATAGCTGATTTTTTAACAAAAATAAACAGTGCTGATATTTGTAAAATTATTCAATTAAATGTTACAAAACAGAACAGAAAAGAAACTTATATTTTATGTTTCTTAAATTTTTTTTCTTGCTGCTTGCTTGCTTTGCTGCTTTTCAACAAATTATTTAAATATTATAGTTGTACTAAGCACGACGACAGGTTTACTACCTGTCACATTGTTACAAAAATATTTTCGGTGTAAGGTGGGTGAAAAGTACTTAATTGTCAATACCTCTGTCTACCCCTGTATCACTGGGAATGGCTTGAAGATATTATTTATTACTGAGCACTTTAGAGCATAATAATAATATAAATAAAAGTGCTAATATTGAAACATTTTACAGGTGACTTGGATTTAAGAAAAATTGGTCAAGCAAGAAACACCCTTATGACGGTAAAACTATCACAAGTCTCCGATTCAGTTACCGGACAAACTGTTGTTGATCCCAAAGGATATCTAACGGACTTACAATCAATGATACCAACTTATGGTGGTGATATCAATGATATTAAAAAAGCCCGTTTGCTATTAAAATCAGTTCGAGAAACTAACCCTAACCACCCTCCTGCCTGGATTGCTAGTGCTCGGCTGGAGGAAGTAACAGGTAAATCTCATCTCATTGCAATAAAATTTTGTGGATTTATAAGATGCCTTATATATTTATGTATAAATCAAAAGAAGGTAGAAAGGTAATGTATCGACAAAAAATAACCAAAAGTTTAATAAAAACATGTCCTCAGGTTTAATTGATTGAATAAATTTATCTCTCAATTAATCTGATCTAATTGCTTTTTTGGCTTCGAAATAGCTCTTTCTATTTAAATCTATAGGTAATGTTACTCTAGGGTAGTTAATAATAATTTACATAAGACCATATTCCAAATAACATATTTTATTTCAGAAAGTTCTAACATCAAAGCTTAACCTTTTTTAGTCCTCTGCCTTGTGCTGAAAGATTTATTCCAGTTGTGTTGATTTATTCTATAGTTCAGTTGATATATTGTAGAACTAGCAACACAATAGTTACTTGTAATTACAAATTTTTTACAATAAAACAAGTAACTATAGCCAGATTGGAGTTATGGGAATTTGAGTCAAGTCAAACCAAAAAGTTTTTTCATAACTTATGTACATTTTATATCGTTGGCTGAAGACGGCGACGAGCTTACCACCTGTCACATTATTCAAAAAAAATTCTCCGGTGGAAGGTGGAACGAAAGGACACATTCACACCATTGGGATTGACATGAAGATATTTTTTCATTAAAAGATGAAACTTCGGTTGAAGGTTTTGCCACAATGATCACCTTTGGCAAACAGACTCGCGATGCCAGTACGAAACACTTTGCACCTAAAATGGTAGGTTTGTTTAAAATGGTTCTACTATTTTTGAGATGGTTATCACGCCATCTATCGGTAGCCATTGCTATTTCCAAGGCAATTCTCCCTTCGATCTTATGACACCCACACAGCCCTCAGAGCAATAAGTAAAGAAGAGATTTAAAATTTCAACTGATACGGATAGAACACGGTGGAACTGAGTTAAGAATGTTGCCGAGGTATGAGGGTACGAGGTTGCGAGTTCGAATACCGCCGTGTCAGTTGATTTTAAATTTCTCATTAATCTAATTTTTTATTAAATTGATGTCACGATAGCCGAGTGATTGGGTGTTCGGAATCAAGAGACCCGTGTTCGATCCCCAGGTGGCAGGCTCGTACCAAAGGGTTTTTCAAAAAAACTTATATCCGAATCATATCGTTGGCTTGGACATAAAGACAGCGCAGGGCTTACTACCGGTCACGTTGTCCCGAATATATCTTTGCTGGCTGCTTGGTCGAAGGGACTTAATTGTAATACAGGGGTAGACCTCTGTCTACCCCTGAATTGGGAATTGCGTGACGATATTTATTTTATTCATTTATTTATTTATTACAATGATATTGGCTGTTTTGTTTTTAGGCAAAGTACAGTCCGCACGTAACCTAATTATGAAAGGCTGCGAAGTGAATCCCAGCAGCGAGGAGCTATGGCTTGAGGCGGCCCGTTTGCAGCCACGTGACACGGCGCGGGCGGTTATAGCTCATGCGGCTAGAAACTTACCGCACAGTGTGAGGATTTGGGTAAAAGCCGCTGATTTGGAACAAGAGACAAAGGTCAGTCCTTAATATGTTATTAATTTAATGATGCGATTTTTGTACAAATGTCAAGGATTTCTGCTTGTTGGTGTCACAAGAAGCGACGAAGGGCGACTTGAAAATACTGAATTAAAAATGAGTTACCGACAGATGGCGAAATAATCATTTCGAAAAATACCAGACCAAAATTCAGGATAGCGTTGCTGAACAGCAAATAAATCAGTTTTTGAGTATATTCACTATAAGATAAATGTTAAAGGATATTGAAGACAAGTTAATCATAATGTTAAAGTTAAACACTACACATCTATACATATGAATAAAATTGGAGTGTCTGTTTGTAATATTGAAATAACCATTTTTACTACATATGAATATATACGGTACATACACCAAAATATTTTTTTAGAATTTTTGTCTGTTCCGTCTGCGAGTCTGTTTATTCCGGCTAGTCTCTGAAACGGCTGGACCGATTTTAACAGGACTTTCACTGACAGATAGCTAATATAAAGAGTGACATAGGCTACTTTTATTTTAGAAACATAATTAGGGTTCCGCGTTAAGTGTTAAACTGCGAGTAAAGCCGCGGGGGGCAGCTAGTCAAAATGAAACGAGTTTCGGATTTTATCGCGTTTTTTATTTAGTTATTAACAAACTATTTTACTTCCCGACGTTTCGGATGCTTTACTGCATCTGTGGTCATGGTTCTCAAGTTTATGATATTAATAATTTTTGTTTTACAGGCTAAACGTCGTGTATATCGCAAAGCTTTGGAGCACATACCTAATTCAGTTCGTCTCTGGAAGGCAGCCGTTGAACTAGAAAATCCCGAAGACGCGCGTATTTTGCTTTCAAGAGCAGTGGAGTGCTGCCCTACTAGTGTGGAGCTGTGGCTGGCTCTGGCCAGACTGGAAACCTATGAAAATGCTAGGAAAGTGCTTAATAAGGCCCGTGAAAATATTCCAACTGATAGACAGATTTGGGTGACTGCCGCTAAGCTTGAAGAGGCGCATGGTGAGTTTCGCTAACATTACAAGCTTTAGAAGAAAAAAATTTTTGGTCAATTATCGTAGGTTGACTAAGCTTCTTTCGATAACATAAAATTACCTTTATAGCAAAAGCCTATTTTTACTAACTTATTAACGTAGTACTATTTTAAATTTTGTAATGGTTAATTACCGTTTTTCCGAAGTTTTTTTTTTCTAAATTAGATAAATAAGACAAAACCAGAAAGAAATAAAATATAGCTGATAAAATATATTTTATTCTTTGTAATACTTATTTTCAATTTGGTTGTATATTTTAAGCCTAATTTTATAAGAATGTTTTGATAATTAAATTTTATCTTATTTTTAAGGCAACACACATATGGTGGAGAAGATTATAGACCGTGCGATAACATCTCTCAGCGCCAATGGCGTCGAAATCAACCGCGAACATTGGTTTAAGGAAGCAATGGAGGCTGAAAAAGCGGGCGCGGTTCACACCTGTCAGGTAATTACTATTACAAAACAAATATGTATATAAATTATATTTATTATTTGTATTAAAAAATATCTTCACGCAATTCCCAATTTTTTGATGTGAAACATCTATAGCCGCACGTAAAACCGATTTCTGGCGTGGCGACGGGTCGCCAAACAATGGCTTTCGTATATCGTGTAACGTAATTTACACCCTATTACCTGAGAGTTAAGGTTCATAATTAAATACTGAAATAATTTTTTTTTAGATTAGTGTACCATTGTTCATTGGATTAATCATATTAAGATTTAGCAATTTTTGAAAAAAATGTAAATACTCAGGAGCGCTCTTGTACTACTCTTGTTAGAATATCATAAAATATTATTAAGATTGACAGATGTTTTAAAAAATGCTCCGAACTCTGAACTATTATACATAGAACAATATTATAGCAAACTTATAGTAAAGGGATTATAAAACCATGGATTTTGAAGTTAAAAAATTTAATACTTAATTGAGTCTAGTTTTTACATAAAAAACAAAAGGTATATAATAAAATATCATTACGACGAAAGGTACTGTTTTTCTGCAAAATAAAAAAAACACCATAAATTAAACAGAAATCTGCGTATTGAAAAAGCAAATTGTTTATAAGCGACATCTAGAGGATTATATCAATAATAATATGTTATAACAACATTACTTTGTCATGAATTTTAAGAGTTTCAAATCGTATCGCTAGATGTCGCTTCAAAGTAACATAAAATACAAAACATGTATAGGCTCACTTGTGAACCGAATTGTTGGCGTGGCGACGCCTGACATGGCGACGGGTCGCCACGCTATACTAAGGTATACACATTTTATGTGTAGTAGAGTGTACGGTAAAATATTTAAATTTTGGCCACTTGATATTAATATCGAATTTTTATATAAAATGAAAATAAATGTTTATTAAATAAAGTTACCATTTTCTGTAAGAAATTCGTAATACTTCATTTTTTCATTAGGCTATATTTAATTCCTGTAGTAATATTATCTTTTATGCATATTACTTGTACACACACGATGTTTCACATCTGCCAGGCGTCCCATGACGGCTCACATTTTTTTATTTGTATTAGTATTTTATATTGTATCTATCTGGTTATATGGTTATATATTGTTTTTTTTTCTGTAACCCAGTTTAAAGCACCTTAACAATATATCCACGCCTCGGGTTGACTGGCAGAGAATGCCTAAAGGCATTAAGTCCGCCCTTTATATAACTTTCTTTGTAAAGTTTACAATAAAGTGTAAATAAAAAAAAAGGCTTTTTGAAGAAGCGTTTTCGCGAACTGGAGATATTGATAATATTTAGGGATAAATATGTTTGTTATGTTAGTGATGAAACTTCTTCCGTGGAAGTGTACTTCTGTAAAGTAAGCAATCAAAAGTATCATGCGATGTTACGAGAAATAACTTCTTACTATGTGAAAGTATGTTTGTTGGAATGTCTGTCCTTCAGTTCAGTATATATATATATATATATATATATATATATATATATATATATATATATATATATATATATATATATATACATATATATATATATATATATATATATATATATATATATATATATATATATATATATATATATATATATATATATATATATATATATATATATATATATATATATATATATATATTAATAAATAAATATCTTCACGCAATTCCCAATACAGGGGTAGACAGAGGTCAAGTCTAGACAATTAAGTCCCTTTGACCCACCTTCCACCGAAGATATTTTCGGGACAACGTGACAGGTGGTGAGCCCGTCGCCGCCTTCATGTCCAAGCCAACGATGAAATTAGTACATAAGTTTTTGAAAACTCGTTGGTACTGCCACCTGGGGATCGAACTCAGGTCTCACGACTCGAAATTCCGACCACCCAACAACTCGGCTATCGTGACTTCTATATATATATATATATATATATATATATATATATATATATATATATATATATATATATATATATATATATATATATATATATATATATATATATATATATATATATATATATATATATATATATATATATATATCAAGAAGGAATATAATATTATTTCAATAATAATAATATTTCAACTGACATGGGTGGTATTCGAACCCGCGACCATAGCCGAACCGTGGTAACGCTCTTAGTATCTTAAACGCATCAGTTGAAATTTTAAATCTCTCTTTATTTATACACTTTTTGGTATAATTAATTGTTTTTGACGATCTGCGTGGATGACTAGCGTACACACCGGTTTTAATAGTGTCATCAGCTCTGAGGTCTATGGTTCGATTCCCGGTCGGTTCAATGTAGAAAACACTTCTTCTACAATTTCTCGGGTCTGGTTGTTTATGGTTTCTTCGTTGTTTCTAATTTCTTTAACACAAGTGCTTAAGCTGCTTACTTTGGGAACAGAGCAATGTATGTGATGTTGTCCCTATCTATGTGTGTATTTATTTATTATAACCTACAAGTATCTTTGTATTTTTTTTCAGGCCATCATTCGAGCAGTTATTGGTCACGGTATCGAGCCGGAGGATCAGAAACACACATGGATGGAAGATGCAGAAGCTGTAAGTAATTTTAAATGGGACTTTGGTATTGAATTAATTGAAATTATTAACTCTTACATAGTTATTGCTTATTTGTCCATAAATTAATATTCATACTTTCGATAGTTAAGATACTGAGGCGTTATTATGCTGAAATTCATTGTCATAAAGATGTTAAGACTGCTCGAGAGATTTATATCTCACTTTGCGGTCATTCATTCTACACGCTTGATAGTGACATTTTTGAGACGAAACACTTGTCGTAGTTACCGTTGATGGCGTATGTTACTTAGTCCAAGTGTAGACTCGGTATATTAGAAGTAACTGATTATTCTGCTCTACAGCAGTATTCTGCTCATATCAGTTACTATGAGCAGAAATAATGATAAATAGAACATGTCTTCACGCCATTCCCATTATAAAGATTAAATTCTTTCGACACCTTACACCGAACACATTTATTAGGACAACGTGACAGGTCGAGAATCCGTCAATGTATTTATATCCAAGCCAACGATATAAATCGTTTATGAGTTTTTAAAAAAACCCATTGTTACGAGCCTGGGGATCGTACTCGAGGCTCTTGACTCGTATCCCGATCACCTAACCATTCGGCCATCGGGACTTATGGGGATTGTAATCTTCATTTATTATATACATTTATTGTATGTAGATATGACATTTGTAGTCACGATAGCCGAGTGGTTTGGTGATCGGAATTTCGAGTCGAGTGACCCGAGTTCGATCCCCAGGTGGCAGGCTCGAACCAATGGGTTTTTCAAAAACTTATGTACGAATTACATCGTTGGCTTGGACATGACTACTGCCACGGGTTCACCGCCAGTCACGTTGTCCCGAAAATATCTTCGGTGGAAGGTGGGTCGAAGGGACTTAATTGTCTAGACTAGACCTCTATCTACCCCTGTATTGGGAACTGCGTGAAGACTTGACAGTGGAAGAGCATCAGTATTTGCTGTTGCATGAATGGGCCGGCCCGACCGGGGAAGTACCACGACTTCACATAATACCGGCGTGGAGCAGAAGTCTAACAAACTTGCGTTTCCTCTGGTGAGTGCAGGTAACCGGAGGCCCACACAACCCCCTCCCTAATTCTGGGGGCACTCTAAAGTAGGCAACGCATCTGCTATGCCTCTGGTATGGGGGTGTCCATGATTCACTGATGTTCACGGGCGGCGGTAATCACTTACCATCACGTGAGCCACCTGCTCGTTTGCCTCCCTGTTCTATATATATATATATATATATATATATATATATATATATATATATATATATATATATATATATATATATATATATATCCCCGGTCCGCAGTGCGCGAGCGAGGGCGCGTACGAGTGCGCGCGCGCGGTGTACGGCTACGCGCTGTCCGTGCTCCCGTCCAAGAAGTCCGTCTGGCTGCGCGCCGCCTACCTGGAGAAGCGGCACGGCACCCGCGCCGGCCTCGAGGCGCTGCTGCAGCGCGCCGTCGCGCACTGCCCCAAGTCCGAGGTGCTGTGGCTGATGGGCGCCAAGTCCAAGTGGCTGGCGGGTAACTGAACTGTTTGTTAAATAAAAAAAAATAAGAAAAAAAATATCTAATCGCAACTCCCAATACGGGGGGTAGACAGAGGTCTAGTCCAAACAATTAAGTCCCTTCGACCCACCTTCCATCGAAAAACTCATTGGTACTGCCACCTGGGGATCGAACTCGGACCTCTCGACTCGAAATTCCGACCACCCAACAACTCGGCTATCGTGACTTAGTTATAGTAAATAGCATAATTATTTCTTTAATTTTTACCCATATACTGTTAACGTCGATTTGTTTCGTTTGGAAATTGTAATTAGATATTACATCAATTAGTACTTTCGACCAACATTTCACCGGATTTGAGTTTGGAACCACGTGATAAGTGGTGAGCCTGTTGCCATCTTTGTGTCGTAAATCGTACGAAAGTTTTAAACTTATTAATACGAGCCTACCACCTCATAATCGAGCTCGGGTCTCTTGACTCGAATTTTAATCACAAAACTATTTGGTTATCGTGACTTAGATTGGTTCAAAACTTTGTAAAAATAAACATCTTTTAAGTAAATGAATGATAATATTTTGAATTTTTTAGGTGACGTTCCAGCGGCGAGAGGCATCCTGTCATTGGCTTTCCAGGCAAACCCCAACTCCGAGGAGATCTGGTTGGCAGCCGTCAAGTTGGAGAGCGAGAACAAAGAGTACGATAGAGCGAGACGACTGCTGGCAAAGGCTCGCGCTTCAGCACCCACGCCCAGGGTAAGATGAGAGTAATGAATATTGTACAACAAAATGATAAAAGTTAACTAAATATTATGATAAATTTACTGGATTTCTGTCAAAATATTTTGCATGCTATTATTAGTGACTAAATTTGGAGATCACATCTTCACCACGCCATTCCACAGGTTTTTGAAAACCCATCGGTACAAGCTTGCCACCTGCGAATCGAACTCGGACCTCTCGACTCGAAATTCCGACCACCCAACAACCCGGCTATCGTGACTTAGTTATAGTAAATAGCATAATTATTTCTTTAATTTTTACCCATATACTGTTAACGTTGATTTGTTTCGTTTGGAAATTGTAATTAGATATTACATCAATTAGTACTTTCGACCAATATTTCACCGGATTTTAGAACCACGTGATAAGTGGTGAGCCTGTTGCCATCTTTGTGTCGTAAATCGTTAGAAAGTTTTAAACTTATTAATACGAGCCTACCACCTCATAATCGAGCTCGGATCTCTCGACTCGAATTTTAATCACAAAACTATTTGGTTATCGTGACTTAGATTGGTTTAAAATTTGTAAAAATAAACACCTTTTAAGTAAATGAATGATAATATTTTGAATTTTTTAGGTGACGTTCCAGCGGCGAGAGGCATCCTGTCATTGGCTTTCCAGGCAAACCCCAACTCCGAGGAGATCTGGTTGGCAGCCGTCAAGTTGGAGAGCGAGAACAAAGAGTACGATAGAGCGAGACGACTGCTGGCAAAGGCTCGCGCTTCAGCACCCACGCCCAGAGTAAGATGAGAGTAATGAATATTGTACAACAAAATGATAAAATTTAACTAAATATTATGATAAATTTACTGGATTTCTGTCAAAATATTTTGCATGCTATTATTAGTGACTAAATTTGGAGATCACATCTTCACCACGCCATTCCCACAGGTTTTTGAAAAAACCCATCGGTACAAGCTTGCCACCTGCGATTCGAACTCGGGTCTCTCGACTCGAATTCCGATCACCCAACCACTCGGCTATCGTGACTTTTCGTGATTTAATATATTACTATCACGATAGCCGAGTTGTTGGGTGGTCGGATTTCGAGTCGAGAGACCCGAGTTCGATCCCCAGGTGGCAGTACCAATGAGTTTTTCAAAAACTTATGTACGAATTTCATCGTTGGCTTGGACATAAAGGCGGCGACGGGCTCACCACCTGTCACGTTGTCCCGAAAATATCTTCGGTGGAAGGTGGGTCAAAGGGACTTAATTGTCTAGACTTGACCTCTGTCTACCCCTGTATTGGGAATTGCGTGAAGATATTTATTTATTTATTTTATTTTATTTACTATCTAGTAGAACAGTTTAAGCTGCCTGATAAACTGTTCTACTGGATACAATGATTATGTATAACTGATCGAGATATTATTATTAATATTATGACGTCACAACATAAACCTCCCTCGAGCAGGATTCGGTGCGGAATTAGATTACTGTTGTAGATGTTATATGTTTATTATTTATTTATCTCCACGCACAGTCCCTGATAGGGTAACCAGAGAGAACACAACGTGCCCAAACCATCGAAGCACGCCCTTATCAATTTTAGTGATAAGGTAATCTTTCAAACCGACCACATTGCGGATCTCTTCGTTTGTTCGACGTTATATGTAAATTATTTTATGTTTCTACAAATTATATATCAAATAAAGTCACATAAAATGCAAGTGAAAGAACACACTACAACAACTCAACGTACAACAACTCATCGTACCCGAAAATCAAAAACTTTCCCCAAATATGGACTTCACTTGATTTAGAATCCGCGACGATCGGTGTTGCGATTATCTTGGCGACATTATGCAGATTCAGTACCATTTCATTTCTCAATACGGGTCTTGGTTGTTAATAGTCTTTAGTTTAATTTAGTTTTTTTTTTATTGTTTTTTGTATATTTATATTAACCAATGTACCTTTTAGTTTTTGTCATAATAAGTAATAATAAATCATTCATTCATTCACTCATCATACTTTGACACACTTTCATGTAATTTAAATTGATATGACTGGCCATTGACCGATTATTTTTAACCGCCGTTCTTTTGTTTTAAGGTAATGATAAAGTCAGCGAAATTGGAATGGGCTCTAAACAATTTAGATGACGCGCTGAATCTGCTCGAAGAGGCAATCAAAGTGTTCGGTGACTATGCGAAGTTGCACATGATGAAGGGACAGATAGAGGAGCAAATGGGCAAGGACGATGACGCGCATAACACGTATACACAGGGGGTGAGTGTTTTCGTGCGAAAAGCGTAATTTTATTTATTTATATATTTAATCTTTATTGCACCAAATTAAAAAAGTACAAAAGGCGAGCTTAATGCTATACTGCATTCTCTACCAGCTAACCCTAGGTAGAACAGAAAATATGGTAAGGGCAGTAAAGGTAGTTAACAGCGAGTGTGCGATACATATATACGTATACATATATTAATATACACATACCAGTAAATATATATTAATACACAATATGTATACCTTGATACTTACATAATACATAGCTCAGCATACAATACATACACATATATATACATATACATACACATACATATACATATATATACATAAACTAATATTTATATAAATTAATCAATATGTTATAGATGAGACCGAAACTTTATCAGCTAGGATATATTCATACAGTTTTCTTTTATTTTTGTGTTTTTATTTTGTGTGATCAAAACTTCCGCTTTAGACATATTCGCCTGAAATAACTTGTAACTATAAATATATGGGTACAACATCACGTGTAATTTTGTGTGATCAAAACTTGCGCTTTAGACATATTCGGCTGAAATCACTTGTAAAAAAAAAAATATCTTCACGCAATTCCCAATACAGGGGTAGACAGAGGTCAAGTCTAGACAATGAAGTCCCTTCGACCCACCTTCCACCGAAGATATTTTCGGGACAACGTGACAGGTGGTGAGCCTGTCGCCGTCTTTATGTCCAAGCCAACGATGAAATTCGTACATAAGTTTTTGAAAAACTCATTGGTACTGCCACCTGGGGATCGAACTCGGGTCTCTCGACTCGAAATTCCGACCACCCAACAACTCGGCTATCGAATCGGCTATGAAATCACTTGTCACTATAAATATATGGGTACAACATCACGTGTAATTTTGTGTGATCAAAACTTCCGCTTTAGACATATTCGGCTGAAATAACTTGTAACTGCACTGCCAGGGGTGCCATCCTTATTTGCCTGTCCGGCGTTTAAAGGTATGGTATCGGGTATGCGCGCCCGGCCTCCCGAGCTACTACTTGCTTATTCCCTGTTCATCCAAGTGAGTAGTATCCCAATACCTTCCTTCCGTTCCCACATCCCCCGAAAATCCTACCCATCCCAAGCTTAAAATCCTTTTTCGATGGGCAGCAGCATCGAAAATGTGATAAGCCGATTAAACTGCGCTCACCAACCCGTCTGCCCAGCGAGTATGGCCAATTCCCCTAAATGAATGTAATAAATACACCAAGGCCTCCAGTCCCCGGCAGCTCCGCTATTCCTGGCTCCGGTAGCGGTCAAGGTAACGGCGGAGCAGGGGGTGCGAAGAATCTCCGGAAGAGATCCGGCTACCACTCCCAACGGAAACTGGCCCTGGTGGCACACAACGTCCGCACTTTGAGGTTTGACGAGAGGATCGAGGTGGAACAGGAAATGAGTAGGTTACAATGGGACATTGTAGGGTTGTCTGAAGTCCGAAGAGAGGGAGAGGGCACGACAACCCTTAAGTCAGGTAACCTACTCTACCACCGGGAGGTGACGTTAAAAGTCACAGCATGGTGTCAGGTTTCTCGTCCACAAGTCCCTCATTAACAACGTAACAACCATCGAAAGCGTTTCTAGCAGGGTGATATACCTGATACTCAGAGTATCCAGAAGATATTCGTTGAAGGTGATCCAGGTATATATGCCGCACAAGAAACGCCCAGATGAAGAGGTGGAAGAAGTGTATGAGGACATACGTAGGGCCATACACGCTTCCAAAACCTACTTTACGGTTATTGTGGGGACTTCAACGCAATACTTGGCAGGCGGAGCGATGGAGAGTCCAGAGTAGGGCAATTTGGATTTGGGGAACGGAATGACAGGGGTCATAGGCTGGCCGAATTCCTGGAGGAAGAGGGACTCTACGCGATGAACTCTTTCTTCAAGAAGCCGCTTCATAGAAAATGGACTTGGTTGGGCGCCGCCAAAGAGGGCAAACCACCTGTCAAAAATGAGATAGACTTCATCTTGTCGACGAGGAAAGAGATATTCAATGATGTCTCTGTGATCAACAAGATCAAAACGGGAAGTGATCACCGAATCGTGAGAGGCATCTTGAATATCGATCTCAGGCGAGAGAGAACTCGCTTGGTGAAGTCTACACTTCGACCATCTCCCGCCCATATCCAAAATGTCGAAAGTTTCCAGCTGGAACTCTCAAATCGCTTCGATTGTCTGAACGATTGCGTCACAGTGGACGAGTTAAACAATGGGTTCGTTGACACGGTCCAAGCGGTGGGATCGAAGTACTTTAGGTCTCGCCCCAAACAAAAACCTCAAAAAATCTCTTCTCAGACCTTAGACTTGATGGCCATACGACGAGCCATGCCGCTGCAGACCTCCGAGGATGCGAACGTTCATCGGCAGCTCAATAGACAAATCCAGAAGTCCTTGCGACATGACATTCGCTCCTATAATACCGAACGTATAAAGGAGACGATAGTTCTGAACAAAGGCTCCAAAGTGTTTGCAAGAATGGAGTCTATTGGGCATAGCCGATTGACCAGGCTTAAGAAGGAGGACGGTGGCGTAGCTTCGACAAAGGCGGAGGTTCTGGAAGAGATCGAGAGGTTTTATGGACAGTTATATACCTCAGTAGCCAAACCCATTGTTAACTTGGCCAAAGATCCAAGAGCCAAGTTAACTCGGCATCATACCTAAGATATCCCGGACATCAGCCTCCACGAGATTAGGATTGCCCTTAAACAGCTCAAAAATAACAAGGCGCCGGGCGAGGATGGAATTACAGCAGAGCTTCTGAAAGCGGGCGGAACGCCGGTACTCAAAGTCCTTCAGAAGCTCTTCAATTCCGTCCTGCTCGAGGGCGTGACGCCAGAGGCGTGGAATAGGGGTGTTGTGGTACTGTTCTTCAAGAAAGGCGACAATACCCTTTTGAAGAACTACAGACCGATCACACTCCTAAGCCACGTCTATAAGCTGTTTTCGAGGGTGATCACGAACCGTCTCACTAACAGGCTCGATGCCTTCCAGCCTCCCGAACAAGCCGGTTTCCGAAAAGGCTACAGTACCATAGACCACATCCATACGCTGCGGCAGGTTATACAGAAGACCAGAGAGTATAACCGACCACTATGCTTAGCGTTTGTGGACTACGAAAAAGCCTTTGATTCGATCGAAACGTGGGCGGTGTTCCAATCTCTCCAGCGATGCCATATTGACTATCGGTATATCGAGGTATTGAAGTGCTTGTACAGAAACGCCACCATGTCAGTCCGAGTACAAGAGCAGAAGACGAGGGCTATTCCACTGCAGAGAGGTGTTAGACAGGGAGACGTTATTTCTCCGAAACTGTTCACCGCTGCTTTGGAAGATGCCTTCAAGCTCCTGGAATGGAAAATACTTGGCATCAATATAAATGGCGAGTATATCACTCACCTTCGATTTGCCGACGATATTGTGGTCATGGCGGAGTCGCTGGAGGATTTGAACATCATGCTCAATGACCTAAATGAAGTTTCCCAACAGGTGGGTCTTAGAATGAATATGGACAAGACGAAGATTATGTCAAATGTCCATATTGCACCTTCACCTGTATGTGTTGGGAGCTCAGTTCTTGAAGTTGTTGACCAGTATGTCTACTTGGGTCAGTTGATCAAGGCAGACAGTTCCAGCTTCAAGGACGAGGTCTTTCGACGAATCCGACTCGGCTGGACAGCGTTCGAGAAGCTCCGGAGTGTCTTCTCGTCCAAAATACCTCAGTGCCTGAAGTCGAAAGTCTTCGACCAATGTGTGTTACCAGTGATGACTTACGGGTCCGAAACGTGGTCCCTTACTATGGGCCTCATAAGAAGGCTCAAGGTCGCTCAAAGAGCTATGGAGAGGGCTATGCTCGGAGTTTCTCTACGAAATCACATTAGGAATGATGAGATCCGTAGAAGAACTAAAGTCACCGACATAGCCCAGCGGATTAGCTCCTCGAAGTGGCAGTGGGCGGGGCACATAGCGCGTAGAACCGATGGCCGATGGGGCAGAAAGGTTCTGGAATGGCGGCCACGTACCGGCAAGCGCAGCGTCGGACATCCACTGACTAGATGGTCGGACGACTTGACCAAGGTCGCGGGAAGACGCTGGATGCAGGCCGCAAACAACCGGTCGTATTGGAAATCTTTTGGGGAGGCCTATATCCAGCAGTGGACTTCTTGCGGCTGATATGATGATGATGAACTTGTAACTATAAATATATGGGTACAACATCACGTGTAATTTTGTGTGATCAAAACTTCCGCTTTAGACATATTCGGCTGAAATAACTTGTAACTGCACTGCCAGGGGTGCCATCCTTATTTGCCTGTCCGGCGTTTAAAGGTATGGTATCGGGTATGCGCGCCCGGCCTCCCGAGCTACTACTTGCTTATTCCCTGTTCATCCAAGTGAGTAGTATCCCAATACCTTCCTTCCGTTCCCACATCCCCCGAAAATCCTACCCATCCCAAGCTTAAAACCCTTTTTCGATGGGCAGCAGCATCGAAAATGTGATAAGCCGATTAAACTGCGCTCACCAACCCGTCTGCCCAGCGTGGTGAGTATGGCAAATCCCCCCTAAATGAATGTAATAAATACACCAAGGCCTCCAGTCCCCGGCAGCTCCGCTATTCCTGGCTCCGGTAGCGGTCAAGGTAACGGCGGAGCAGGGGGTGCGAAGAATCTCCGGAAGAGATCCGGCTACCACTCCCAACGGAAACTGGCCCTGGTGGCACACAACGTCCGCACTTTGAGGTTTGACGAGAGGATCGAGGTGGAACAGGAAATGAGTAGGTTACAATGGGACATTGTAGGGTTGTCTGAAGTCCGAAGAGAGGGAGAGGGCACGACAACCCTTAAGTCAGGTAACCTACTCTACCACCGGGAGGGTGACGTTAAAAAGTCACAGCATGGTGTCAGGTTTCTCGTCCACAAGTCCCTCATTAACAACGTAACAACCATCGAAAGCGTTTCTAGCAGGGTGATATACCTGATACTCAGAGTATCCAGAAGATATTCGTTGAAGGTGATCCAGGTATATATGCCGCACAAGAAACGCCCAGATGAAGAGGTGGAAGAAGTGTATGAGGACATACGTAGGGCCATACACGCTTCCAAAACCTACTTTACGGTTGTTGTGGGGGACTTCAACGCAATACTTGGCAGGCGCGAGCGATGGAGAGTCCAGAGTAGGGCAATTTGGATTTGGGGAACGGAATGACAGGGGTCATAGGCTGGCCGAATTCCTGGAGTAAGAGGGACTCTACGCGATGAACTCTTTCTTCAGGAAGCCGCTTCATAGAAAATGGACTTGGTTGGGCCCCGCCAAAGAAGGCAAACCACCTGTCAAAAATGAGATAGACTTCATCTTGTCGACGAGGAAAGAGATATTCAATGATGTCTCTGTGATCAACAAGATCAAAACGGGAAGTGATCACCGAATCGTGAGAGGCATCTTGAATATCGATCTCAGGCGAGAGAGAACTCGCTTGGTGAAGTCTACACTTCGACCATCTCCCGCCCATATCCAAAATGTCGAAAGTTTCCAGCTGGAACTCTCAAATCGCTTCGATTGTCTGAACGATTGCGTCACAGTGGACGAGTTAAACAATGGGTTCGTTGACACGGTCCAAGCGGTGGGATCGAAGTACTTTAGGTCTCGCCCCAAACAAAAACCTCAAAAAATCTCTTCTCAGACCTTAGACTTGATGGCCACACGACGAGCCATGCCGCTGCAGACCTCCGAGGATGCGAACGTTCATCGGCAACTCAATAGACAAATCCAGAAGTCCTTGCGACATGACATTCGCTCCTATAATACCGAACGTATAAAGGAGACGATAGTTCTGAACAAAGGCTCCAAAGTGTTTGCAAGAATGGAGTCTATTGGGCATAGCCGATTGACCAGGCTTAAGAAGGAGGACGGTGGCGTAGCTTCGACAAAGGCTGAGGTTCTGGAAGAGATCGAGAGGTTTTATGGACAGTTATATACCTCAGTAGCCAAACCTATTGTTAACTTGGCCAAAGATCCAAGAGCCAAGTTAACTCGGCATCATACCTAAGATATCCCGGACATCAGCTTCCACGAGATTAGGATTGCCCTTAAACAGCTCAAAAATAACAAGGCGCCGGGCGAGGATGGAATTACAGCAGAGCTTCTGAAAGCGGGCGGAACGCCGGTACTCAAAGTCCTTCAGAAGCTCTTCAATTCCGTCCTGCTCGAGGGCGTGACGCCAGAGGCGTGGAATAGGGGTGTTGTGGTACTGTTCTTCAAGAAAGGCGACAATACCCTTTTGAAGAACTACAGACCGATCACACTCCTAAGCCACGTCTATAAGCTGTTTTCGAGGGTGATCACGAACCGTCTCACTAACAGGCTCGATGCCTTCCAGCCTCCCGAACAAGCCGGTTTCCGAAAAGGCTACAGTACCATAGACCACATCCATACGCTGCGGCAGGTTATACAGAAGACCAGAGAGTATAACCGACCACTATGCTTAGCGTTTGTGGACTACGAAAAAGCCTTTGATTCGATCGAAACGTGGGCGGTGTTCCAATCTCTCCAGCGATGCCATATTGACTATCGGTATATCGAGGTATTGAAGTGCTTGTACAGAAACGCCACCATGTCAGTCCGAGTACAAGAGCAGAAGACGAGGGCTATTCCACTGCAGAGAGGTGTTAGACAGGGAGACGTTATTTCTCCGAAACTGTTCACCGCTGCTTTGGAAGATGCCTTCAAGCTCCTGGAATGGAAAAGACTTGGCATCAATATAAATGGCGAGTATATCACTCACCTTCGATTTGCCGACGATATTGTGGTCATGGCGGAGTCGCTGGAGGATTTGAACATCATGCTCAATGACCTAAATGAAGTTTCCCAACAGGTGGGTCTTAGAATGAATATGGACAAGACGAAGATTATGTCAAATGTCCATATTGCACCTTCACCTGTATGTGTTGGGAGCTCAGTTCTTGAAGTTGTTGACCAGTATGTCTACTTGGGTCAGTTGATCAAGGCAGACAGTTCCAGCTTCAAGGACGAGGTCTTTCGACGAATCCGACTCGGCTGGACAGCGTTCGAGAAGCTCCGGAGTGTCTTCTCGTCCAAAATACCTCAGTGCCTGAAGTCGAAAGTCTTCGACCAATGTGTGTTACCAGTGATGACTTACGGGTCCGAAACGTGGTCCCTTACTATGGGCCTCATAAGAAGGCTCAAGGTCGCTCAAAGAGCTATGGAGAGGGCTATGCTCGGAGTTTCTCTACGAAATCACATTAGGAATGATGAGATCCGTAGAAGAACTAAAGTCACCGACATAGCCCAGCGGATTAGCTCCTCGAAGTGGCAGTGGGCGGGGCACATAGCGCGTAGAACCGATGGCCGATGGGGCAGAAAGGTTCTGGAATGGCGGCCACGTACCGGCAAGCGCAGCGTCGGACATCCACTGACTAGATGGTCGGACGACTTGACCAAGGTCGCGGGAAGACGCTGGATGCAGGCCGCAAACAACCGGTCGTATTGGAAATCTTTAGGGGAGGCCTATATCTAGCAGTGGACTTCTTGCGGCTGATATGATGATGATGAACTTGTAACTATAAATATATGGGTACAACATCACGTGTAATTTTGTGTGATCAAAACTTCCGCTTTAGACATATTCGGCTGAATATACTTAGTAACTATATATAGATGGAGACATGACATACATTGCTCTGATCCCAAAGTAACTTGCTAAAACACTTGTGTCGTGAAATCAGAAACAACGAAGGTACCGCAAACACCCAGACCCGAGAAAATTTAATAAAAGTGTTTTCTATATTGACCGTATAGGGAATCGAACTCGGTAGCTCACAGCTGTCGATGCTATGAGAACTGGTGTGTACGCCACCCGTCTATGTAGATCAAAAACCTTTAATTTAAAAGTTTTAATATAATGTACATAATTATTTAAAAAAATCTTGAACTGAATTTCGTCGGGTTTTTAAAGATTTTGGCTTCGGCCACTAACGATCAATAATTTTTTTTAATTATTGTATTATATTAAACATTAAATTTTATCTGCTAAACTATCTACCGTATAAAATATTTATTTAATTTAATGAATAATGTTTATATTTTTTTAATGAATAATGTAAAAACAAAAAAAAATCCTCACGCAATTCCCAATAGGATACAGGGGTTGCCATCTGGAGATGGAACTCGGGTCGCTTGACTCGAAATTCCAACCACCCAACCACTATCTTATCTATCGTGACATGAATAATGTGAATGAAATTAATATACCTAGTCAGGTCATAAATTCTGTCACATGTTTATCCTAAAATAAATAAAACAAGTTTATTCAATATGTAACTATTTATATACCAAAATGAACATAACAAAACAAAGATTCTTATGACACTAAAGTTTATTCAAAATGACCTCCGTGATTTTGAATACAGGCCTTCAATCTGTGCGGCCAGTCGTCTATCGCAGCACGAACGAGGTACATGTCAATATCGGCGGCTGCCTTAATCAAGGATGTCTTGAGTGACTCCAAATTGGGATGAGGCTTTGAGCACGCCTTTTCCTCCAAGTGTTGCCATATCTTGTAATCTAACGGATTCAAATCTGGACTGGAGGAGGGCCAGTCTTCGTGCCCGATGAAGTCGATTTCACGCGCCGCCAGCCAGTCTTGTGTGCTCTTCGCTCTATGAGCTGGCGCCGAATCTTATTGGAATACCCAGTGCCTATTATTGAACATGGTATGAGAAACAGGTTTCACAAGGTTCGTCAGGACTGTATTTTGATACAAAACTGCATTCGTTTTTACACCATTCTCGCAAAAATGTACCTCTGTTAAGCCCCAATAAGAAACTCCCAACCATACCATGAGCGAGGATGGAAAATGACCTCGTTGGACACGCGGAATACGGTTGCTCGCTTCTCCACTACTGTGTGCGTACACCTTATCATTTTGTTTGTTATAGCTCTCTTCTACGGTAAATAATTTTTTATCCGAAAAAAGAATTTCCCGATATTTTTTTCCCGCGTACCGCTTAAACAAAGTGCGGCATCTCTTCAGTCTCAGGTGCATTAGACGAGCATTCAAACAATGTCCTATGTTTCTTCGATATGCCCGAAGCCCTAAGTCTTCATTTGACACCCTTTTCACCGTGGTTCTGCTTAACCCCATCTGAAGGGCCAACAGTTTCTGCTTACGTTTGGGATTTCTTCGAATTCGAGCCTTCACAGCTTATATCACTGCTGGAGTCCTAACAGACCGAGGGCGACCATTTCTTGACCTGTCATCTACACTAGAGTCTTCATTGTATCGTTTGATGGTACGATAAACGGATCTTTCGGTTATATTCAAAATTTTCAGTATGTCAAAAACTTGAATTGGCGCGTAACCGCAACGATGCAACGCAATAACTGCAACACGGTCTGCTTTACGCGTCCACTCCATATTTAAAAATGAGTAAAATTTTAAAAAGTATGTAGTTTTATTTTCATGAACAATTCGAAATTCGAATTCAATAAACTTTTCTGTGGCCAGCATTCTAAAAGAAAAGTTTTTACTGTGTGACAATACTTATGACCTGACTGTGTATATTACAGTTGAAGAAATGCGTGACGAGCGTCCCGATGTGGATACTGCTGTCGAGGCTGGAAGAGAAACTGAAACACGTCACCAAGGCGAGATCGGTGCTCGAGAAGGCGCGCTTGAGGAACCCTAAAAATGCGGAACTGTGGTGAGCTTATCATATCGTAGTTTGCTTTGGGCTTTTTTCGGTTCTTAATTATTTTGAGTTTCGAATTACAGTACGGAAGTACGTAGAGCTGGTTAATAGACTCGGGCGTTACTTTGCGGTTACTGTTACAAATATTTTATTATAAAATAAACAAAAGTATCTTCAAGTAATTCGAGATAGTGCCGAGCCGCGGAATATCCGAATTGATACACCAATGCGTATTCTCGGTTTTTACACGTCCTTTAAGTAAGGGTAAACGTGATATAACGTGTGGTAACGGTGTAAGAATGTTGCCTTGAATATCATTATGGCAACCCAAAGAATGCGGGATAACCATCTGTAAAACTATCAGACCGAAAATTGGCAGCAGCGTCTGTGATACGAGTGAGGAGTGAGGTGAGGTCTTTATGTCCACGCCAACTATATAAATCGTACATAATTTTTTTGAAAAACCCATTGGTACTTGCCTGCCGCCTATGGTTGATCCATAGGCGGCAAGTACCAATGGGTCTGGGTCAATATCCACTGGGGTCTCTTGATTCGAATTCCGATAATTAAACCACACATATATATCGTGACCTTTAACTATTATTATTGAATGATATTATTAATTGATTTCTGATGTCGAATCTGATAATTTTAAAATGGCACATATAAAGTCACGATAGCCGAGTGGTTGTGTGGTCAGAATTTTGAGTCCAGAGACCCGAGTTGGATCCCCAGGTGTCAGGCTCGTACAAATGGGTGTTTCAAAAACTTATGTACGAATTACATCGTTGGCTTGGACATAAAGGCGGCGACGTGCTCACCACCTGTCACGTTGTCCCGCAAATATCTTCGGTGGAAGGTGGGTCGAAGGGACTTAATTGTCTAGACTAGACCTCTGTCTACCGCTGTATTGGGAGTTGCGTGAAGGTACATATTTCTTTTGCGCCCGCAGGTTAGAGAGCGTAAGACTGGAGAGGAGAAACGGTAGCGCGGAAATAGCAAACGCCGTGATGGCGAAGGCTTTGCAGGAGTGCCCGAACGCCGGCCGCCTGTGGGCCGAGGCTATATTTATGGAATCGCGGCCGCAGAGGAAGACGAAGAGCGTAAGTGTTGATGATTTTCTTTTCCTGTTTCGTATGTGATTAAATTAAAGAGTAAAAAAATCACGCCCATGTCAGTTGAAGTTCTAACTTTTTTCTCTTTAATTTAATCATCATAAAAGTTTAGCATAAATATGCTTGAAAAATCAATAAAATTGCATAGTTGCAACCGAAGACATTTTCGGGACAACGTGACAGGTGGTGAGCCCGTCGCCGTTTTTATGTCCAAGCCAACGATGAAATTCGTACATAAGTTTTTGAAAAACTCATTGGTACTGCCACTTGAGGATCGAACTCGGGTCTCTCGACTCGGAATTCCGAGCACCCAACAACTCGGCAATTGTGACTGGTATTCGAATCATGGATGTTTGTATGTATTTAACGTTATCTCTGTAGTTTTATTTATGTATTATATAATTTACTTTAGATAGGCATCTTTTTACCTAGACACAGAAAGTTCACTTCGTGACTGTCTGACGTTTATGAAAACTAATTAAAAACAAGGGGAGAGCCCTTCGCTGTGACTGATGGTGAGTCTGTCGCCGTCTTCAAGTCCAAACCAATGATATAAATCGTACATAAATTTTGAAAAACCCATTGGTCCGAGCCTGCCACGAATCAAGTCCGAAAAGGTGATGGAATTCGGACCCTTGATTAGAAGTCCGATCACCCAACCACTCGGCTTTCGTGACCTTTTTAAAAACACGAAATCGGATGAAGTCACGATAGCCGAGTGGATGGATGGTCGGAATTTCGAGTCGAGAGACCCGAGTTCGATCCCCAAGTGGCAGGCTCGTACCAATGGGTTTTTTCAAAACCTATGTACAATTCATATCGTTAGCTTGGACATAAAGGCGGCGACGGGCTCACCACCTGTCACTGATCAAAGGGACTTAATTGTCTAGACTAGCCTCTGTCTACCCCTGTTTTGGAATTGCGTGAAGATATTTATATTTATTTACGAAATCGCAGATTTGTTTATTAAATATATTGTTACAATATGCCATTATGATTAAAATTATTACGGCGCAAGAGTTTATTCACTTCCGTTTATTTTGAGATTTGACCTATATAATTCACTGATGACGTGCCAACTGTCTTGGTACTGAATACCGATCATTACTTACATTCTATCTTGATAAAACGAGGAACAAAATTATAAGGAACAAAAATAATAAAAATATATATAAAATATAATAATAAAAACAAAAAACAACTTCACGTCATTGCCAGACAGAGGTAGACAGCAATGATAGATTGCAATGATATTTGATTAATTAAATTTGAAGAAAAATTAAAGCCAGGTGTGGGATATATCCTGTCACGTTGTCCCCAAAAATATCATCGGTGGGTGGTGGGTCGAAGGGACTTAATTGTCTAGACTAGACCTCTGCCTATTCTATTGTCCCCATATTGGGAATTTTTTTTTATTCAAAAGAATACTAGCAATGCCGAATAACATTACTAGTATTCCGGTTAACCACTCCAATTAAGCTGCGATGCTTGTGTCTGGTGTTGATTTACGTCAATAGTAGAATGGCGGGGCCCGAACCTGCGACGTCATGATTCGCAGTCCGCACCCTAAACTATTAGGCTATTGCCGCTTATTAATTGCGTGAAGATATTTGTTTTACGACAATCCCGGTGTAGGTGGACGCGCTGAAGAAGTGCGAGCACGATGCGCACGTACTGCTGGCCGTGTCGCAGCTCTTCTGGACCGAGAGGAAGCACAACAAGTGCCGCGAGTGGTTCAACCGGACGGTGAGAGCAAAGATTCTACATTTTGAAACACTCCCATCTATATTGGTCTATTCCTTGGCGTTGCCAAAGGATTTTCATTGTTCCACCTTATCCTTATTAAATACCACCTCGGTTATATAACCAAAAGCCTTTCTAATTTTCGTAAAATTTTTGATAATTTTTGGTATAGACGACGCTTTATTTTCTACTAACAGATGGCGAGAGAATAAATGTGAAAGTGTCAATAGGTGGATGTTATGTATTTATGGATGTTTGTTACTCAGTCGAGCCAGAACCGATGAACCGATCTGATAACAGAAAAATGTACGGTTCTCGTGGACAACTAGATTTTTTGAAATGGTTGTATTCGAAGTCCGTAGAGGTTACATAGGCTACTGAATAAAAAATTGTACATACATAGATAATGACAATGTCACAAACGTTGCTCCGATCTCAATGTAAGATGCTAAAGCACTTGAGGTATGGGAATCGAAAATAACGAAGGCATCACAAATACCCAGGCCCGAGAAAGTGTATAAAAAGTGTTTTTTCTACATTGACCCGTCCGGGAATCGAAACTGCGATATCTAGATGACGACACCTTGAAAACCGGTGTTTATGCCACTCGTCCACGGAGGTCGTACTGTTTACTCTGAAAAATTAAGCGGGCAGCAGAAGACAGCTAGTATATCAATATATGTATTTTGAAGAGAACCAGTCAAACGGAACTAATTTTAATATTATAGGAATATTTTCGTTGTAACTAACGCCGTTATAAAGAGTTTACTTATTATTTCGACGACCTTCCTGGACCAATGGCAACACCGGTTTTCATGGTGTCGCCAGCTCTGAGGTCCCGTGTTTGATTTGCGATCGGGTCAATATAGTAAACACTTTTTCTACATTTCCTCGGGTTTGAGTGTTTGTTGTACCTTCATTATTTCTGATTCCATAATACAAGTGCTAAAGTTTACTTTGAGAACAGGGAAACGAATGTGATACTATCCCTAATGTATGTATGTTTCAAAAGATTAGAAATATTTAAATGAACAAAACTTTAAAACAAACCAGCTAAACTAACAAAGGCGCTAATAAAAGTGAATCTATTAAAAAAATTAAAACGCTACGGGTGTCACAGGTCAAAATCGACCCGGACCTGGGCGACGCCTGGGCGTTCTTCTATAAGTTCGAACTGCTCCATGGTAACGAGCAGCAGCAGGAAGACGTGAAGACAAGATGCAAGGCAGCTGAGCCTCATCACGGCGAGTACTGGTGCCGCGTGTCCAAAGACATCGCCAACTGGTGCTTCAGCACTGAACAGATATTGTTATTGGTGGCGAAGAACCTTCCCGTGCCCACTTAGTGTTAAATAAGTTATCATAATTACTTTTAAGTTTAGTTAAGTACAAATTGTAATGTTATTTCAGAGATACGTGTGCGTAGCTCTTTGCGTGCGATATTGGAATTAAATTGGTGAATGTTAATTTGAACTTCGCGTCGTCTTGAACATCATCGCGAATTTATTTATTTAATTATTTACCATTTACAGACTCAAAAAACTGATGTTTTCCAACTATTTTATTTTTCTTGTTTAGTCATGATTCGTTTATTCATTGTAGATACATTAAAGAACACAATTTGACATCGACTTTTATTTCTTTAGTTAAGTGCTTTGAGACTACCTTTATCAAATATGCAAATAAATAATTAAACTGTAATACACTACATAATAACGTAAACATTTATAAGTACGTAAAACGATTAAAATTTCACGGCTTTCACAATACTTCTACTACAAAATCGCCTATGAAAGTCTACAGTATGACATAGACCTCTCCCTTAAAGATAATTTGTCATAATCTCAAGCACAAGAAGTGGATTGGCGATCGCAGTACCAGACACCTCGCATCTTTGACGCTGCAGACCGTCAACGGTCTGCCTTATTTTGGTCTAAATAATAAATAAATAAATATAAATATCTTCACGCAACTCCCAATACAGGGGTAGACAGAGGTCTCGTCTAGACAATTAAGTCCCTTCAAACCCACCTTCCACCGAAGATATTTTCGGGACAACGTGACAGATGGTGAGCCCGCGCCGTCTTTATGTCCAAGCCAATGATATAATTCGTAAATAAGTTTTTAAAACACCCATTGGTACGAGTCTGCCACCTGGGGATCGAACTCGGGTCTCTCGACTCGAAATTCCGACCACCCAACCACTCGGCTATCGTGAATTTTTATTTTGGTCTGACATTTTTAATATAGTTGTCCCGCCATCTATCGTAGCCATTGCCATTTGCGCGGCCTTTTCCGCTGTCGCCTCTTACGACCCCCACGGGAAGAAAAAAAAGAAGGGGGAGTGGTATTATTTTTATGCTAATACCACATTGTTCAATGTCTTCCCTATGCAGAAACATGTATAGCATTGAAATCATAATATGTTCTCGCCGACGGGCTCTGCACCTGTCACGTTGTCCCAAAAAATGTATTCGGTGGGTCGAAAGGACTTAATTGTCTAGACCTCTGTCTACCCCAGTATTCGCATAGCGTGAAGATGTATAATCTGTGCTCGCCTTGTAATACAACACGGTACTGTTTGCAATTCGTTGGTCGCCTTGATAATGTCTCGTTTTGAGGCGAAAGACATATCGCGTAATTGTCGGTAATGGTTGTTATGTATACGTTGCCTAGTGCCGAGTGTAGTACCTGTGTAGTGGTGGAGCTTCCAGTAGAATTGGTGTACGCCTCTGTAGAAGGGATCCTCTTCTTCTCTCCGAACCACTTATTATATGCCTTTTATTTTTCACGCGGAATCGTGCAATATATTTTACACCATATTTTTATAAATCACGATAGCCGAGTGGTTGGTTGGGTGGTCGGAATTTCGAGTCAAAAGACCCGAGTTCGGTCCCCAGGTGGCGGGCTCGTACCAATGGGTTTTTTCAAAACCTATGTACGATTCAGATCGTTGGCTTGGACATAAAGACGGCGACGGGCTCACCACATGTCACGTCGTCCCGAAAATATCTTCGGTGGAAGGTGGGTCGAAGAGACTTAATTGTCTAGACTAGATCTCTGTCTACCCCTGTATTGGAAATTGCGTGAAGATATTTTTATTTTTTTATTTTCCATATTTTTATAATAATGAATTTCCGCAACACCTAATTCCGGTAAAAATTCTATAGTAATAGGCCAGAGGAAGCTGGACAGCAAGGTAAAAGCAGTGGAAATGCGCACTTCTTGATAAAATGTTTGGCGTTCCCTAAACTTCACTTAACTGTCCTTAAGTGAAAGAAAAGAAGAAAAAAAGAAAAGCTAAAGCGAAACGAAGAGATTCGCAATATGTTAGGTTTGAAAGTTTACCTTACCAATAAAATTGATAAGGGAGTGCTTCGATGGTTTGAGCACTTCGAGCGAATGAGCGAATTGTGAAGAAAATATATAGCGCGAAAGTTAAAAGGTAGGCTGAGACAAACTTTCTGGATACCATGTGAGCAAATTGCTCGAAGAGGGGAGGGTCAAGAGTACTCGAATAACTAGTCGTGTATGTGTGCATGAAGAAATCGATGAACCTGAAAGAAGCGAAAGAGGTATGTACGGATCGTGACACTTGGCCCTCTATTCTCTCTGGCTACCTCGTTATGGACTGTACGTGAAGATAAATAAACAATAGATGGATTCGAAACATGGCAATTTATCAAAGACCTTAAAATGGATAAAGAGTATGTTTGGTTTGGACATGTCGATCTAACGAAATGGGGATAAAATATACAGCGGGAAAGGGCAAATTTGATTAAAACATGTGCAATTTGAAAGTGAAAAAGTTAAGTGTATTTCAAGTCACAATGAGCGTTCCTTCTCTGAATGTATCCTGTAATGTATATATGCAATGTCAGAAATATTAACTAAAGTACAAATACCATTTCAAAGAGAAGTAAAATGTTAATTATGTATTTTATTTAAACAGTATTCAACACTGCGATATGTGGCATATACCCCTTAAATTTGCTTAATTTCGAAAATACCATAGGGACTTCATAGACCGATAGCGCTTCAACTATTTTTCCTCTAAGAAATGAAATTTATAGTATACGTGATGAACTATAAACACCCTTTACACGTAAAAGTTCTATTAATAATGCCCGTGTTTTTGCGTTTAAATTGTGTGCGGTGCGTTGGCGCCGCGCCAAAGCTGATGCGCATGCGTGATAAAATAGCTTATAAGAATTTTTCATTTCTTTCCTATACTGAAAACGAAAATCTGCTGTACCGGTGACAGTAATGCTCAATATATAGTTTTGCATCGTAGTTAGTGTTTTTTAATTGTGATTGTGTCGTGAAAAATGTCACCTAAGTGTCCAGTTCCTCCACTTCAAGACGTAGCACTATCTCTAGTGGGTAGACAGTTGATACACGCTCTGTCTCGTATTACTTCCGAAGAAGATGAGTTCTTGCCTTTCGCGATGGTGTCCTCTTACTACGAAATTATGGGTGCGACGAACGACATATTTCAAGACTTGCTTAATTTAATACTTAGCTCGGAATATCTAGAACCGTCAGTAAGGTTTTTGTCAATGAAACTTCTCTTAAAGGAGAACGTGAAAAGTTTAGCGACTGGAATTTTTCCTTGTCCATATTATAGAAAAGTCCTTGAACTGATTACGGAACAGGGCCGACATCTGACGGCGTTAAATTTGAAAGGTGTATGGGTTAAAGATGAACATTTACCACTTTTCTATCGATTGATTAAGAATCTCACTAATTTAACGACGCTTAACATACCTTATATTGCTAACGACGAAGTGCTCAAGTTCATTGGTGAACACAATAAAGTACTGAAATTACTTGACATATCAGGTGAGACGGATATAACGGAGATCGGTATTGACGCTATGCTCACGGGAAACCCTCAGCTTACACAAAGTCTGACTGTTGTTAACATAGGAATGTACGGCGAAGAAAATATTGACCATACAGACGTAGCACTGTTGATACGGCGACTGCCTAACCTCACGAACCTGGGGAGCTATTCATTCGTTGGGAAATCTATTTATTATATTTACAATAATGACTGTCCTTCAGATTTTAAAACAAAACTTCAATATATGCACGACGCTCGAACTAATTTGAGAACAATGAAAGCAATAATCGCATTGTGTCCTAAGCTAGAGACGATCTATTTAGAGGAGCCAGACCAAGGAGTGCTTCAACTGATAAAGGACTTGAGCTACGTAAATAAAATTAAGTTGAATAAGTTTCAATGTCACGAGCTACATCAATTATTAGATAAAATTGGCTACAAGATAGTGACACTAATGTTGTCCGCTTCACTGGGTTCATTTAACTTCACAAGGATAGCGGAGACGTGTACCAACTTGGAAAGCTTAGAGTTCTACCAGATACAAACGGCGACGCATGAGGAAGAGGTGCCTTTTAATAAGTTAGAGCATATCGAAATAATACACGGTAACCTTTCGACCCCCTGTTTAAAGTATTTGATGACGTCAAGCCCGAAATTAAAGAAGTTAATCATTGGAGATGAGATTCTTTTG